>JANRFK010006688.1:31713290-31725913 GCA_030068395.1 Apalone spinifera
CCAAATGTGGGGTCAAGGCACAGCTGTCCAAGGGCTGGGCACCTCTAAGCCTGGGGGCATGTGGCCCTGCAGCTCCAGCATATGAGGCTAGTTCAGGGGTAGGGGCAGAGCAAGAGATGCTCCATCTACACATGCTAGTTTGTGGCTGTCGTGCCCCATGGCATTATTTTGGACTCCATAATCTGGGTGTTTTCATGGCGGGAGGGGCTCTTCTTGGTTAACATGGTTCTAATTCTTTCCTTTCTTCTGCAGAAAGAGTTTCCTCCACAGTTGACCACTCTTGAGGACATCTTCACCCACTGGCAAAAGTAAGCCCGTTTGAGAGGGAATGGGTGTGAAGCGGAACATGGGTCATTTCTCACTTTCCTCATAGGACTAACCAGGCCTGATTACATGGGTATGTTCTTAGTACTTGGAATGGGCCAATTTAGAAATATTCCCACTAGTGTCAAGCTCAGCAGTGGGCAATAACGTGGCAGTGGTTCACCAGGGTTAACCCTTGGTGGGCAACTGTCTCAATATTTGCTCATACCTGAGGAGGTGCAGGTAATCACAGCTCCCATGGGCCGGGAATGGCAGCTCCCATGGGCCTTTATGAAACACTGCCACTTTATTGCCCACCGCTGATCTTGACACTAGTGGGAATATTTCAAAATTGGCCCATTCCAAGTACAACAGGAGCTGGGATTTCCCATATCTACAGATGCACAAATAAATACGGTGTGGGGGCCTGTCAGGGGCTAACCCTGGCTGGCTGGTGTTTGCCCACCCTTGGTCAAGTTAGTCATCTGAGAAACCAAACAGCACCCCTGTTTCTCAGCTCAGGTGGCAGGCAGAGTTGGGTGCTGTTCTTGCTGGTTTGATTTGGGTTTTTTGAGGTATTGGGGGAGGGGAATGTGTTTCACCACTTAAGATGTTTTCCTAGTGACTTTTTTTCCTCTCTTTCCCATTGACTTCATTAGGGATGGTTGTGTGAGTAATCTACTGGTGTGTATGTTTGCAGCATTGGGGCCTTCGTGTTAACAAAGAATGAAGTGATAAGTTTGGTACCCGCACATTCTTCACGTGCTGTCAGCTGTATTATAATCCAGGGAGAAGGGATGTCTTTGATCCGTGGTGTCCAACCAGTTCTGAAGCTGTAGCCGCTGTAGTGGCTACTGCTGTGGCAAACTAGCCGCACTCAACTGGCCAAATGTCCAACATGCTATCATATGTGGCTATCACGGTCCTAGAGCTACATGGGATGAAATTAGGTTTCAGACACCATCAGTGGGATTAGGAAAACTGGATAGCAAGGCCTCAATCCTACAGGAGTCAATCTACACTGAGTCATTTGCAGGAGAAAGGCCCTAGCAGAGAGAGTTTTTTAAAGTTGACCCAATATTCCCAGAAAATAGCATGTAGGTGTCATTGTATCTAAAGCATCACGCAATGGAATACAGTGTATCCTGACAGTCCTTGGCACACTCCTTGCTCTTGCCAAGTATCTCTCTGATCTCCTTTCTTTCATGTTTGTGGTCTTATGTGATCATTAGAAACTCCGCAAGTTGATTCAAGAAAGCTAATAGATGCAATAGTGGAGCTGCGATCTCTTTACTGCTACCTTAATGTCTTGATAGATAATGGTGCAAATTATTCTACTACTCTATTACATGCATTTATTTTACATTTTAAAAAATGCACATGTAACCTTACCCTGTAATACCACCGCCGCTCATGTAACCCCAAGCACACACTTTGTTTATCGTCTTCCTTTGCTGTTATGTCTAGACTAAAGTCTAAACTAACCGGGGCAAGGACCTATATTTATCTTCCAGACATTGTGCTTAGCTAAAGCACCATAACATGGAGACGTGCTTATTCTTGGAATAACTTTCTCTCTCTCCAGTTTTTTGGGGTTTTTTTTTGTTGTTTTGGCCTTGAAAATGACGTTCCCTCCTCTTGACACATCTTAACCTCTCTCCCCCGCTCCCCAGCATACTCCTTTGTCTTCATTGCTCTGCAACCATTATATGTCTGGCTGAGAAGAATGGGAGGGGATTTTCTTTGGAGCCTTTTCATATTCTCCTTAATCAGCCAGTGACAAAAATATTCTCTCCTTGGGGCTGAATTTGCAGCTTGAGAGAACCCAGCATAGTCCAGTTGTTGAATTAGATAGAAATGCCAAGTGAGACTATGTCTAGCTGTGACAGTTATCCAGGGGACAGGCAGAATGACCTGTGAGTGGGGATCGCTGCATAGAGTGGATGCTGAGCATTCCTAGCATGGTGCATCCTCAGAGCCCTGTAAAATCAACTGACTCTCACAACATTCTTCTCTATTGTCCCAGAATTTGGAAGGAATTAGATTTTTCAGCTGCTTTCTGAGCAGCTCCCCCTGTATTTTTACTAAGATTACTCAGGCTAACTGTTGGTTGTGTGTGTAATGGAATGTTTCTGTGGCCTACACCACACTCTAAAGATGTGTCAGTATAACAGGAGTGGAAAAATACCAGCTCACATGCCAGATTTGGTTCCCCCCGGTTAGCCCCTGCTGGGCCCCCCACCACTATATTTACCTACACCGCTGCAGGCATGGGAGGTTGTAGCTCCTATTAGGGATGTATAATCCCGTTTAATTGGTTAACCTGTTAAATGTATTGTTTAACCAGTTATCTGATTAAAGAGAGGGCAAGTGTGGGGGGGCATGACCCCTTCGCTCCTTCCACTGCAAGATGCCGGAGCAGCTCCTGCCTGTGGGGTATAGCAGCCCTCTGCCCCCACCGGTTAAACATTCACATTCCTAGCTCCCACTGGCTGCGTACCGCCATTCCTGGCCAATGGCAGCTGCGGGAAGCGGTGTTCTAGTCCATGCTGTTTCCCACAACTCCCATTGGCCAGGAACAGTGATCCACGGCCTGCAGGAGCTGCAATCGCTTGCACTTGCAGAGGCGCAGCTAAATATAGAGGCGGCCCACCAGAGGCTAACCGTGGCGAACCGCCGCCATTTTATTGCGCGCTCCTGCAGAAGAGCTATCCTGGCAAAACCTTCCTAACGAAGAAACAGCTTAAACTGGCAAATCCGCCTTTTGTTGCTGGTGTAGCTTGTAAGTCAGCTCCCGGTGAGTTCCGGCTCCTGGGGAGCTGGCTGCTATCCCTGTGTTGCTGCCTCTGATGTTGAGACAACAGCATGACGTGGCAGCTGGCTCCCCAGGAGCAAGGCAGGAGCCTGCATATAACCAATAAACCTGGGCTTATTGTTTAATCATTTATATGGTTACGTCCCCTAGTATGAATGAGTCTAGGCTTGAGTTTTTGCCTGCATAGGTCTTGCTGCTGTGCTGTCAGTAGTTAGTGTGTACTTAGCCCACGCAGCACCCTCTTCGTTTAAAAAATAAAAAGCCTTGAAAGTTACTGGGCTCAGCACAGGGGTAACTGAAATATAATGGACTAGGCTGTCCTGCCGGTCAGACTAAATGATCTAATGGTCCCTTCTGCTCTTACGTGAATGGGTTATGAAGGGAATCAATAATCAGATGAGTCTTCTCTTTCAGTCTGGTCCTATATAACCAGCGGTTGTTGTCACAGGTTTTGTTTTATGCGGTGTAGTTGTAGCCATGTCGGCCCAGGCTATTCAAGAGAGAAGATGGGTCAAGCCGTCTCTTATTGGACTGACTTCTGCTGGTGTAAGGGACACTCTTTCGAGCCCCTCGGCGCTCTTCTTCGGTCTGGGAAAGGGTCTCTCGCCAAGAGGAGCTGGTGCAATAAAAGATGCTGCCTCAGCCTCGTGTCTCACTAAGATGTTGCCTGAGACCGTTTAGCTCTCACAGAGATGACTGGCCTGATGCAGAGATTATTGGGTGAGGTTCTTCTGCCTGTGTGATGCAGGAGGTCACCTGAGACCATCAGAATGGTCTCTTCTGACCTAGAAAAATCTATGGGCTTGTCTACACTTGAAATGCTGCAGCCTGCCTATGGCGATGAAATGCACTGCCTGCCTATGGCGATGGGTGGGGTTCTCCCCTTGTCATAGGTAATCTATGTCCCCGAGAGGCAGTAGCTAGGTGGAGCTAGCACTGTCTATGCTGGGGGTTAGGTCTGCTTAACCATCTCATTGCAGGGTGTGGATTTTTCTCACACCTGGAGTAATACAGTTGTAAATTCCAAGTGTAGATCAGCTGCGTGACTGACTTTTCTGGTTATGGAGTGAGTCAGAATGTGGTGATCCCTTCTCCTTCATGTTGTTTTTTTTTACCCAAATAAACAGCTAAGGAAAGGGTTAGCCCTGCAAGGACTCCGTCCCGGCTTATGCCGGGTCTGGCATAGGGATGTTAAATATTGGTTGATTGAATAGTCGATTAACCTCATGAATTCTCATCGGTTACTTGACTATTCTGTAGTCCCTGTGGACAGGGCCGGCAGCCAGTGCGCTCCAGTCCCGCTCCTGAGGAGCCCCCTGCCACTCCGTGCTATCAGAGGCAGCAGTGTGGATACCAGGGAGGAGCTGTACAGAGGCAGTAGCATGGGGTGGCAGCTGCCCCTGTCCGGGGGTGGAGGGTGTATGAGCTCCCACTTTTAAATGCAGAGCTACAGCGGGGGGGTGTCCCACACCCAGCACAAGCCAGGACTGAGCCAGGTTGCTGGCCAGCCTGCAAAAAAATGTACTGTGGAGGGGTAATGCATGTAGTCTATAGCATTGACCTATAAGCTCTTGCTTATCGGTTATTCAACTGTGCTATTACATCCCTAGTCCAGCAACTACCCCCATGGCGGCTCTGCACTAAGAGTTATTTAGGAACCAGCAGGCAGCCTGGCTCAGTCCCACTCATGCTGGGCCCCAGGAGCTGCCCCCGCTTCCGCTCTGCACAAGAGTTATTGCAGAATGGAAGCAGGGGTAGCATCCGGGTAGTGTTCCCTCTAAGGTGCGTGTCTGCACAGGCACACACCAAGAATTTGAGCCAGTGGCCACTCGGCTGTTCCAGGGTGGAGCTGCGTGTCAGGCAGCTGCCCAGCCCCAGGAGCAGCTGGGCAGCCACCACGTGGCCCTGGCCCTCGCTTCAGCCCTCCCTCAGGCCTGGAGCTGAAGTCTGTGGGCAGTGGCTGCTCCGGTGGCTGAGGCGAGAGCCAGAACTATGTGGGGGGTTTTTTGGGGGTAGGGGGCGGATCCAGGACCATGTAGCAGGGGGCACTGCCTGAGAGACTCTTGGGGAGCAGCACCACTGGTGGGTGCCACAGTAGCACACATCCAAACAAGCGCACGTGACCTCATTGTCGGTGCAGAAGACAAAACTCACTCTGCTTATGGATGGAAAATCTTAGAGGGAACGTTGCTCCTGGGTCCGAGCCAGGATGTCTGCCTGCCGGCTCCAAAGTTACTTTGCCTTCAGAGCTGCAGTGGGGGTAGCTCCCAGAACCCTACACGAGCCAGAACTGAGCCAGGCTGCTGTCCAGCCCATTAAAAAATTTACTTAGAGCCACATGCAAGGGGGGTGTAGCCGGTAGCATGAACCGATAAGCATCTGCTTATCAGTTAATCGTTTAACCAGCTACACTATTACATCCCTAATAGGTACATAACTGTTTGGAAAATAATTTCCAGAAAATAAAGTGGTTCAGTGGTTCTCAATTAAGCTGGAAGGGCATATTGAGTGGGGTCCCGTAGGGCTCAGTTCTGGGTCCGGCTCTGTCCAATATCTTTCAGTGATTTAGATCATAGCATAGAGAGTACACTTCTAAAGTTTGCAGATGATACCAAGCTGGGAGAGGTTGCAAGCTGGAAGATAAGATTATAATTCCAAATGATCTGGAGAAATGGTCTGAAGTAAATAGGATGCAATTCAATACGGACAAATGCAAATTTACTCCACTTAGAGAAACAATTATCTGCATATACACAAAATGGGAAATGACTGTCTAGGAAGGAGGTTGGCAGAAGGGGGGGCACCATAGTGGAGCACAAGCTTAATATAAGCCAATAGTGTGACACTAGGGGGGAAAAAAAGCAAACCTGATTCTGGGCTGTATTGGCAGGAGCCTTGTGAGCAAGACAGGAGAAGTCATTCTTCCACTCTACTCTGTGTTCATTAGGCCTCAGTCGAAGTATTGTTGAGTTCTGGGTGCTGCGTTTCAGGAAAGATGTGAACAGATTGGAGAAGTCCAGAGAAGAGCAAAAAAAATGATTAAAGGCCTAGAAAACGTGACCAATGAGAGAGGATAGAAAAAAATAGGGGTTTTGTCTGGAGACTGAGAAGGGACAAAACAGTTTTCAAATACATAAAAGATTGTCATAATTTTTCTCCCTCCTCGTTTTCATTAACTTCTGATCCTAGAACAAGCAGGAATGGGCTTAAACTGCGTCAAGGGAGGATTAGACTGGACATTAGGAAAATTTCTTGTCAGGCTGGTTAAACACTCCAGAGGCACACACCTCCTCCTTCTCCCTCCCCCCCCCAAAAAAAAACTCCCTGTGCCCAGCACTTCCCTGCCGAGAGACTGCCCTAACACCCCTTATGCCCAGTGCTAAACCCCCACACGGACCCATATGTCCAATGCCTCCCATCCAGGGACCCCAACACAGAGCGGGGCCTGCAGCAGAGCCCCCATTCCAGAGTCAGCTCCCTGAGGGTGTTGCAGAGCAGTGATGGTTCCTAGTCTGACTCGGGATGTTAGTGTGTAGTTGTTTACATGATTAACCAGTTAGGGGTGTTAAATGTCGGTTAATTGAATAGTTGATTAATCTCATGAATTCTTATTGGTTACTCCGCTGTTCTATAGTCCCCGGGGGCAACAGCTGGTGCACTCAGGCCCCACTCCCAGGGAGCCCCTGCCACTCCACACTGCTGTCTCTGTACCAGAGGCAGCCGCTCGGGGTGCCAGGTGGGAGCTGGTCCGCGAAGGGAGCCAGTTCAGAAACCAGCTCCCCTTGCAGACTGACTGCCTGTTGCCCCGTGCTGTTACTGCTGATAGAGGCAGTTGAACAGGATGGCAGCAGCCCCTGTCTGGGGCAGGATCTGAGCTCCCAGACCCAGTGCAAGCTGGAACTGAGCCAGGCTACCTGCCCAGGTCTTAATACACTTTAAATGCAGAACTGCAGCAGGTAGGTCCCGGACCCGTTGCAAGCCAGGACTGGACTGAGCTGAGCTGCTGGCCAGCCTACTAAAAAATTTACAGGCAAGGCAGCAGGGGAAGGGGAGCAGGGGGGAGAGAAATGCATGTAGTCTATAGGATTAACCTGTAAGTTTTTGCTTAACAGTTCATCAGTTAATTGACTACATTATTACATGTCTATAACCAATAAGCCTAGGCTAATCGGTTAATCTTAATGACTACATGCACACACGCCCCTTGCAGCCTCTGCAACATGGGAGGAGGGAAGGCAGGCGGGAGCCAGTACGTGGCCACTGTTGGCAGACAGGCTACTGGGCTAGATGGACCTTTGGTCTGACCCAGTATGGCCATTCTTATATTCATGTGGGAAGCCAGCTTCCTGCACATACCGGTTCTGCTCCTGCATAGCCACCTCTCCCCTACAGGCAGACAGATACACAACCTCTCTGCTGCAATGCTCCAAGCGGGAGCGGATACATGCATGGAGCTGGCTTGTAAGCCAGCTCTCTGAACACAGAGCTGCCTCCCCTAAAGGCAGCAGTGGGGGAGGAGGGGGACAGACAGAAGCCAAGCACCGGTTTCTACTCCTGCCCTCCTGCCATTCGCATGTAAATGTGTAACCGCTAAAAAATCCAGCAGTTACACATTTACACAAATACCCATTCATTAACATCCCTAATTCTGAGCCTGGAGGAACGAGGGTGTATGAACTGAGAAGTGTTTCTGTTCTTCAAGGCTGTTTCCCTTATTATTAACACCACCTCCCCTGTCCCACAGAACTCCCCCCAATGCCAAGAAGCGAAAGGCAAGCGACTTGGGGGGAGGCACTCCAGCGAAGAAGATCAGAGTGCCGGATCCCAAGAGCAGCTCTGAAAGTTCAGAAGAGGAGACAGAAGCTGTGGCAGGTAAGAGCCATTCGCTGCTAGCAATGGCCCTTGTGAATTGGCCAGCAGAGGGCTATAAGGCAACTGGTGCTCTGATAGCTTAATGATATGACTCGCTGCCAGTCTAGCATAGCTCATTCCACTGCGGCCTAGTGGTTAGAACTGCGGACTACGATTTCTTAGACCAGGGTTCTATTCCCATCTCTTTTGCGGGGTGATCCTGAGCAAGTCATTTTTGCCTTCGTGCCTCAGTTTCCCTGTCTGTGCAGTTGCATGCAGCACCAGTTTTCCATTCGAGCCCTGCGCACAAGTGAGGAATCTGGGGCAGACTGACTGCAAGCTTGGGATTTGCTGCATGCGCATGTACTCTTGGCAGGACAAGCCATAGGTCGGCACACAGGGAATTCTCTCTCTTTTGAAGCCTACCCATCTGATTTCAGCCAGAGCTAATGGAGGAGGATGAGCCCTTCCTCCGCTGCTCTAGCCTGGTGTCTAAAGGTGGGCGGTTAGATCCAGTTACCACGCTCCGTCTAACTGCTGCCTTCTAAAACTCTAGCCAAGCAAATTCCATTGAATTCTAGCATATGCTAAACTTACTGAGTAAGTCTCACAGAGGGAGTCAAGTTAAGCTAGCCTCTTAAACCGTTATTATACCTCGATACTCCTAGATTAATACACCTCAATTCCTGCAATGTCTATAATAGGGATGTAAACGTTTAAATGGCTGACGGATAAGCATCAGTTTCCGTTACTGTTATACTCTTTGCTGGGGCATGCCAGGCGCTGGCCCTGCTCCTGGGAAGCCAGCGGCAGAGCCAGCAGAGTGTGTAACTACTTGGATTTTTAACAGTTACATGGTTACTTTTTTACAACGTTTTTTTTACATCCCCAGTCCATAACATTATTACACCTCTGCTCCGAGTCCACTGACAACATCTGGGAATTTCTCTCAGGTCAAGAGAACGCGACTCTTTGCTCAGAGGCAGGCAGGGTGGTAAGAGGTAGGGGAAGCGAATGCTGCATTGGAGCCGCGAGCTGTTTCCTCCAGTGCGGGGGTGGTGTGCAGAGCCAGGGTCAGGAGCTAGTGCTCGTCTCCAGTGGGTGAGGAGTGAGTTTTGTGTCTTGAGTCTTTGCCTAAGGGGGCTTTCCTTTCTGTGTGGCAGCTGGTGCCCCCGTTAACTCCACGGCGCAAGCAGAGAGCAGCGAGGACGAAGACTCCTCTTCAGAAGAGGCGGTGGCGGCTGGAAAGGAAATAAAGGCGGTAAAGTGACATTTTCTCTGTGCCATCCCCTATGCTGCTAATGGTCTGAGGCCAGGCTGCCTTAGAAAGTTATAGTAACGTTGGCTGGTGGGGGGGTGTCACAAACCCTAGGTAGCTCTTTAGAACATCAAAATAGGGCTTTTGATGCTGTTGTTTATTTCACGTGGGGACCTGTATGAGCCACACTGGTGAGTGCTGCCACAGCGAGGGAGGGAAGAGGTTGCCAGTTTGCTGGCACTGCCGCAACCCTCTTCTGCTGTAGGCTGGCCCGAAAGCGCTGTGTGTACGGCTCTGTAAAAGGGAAGCTGCCTGTGGAAGTTGAATGTGCTCCATGGGCAGTGTTAAGAGACTCCAGTGGTATTTGGATGTGGCACTATCGTGAGGGGAGGGCACGGAACTCCTTCCTTCACTCCATATGCTAGTTAATTAGGTGCTCACTTCAGGGGGAAATACCAAAAGCTTCTTTAAACCCTCCTCTGCCTGACTGTGGGGCAGTGGGCACAGCAAAACTCTGGTGTCATGGAGACGGGTGCTCTGAAGGCCAGCTACGGTGCTGGTGTGAGTCTCGTCAGTTTCCTGGGGCTACACCCGGCATGAATGTGCCTCCGACTTGGCATTGGCTATGGAGAGCATTAGCGACTCGCTGCGTTTCAGCGTTGCCTGGGCGGCGGGTCCTAACGTCTAGTCCAGGGCCTCTCGGTTCCATGAAGAGGACACGCGGCCGGCGGGGCACTGACCGTTTGTGTTGTTTCTCCAGGTGAGAACAGCAGCAGCGACGAGCAGCAAAGCGGCTAATTCTCTGCAGCACGCGGCCCAAAACAAAGCCAATGCTACTTCGGAGAAGCCGGGGGCAGCTGCTGGAGCAGGCAAGAGCAAAGCCTTCTCAAACAAGCCCACGCCTGCTGCGCCAGCTGCTGCTTCAGCTCTGGCCAAAGCAGGACAGAAGAAAGCCCGGGCTGATAAGCCAGGACCTGCTGCAGCAACTCAGGCCAAAGGAGGACAAAGCAAAGCTGCAGGGGCAGTGACGGCAAAGGCGGCAGAGAGCTCGGAAAGCAGCGACTCGTCAGAGAGCGAGGAAGAGGAGAAGACGCCAGCTGCCAAGCTCCCAGCTCCCAAATCAGGTGAGAAACCCATGGGCTTGGGATGCATTTCCTAAGGCGTTGCAGGGGGGTTGCACTGGCAATGAGCCGTGCATCTCTGGTCTGGCTCTGTGGAGTGGCTGGTAATGCCACACACCTCGTGGCTTGAGCTCTCCTGTGGTCTGACCCTGTAGAGCCTAAAGAAACCTGGGAGAGGGGAAGCAACATGCTCTGTCAGTCACAGATCAGATCAGGTCGCCTGGCTCTGTGACCTAGAGGACAGCCGGGATCTAGTGTTTAGGGAGCAAACGCTCCGGTGAAGGCTCCCGTTCAGTGTCCAGTACAGTGGAGTGCTGACACGTCAGGGCCACCGCATGATGGTACCACGCCGCTTTATTCTGAGCGCTCTGAAAAAGTCCCAAACGTGCCCTGTTTGGCCTCAGGCCAGAAGTGATTGTTTAGTGATGGGAAATTCCTTCCTTTATGCTGGAGGAGGAGGAGGGAGGAAGGAGAAATAGCTCATTAAAAAACACCCTTTGCTCATCATTAGCGCACGAGTCTGGAAAAGCAGGCTCTGCGCTTTGGACCAGATCCTGCACTCAGGAGAGATCATGCTACACCCACCCCAGGAGCCGGGACTTGGGGCGACTGGTCCTCCTGGAGGGAAGATCTCCTAAGGGAAAGTGTGTGTGTTGGAGGTGGAGGATTCAGGTTACATATGTGACTGGGAGCATTTTGGTGTGCTCAGGAGGCACCTAAGATCTTAGCAGTGTCTCAGAGCCCTACCCCCGTGCAACACGGCTGTTGCCTCCTGACTGCTGTGTTCCATAGCCTGAAGGCCGCGTTATGAGCGTGCACGGGGTGAGTGAGGTGGTGTCTCTGGTGTTTCAGAGCTGAAGCAAACAGCTGGACAGGCGGAGCGTAGCAGTGAGGCCTCGAGTGATGAGACTTCCTCTGAAGAGGAATTGGGAGCCCCAGTGCCCCAGGTATCTACCTCCAAGAGGGTCTCCTGAATGCTTGGAACGTCTCCCATCCCCGCCATCCTCTAACCTGCCAGGGCCTTGCACTGTGTAGAACCTTCCCCAGACTGGCTGGGGTGGGGACAGGCCTGCTGAGGGTGAGGGCACTGCCCTGGGGCCTGACGATTCTCAAGGGCCCTTTAAATTGCTGCTGGAGCATCGTGCAGGTGGCTCGAAAGGCTGTGGGGAGGGGTAGTGCAGAGGGCTGGCTGCCCATGGCCATGCCCCTTCAGGCAGCTGGAGCCCCCACCTTTCCCAGGGGCCCAGCATGGCTGTTGGCTCCCCTGGGTGGGGACTAAAACCAGTTTTCTCTGCAGCCAGGGCACTGAGGAAACAGAGCTAGCTTCCCCCTCCCCCCCATCCCAACCTACAGCCCTGCCCAGCCCCGGCAGCTGTAAAGGGAAAGTCTGAGTCCTGCCCCCTCACGGGAGAGTTAGTGCACAGGGAGGAGCAAACCCTGAGCTGCTTGGGCCCCTAGGATGCAGTCAGTGCAGAGAGAGTGCCAGATTGTGCTGGTCAAACGAACATCCCCAAATCTCTAGCATAAACCCGCCACATAACCACCAGTTGTTGCCCAGCCCAAGAGCCTTGCACAGAGCTACGGCCCGGCTTGCTGCAGAGCGGGGGCAGCCTCGTTTGTAGCCAATCCCGCCCCCTAATTAGGGCCTGTGCTCTGGGCCGATCTCCCCCACCACCTCATCGGCTGGTCTCGTCTCTCGCCGCCAGACAAAAGCGGCGGTGAAAGCCGCGCCGGTGAACGCCACCCCAGTGAAAAGTGCTCCGGCCACTCCAGCGCCCACCAAGAGGCCTCCAAGGAAAGTGTCCACCCCAGCTCCATGGAAACCTGCCGCGGATGCACCAGCCCAGAGCAAATCGGGAGCTGCAAAGGCGGCTGGGAGCGCGAAGGCAGAGGACACTTCTGAGAGCAGCGACTCTTCTGACAGTGGGGAGGAGGAGGCCACGCCAGCTGTGCAGGTGGGTGTCCTGAGGCGTGGTGATGCCAGGGGTGAGAACCTGGTAAAAGCAGCACAGGGCACTGCCAGGTTGCCCTTGCAACAGGGTAACGCTCCTCCCCCGCCCCATCCAGGAAAGGACAATTCTACTGTGACCCCCTCCCCTGCCCCCGGTTCTATAACTGAGCCATGAAAAGATGGGGAGTCACAGCCGAGTGTTAACCTGCAATATGGAGCACACCAAGACTTACCTGGCATTGCCCAGGTCTGGCCCAGTGGTGGAGGGGGGAGGAGTGCAGGCTGGCCCTGGCCTGAGGGGGGAAGGGGATAGGCTGTGGCTTC
>JANRFK010006688.1:31726108-31736891 GCA_030068395.1 Apalone spinifera
CCCCCCCCCCCCCCCCGGCTCATTGCCCCCAGCGATCGTTCTACTGCCCCTGTGGTCACTGTGCAGTACAGCTGCCCTCGGATCGGCCTCTTCCCTTTCCTTGTTGTGGTTAACAGTCAGATTCCGGATGCATCCCGTTTTCCTGGCACAGCCAAACCTTGGCCTTGTGCTGAGTGAAGAGGAAGCTGCCTATCGAATTTGGCGGTCTGGGCTCTTACTGTTTAGGAGGGGCTCTCGCACAAATGGACTTGCAGGCAGATGCACAGATCTCTGAAATACAGATCTAGATTAGCAAACTCTGCTACTGGGTAGGGAGATTTGGGCCTTTGCCCCATTGGTTCCTGTGCCGTGGGGCCTGTGAAACAGCTGTTCGTTCTCAGGCAGCCTGTTCTTCCCCCAACTGCGTGTGCAGCTGGGCAGCAGAATGTTGAGGAGTTTGTTGCGGCTCCCTCGCCCCAGCAGATTTCTTCCAGCCGCTAGGAGGACTGATGAGGGGCACCTGGCTTGCCATGCGGGTCTCCCATCCACTCTTGACATGTCTCACTCTTTCAACCGTGGCATTTTTTTTACAGTCACTTCCCAGAGCCACTTCTTGACCCTTCTCTTTCATCCTGGGAGGACACCTCTCCCTCCCCTGAATCCTGGATTCTTGTTTATTCTGTTCCTTTCTCTTGGCTCTAGGCAGGTACATCTGCAAAGGCTCCCCCGGCCACGGCACCGCCGTTGAAAAGTGCCCCAGCCACTCCGCCATCCGCCAAGGCAGCTTCGGCAAAAGCCTCAACACCAACTCCGCGGAAGCAGCCCTCAAAAGTAGCTGTGCCCAGCCAGGCCAACGCAGGGCCTGGAACACCCAGAACCGCTGCCAAGGCCTCTGGGAGCACAGCACCAAGAGCGAGTTCGGAGAGCAGCGACTCGGAGAGCAGCGAGGACGAGGCCCCCCCCGTGCCGATAAGCCAGAAGGTTTGTGGTTATTATCCCTAGCGGGGTTCGGCGAGGCTGGTGGTGGCTGGGTTAGTGGCTGACTGGCGCTAGCCTGTTTGTGCTGTTGTGCTTAGGATGCAAAGTCTTTCTAGTGCATGAAGTCTCAGCCCTGTGCAAGTAGTCCCTCTACCTTTGCTTTGTAGAACTGCAGACTGTTCTCATTTGATGGCTCCCCGCTTTATTTAAGGCAGTTTCCAAATGTCTGGTGTATAATTACTGGATTCTCTGGCTCCTTTGATCTTATTGGCAGCAGCCAGCTCTACAAACACAAGTCATTACAAAACACTATAGTAAAATACAAGCCAAGGCCGTGAGGGCTGAAGGGTAGATAGTATCGTTTGGCTTAAACTATCTCCCATTCGTCAGCTGCATGAGGAGCCAAACCAGCACAAACTGTACATAGAGAGCAGTTCATCTGCTTGCATCCAGATGCTGTTGTACAAACCGTAACTGGTCAGAGCCGTCCCTCTTGCTTCCTTTCGATTGGGACACGTGACAGGTCGCGGAACGGATCCATGGGAGGCCATGAGCAGCTTGGGCTTGCGACTTTTGTGCACGTGCAGTCTGCTGGCGCTTGCATAGGCCAGAACCCGCTCCTGCCGACGCTGATGGCGAAACTTCCATCCCTTCTGGTGGGATCGGGATCAGGCGGGAATCCAGGCAAAATGGATTTGTGCTTCTCGGTTGCTTGTGATTTAATCTAGCAGTGAGCACGGCCCTTGGGATTCATTACTGGTAGGACGCATCCATAGCCACTTGGCCGCAGTGCTCACACGGCCTTCCAGAAGGCAGCAGGACGCAGTCTGACTGTGTGCAAGTCCCCCTCCCCCCGCGGTATACTTCCTCCCGCCCTGCATCTCTGAGCTTTCTCTCCGTGTGCCCCTAGGGTGAAGACCAGCAGGAGTCTTAACCGAGCTCTGCATGTTGGCTTTTACCGTGGAGGATAGGGAGTCGGGGGTAGAGTGTGGAGCAGGAGCTGGCTTAAAAGCCAATTTCCCCCAGCATGTATTAGAGGCAGCAGCCTCTTCCTGCAGCTGGCCCAGGCTTGGGACCCCCCACGGACAGGGGCTGGTGGACTGAGCAAGCCCAGCTTGGTCTGGGACCTACCCCCACTGCGGCTCTGCATTTTAAATGTAATAGTCGTCAGGCTGCCTTCCCGCCTGGCTCTTACTACATTTAAACTTCAGAGCTGCAGTGGGGGTAGCTCCCAGACCCGGCGCGAGTCAAGACTTGAGCACCTTTCCCTATCGACTAATTATGTCGTCAATTAAAAATTGTGTCGACTGCACGATTAGTTAAATACCCACCTCTTAACATCCCTGGTGGAGGAACCCGAGTGGCTGGCGCGATCCCGGTCTGTCTCAGCATTTCTACTCTGCAGTTCAAATCACAATGCTGGTTCAGAACAAGAGCTGTGGGAGGAGGAGGCGGAATTTATGCTGCATGAAAAATGTATGCAAGACCTGAGAGAGCTGGCCCTTCTAGTCATACGTGAAGAGTGTGTTTTGTTGGAGAATGCCCTACCTGAGGCAGAGCGCTTGATTTCTTGCCGAAGGGCCATTAAAGACTTTAATGTCTCCTTCCACCACTGTTTGCAAATTTGGGACTCCCACCTACCAGCCGCTGCTACCGAGAGGGGCTGTTTTTTGTTTTGTTTTTTTTATGACCAGCATCCAAGGACTTGGAATGAAGGTTGGCGTTTTGCATTAGGCCCATTTGTGGCCACAATCCGGCTCTCCCGGCAGAACGCCTCTGGGCAGATGAAGAACATGAAGTACTTGGCCATATGTTTAACCACTGACACTGAAGCTGCAGGATACTAATCTCTGAATGAGATCTAGGCAGGTACAGCGATTTGCAAGCTGCTTCATCTTTCGCTGTGGGGGTGGATTAGCACAATTAAAAGGAACATCCTGCCTACATCAAACTACTTAATTAGTATGTTTACCTCTGAAGGTTTAGGATTGTTTTGTCAAAGAAACTCATTTGCAAAGGTGTAGGGGATTTGTTTGTTTGCTTCCCCTTTGCAGGGGGAAAAACCAAATAAGATTGACCTTGAAGAAACTGCGTCTTTCAAACTTTCCAAGCCCACCTGGTGCAACAAGGCCAAAAATCTCATCTAGGCTCCCCAGCGTTCCTGTGCCTTGATGGCCGGATGCTCTGTCTGAGAAACTTGGGCCTTGCTTTACATGTGCCGCGAGTTTGCGTCTCCTCTCCGTACCCAGAGTGGAGGCACATGGCATTAATGGGCGTGACCGGGAATGTGGCTGTGAGCTTTTCCCTGGCCTTGGGGCTGAGGTGATGTTGCACTAGACCCCTATGGAGATGAAGCGAGACTGCTCCAGCCCCCCAGCTCAGATCCTTCACTGGACGTGTCTTTATTTTTGTGTGTTGCAGCACGGGCGGGTTACTGCACTCAGAGTGGGGATCGGGGAGGTGCTCCCTGGGCTCGCCGGATCGGGGAGGTGCTCCCTGGGCTCGCCGGATCGGGGAGGTGCTCCCTGGGCTCGCCGGATCGGGGAGGTGCTCCCTGGGCTCGCCGGCAGGTGACTGATGCGGCTTCGGGGGAGCATGCTGGCTTTCTGACTCGTGGCATTGTGCAAATAAACTGAAGAACTGGGTGGGGGGGGAGGTAACTTATTCCTTCCATAGACCGGGAGCTTGTAGGGGAACAGACAGAGAGGAAAAGGGGAAGCGAGGGAACTGAGGACAAGACGCTCAGTCTGCAGCCCCCGGGGGTTCCCCCTGTGGCCCGCACACTCCCAGTCTGCCCCCCCCCTCCTGGAGCCCCGTACTTCCTGCTTCTCCTCTTCCCTCCCAGCACTTTTGGAATGCTGTGGATCAGCTGTTTGCAGCTGCTCAAGCTCTGGGAGGGAGGAGCACAGAGGGAGCACGAATCAGCGGATTCATGGAGCGCCAAAAATGCTGGGGGAGGGGAGGGAGTAGGAAGTGCAAGGCCTCAGAGCCCTGGGGTGTGAGATGCATTGGGGAAGGGGGCAGGAAGGGGGCTGTGCAGGCTGCAGGTGATGCCCCAGTAGGCCAGGGGTAGCAGGTTGCCCACCACTGACAATCCCACGGCCCGCTAAGACGGAGGGCCACTCCTGTGGTCCACTCGCTAGTCTTGGTTGCCCATGGCTGATCTATAGTCCCACTCCCATTATCTCATGGATCTCTCCCAGCATTGCCAATATATCAGACTGCTTCCCCCTCTCTCCCCTTGACTTTCGGCTTCTTCCAGTCTCCCGGGTCCATTATAGGCACCGATCCTGTTCTGCACTGCTCTCCTGGGGGCATTTTACAGCCGGGCATAGTTCAGCCAAGCGACAGAGTGAATCCCAGCCTGGACTCCCTCACTAGGACACGGTGGCCCTGTAGAAATGCAGCCTTCTGGGGAAGTGACGTGTGGGGGAAGCAGGAGTTAGCCCCCTCTTGCTGGGCTCTGGCTGGTCATGGGACAGACTTGGCTTTCCAGTGTCTTCCTTCTGCACGCTGCTCCGTGTTCTTACTCAGTGTCTGGATTAGGGATGTAAGTGACTAGTCGACTATCCAATAAGCAAAAGCTTATCAGTCAACTAGTCCCTCGACTAGAGGCAGCAAGGGGGAAGAGCAGGGGCCGGTGCTGGGGGAAGCCGGTTCCCCCCCCCCCAAGCACCATCTCCCTAGGGGAGGGCGACAGCGGGGAGTGGGCATGAACCAGGATTCAGCTGATTTCTGGCTCGTGCCCAGTCCCAGATGCTGCATCTCTCTTCTTTTAAAATGTATTAAGAGCCTGCTGGCTCTTAATATATTTAAAAGGCAGAGCCACAGCGGGGTTAGCTCCTGGGGTCAGGCGCTAACCTCGCTTCGGCTCCCTCACTTATTGATTGATTGATTGGAAAGTCCATCGGTTAGTTAATTAAGCTAAATTTAACGTCTCTAGCCCTGATGCTGCTGTCTGCTTGTCTTCCGGGTCCTTGAGTTATCCCCCGGTACGTCCTTGTGTAATCTGTGGGCTTTCTCTCTGAACGTGAGCGAGAGTCCTTCCCATCGCTAGGAAGTTGGAGGCAAGTGACTTAGGCTAGATCCAACAGCCCCAGGTGCTAGTGTGTGAGCGGGGAGGAGTCTGGTGTGCTCCCAAGTAGGTGATTCATTTAAATCTGTGCATCTGGTTCAGCTCATGCTCTCGATTTGCCATTTGGAAGCTGGCCCCTCTCGCGGAGATAGTGACTCACGCTAACCGAAGCAGATGCTCCAGTTTGTTTTCCCCTCTCGTCCTTGGGGAGGTTTGTGTGTGTGTCTGTGCAGAGCCACCGTGGGCCTGGCTGGTTTGGCGAGCCCCTTCTGTAACGGGTAAACTCCCCAGTGCGCGCTCCTGGTCTGTGCTGGGTTCAGTGGGGCAGCACTCTGCAGGGCCGTGCCAGAAAGCCATGTTTGCCACAGTCGTTCATCTCTCAGACCTGAGCTCGTGGCCATTGGCTAGCAGCAGCCCACCCTCCTGGGCTGTCAGAACAGCAGTGATGCTCTAGTTCTCTGCTGGCATGGTACCGAGTCCAGCACAGGCGGTCAAATGAATGAGTTCTAAGGGATTGGGCCGTGCATGGTAGAGTTGCTCTCACGCTCTGTCTTCCCTGAGAACCGCTCCGCTAATGGCTCCCAGTGCATGGGACGCAGCCCCAAAAGGGGGTCATGGCCATAGGCAGGTTGGGTGGCGCTCTGCCTTGGCAAACGGGTGTCCCAAAATGTCCGACTACCAGGAGCTGGGTGTGGACCACTAGATAAGTTGCTCAATAATTGCTGTGCTCTGTTGGAAGACAGGATTTTGGACTTGGTGGACCCCGGGGCTGGTCCAACATGGCCGTCGTTATGTTTTTCCTCTGCCCGAGCAAACTGGTGCAGGAGCATTCAGCCCTGCATGTTTGGATGCCGCAGAGCCGGTATCAGGGCGGGGCGGGGTGTCACCGCCACTGAAGAACCCCCAAGGGTAGAGAGTTTTCTGAACTCCCTGCAAGCGGCACTCCTCTCTCAGCGCCCCCATTGCAAACCGCCAAAGGGGGAGAGGAGCATGGAAGTTCTCTGCCCTGCATGGGCAAGTGAGAAGACCAGACCTGTCTGGAATGATTGTTTCAAGTGCGGCAGTAACTGGTATTTCCTTGCATCAACTCAGCAACTGCGCATGACTCTGAGATGTGACTCACGCTCTGCCTCGAGTTGACAAAATCCGAGCGCTAACAGCCGCTGTTCAAAGGTACAGCCCAAGCACCGTGGGTTAGAGTTGCATGGCTACTTCTTCAGGCACGTGGACAAAGGAATCGCTTGTGTTCTAGACCAGTGCAACGCTGTCTCCCTCCCATGGGAACCTCCTCGCTGATGCTGTGTCCGGGAGGCAGCTGCTGTGCTGGGAGGTGGTTCTTCGAGTGCTTGCTCATGTCCATTCTGAGTAGGTGTACGCGCGCTGCGTGCACGGATTCCGGAGCTTTTTTCCCTTAGCAGTATCCACAGGGCCATCAGGGAGCCCCCTGGAATGGCGCTGGTATACTGGTGCATATATATCCCTGCTGGCCCCTCCACCCCTCAGTTCCTTCTTACCGCCCATGATGGTAGCTGGAGCATGCTTTCAGGCTATTAGCCTATCTCTTAGCAGTTGCATTTCCTTTATCTGTTGTACTATAGTTAAATTTGTGGTTTTATCTGGTTAAGTAGCTGTTAAGTACTGTAAATAGTGTAATTAGTTAGATAGGGGAGCACAGCGGTACTCTCTCCGTGAGTGGAGGGTATGCCAGGGCCCCAGGGCTTTAAACCCTGTGCTTCCTGCTCTAAACCTATGCCCTGTGGAGATCCTCACTCCGACTGCCTGAAGTGCTTGGGAGAAGCGCATCGAGCAGAAAGCTGCTCTATTTGTAAGAGTTTTAAGCCCTGGACCAAGAAAGAGAAGGACTTCCGGTTGAAACTCCTCTTAATGGAGTCGACACTGCAGCCCCAGGGTGAGGAGCACCCCCACTCTGTCCGCAGCGCGCCATCAGCGGCACCCGTGTCGGCCAAGCATCGGTCAGAGGCCACTAAGGCACCGGGGCATAGTTGCAGTCCCCGGCGCCGAGAGGCTCCTCAAGGGGACGCTCAACGGAGAGGAGTGCCCAGAAGGTGCGCCCTAAGGAGAGGCACCTGCCTTCTAAGGCTTCAAAGAAGAGGCGCAGCCCGGACATGGGCAGGAGCCCGGAGCAGGCCATGAGGATAGGGGAGGTCCGTCGTCCCTCCACCCCAGAAACTTTTGAGGCGGCCCGAGACCTCATTGAGATGGCCCTGGAGGAAGGAGAGGGCCCGGTGCTGCAGGGGCGGACCGCGCTGGTGCAGGGCTCAAGCGTCCCCCAGCAAGCTCCGACAGCTGGGCCGTGGGACTCCCTGGGCGAGGTGCAGGCCTCGGCCCAGCATCAGCAGCAATTCCCGGTGCCGGCAAGGGCACCGGCACCAGAGCCAGGACAGACACCAGCCTCGACTCCGGCTCCCTGCCCAGCGGCAGTGGCACCGGGAGCGAGTGCATTTGCAGCACCGACGGCCCCAGTACCAGGGCACCCAATGGCCTATACGGCACCGGCGCCGGGGCGAGCACCATATCACGTGCCGGTTACGGCACCATAGCCAGTACCCGGCACGGCACCGATACTGCTGCCTCTCCCCGCACCGATCCCAGCTCGCGCCTTGGAAGCACCGGTGCCACAATAGACTGCGGTGCAGCAGCAGATGGCGGCACCGGTTGGCTATTGACCGGCCTACCAAATGCAGCTGGGCACGGTACCGCCGCAGCAAGTGCCTCTACTTATGTCTCCTCCGGCGTGTGGAACACCGGGGCAAGCCATCGTCCATGGCGGCACAGCAAAGGGTGCAAGCGTCATCGGCTCCTCCCTGGTCGGCGTCGGACTATTCGTCGGAGTCTGAGGCTGAATCGGTGACATCAGCCCGCTCATCGTACGGGTCCCGATCCCGTCATAGGTCCCGTTCAGCTATTAGATCGGGCCACCGGGACTCAGCGGACCAGCAGCAGTGGCAGGGACAACCCCAGTGGCCGTTCTGGATGCCCTGGGCTTACCACCAGGCCCAGGGGCCCCCTTCTATGGTGTCGGTGGCTGGGTCGTACCGAAGGAGTAGCGCCCCATCAGCCACCCCGTTAAGAGCCCCTCCGCCTGAGGAGAGCCCGCCCATGGCGACATTGCCTAGGCCTCATGTCATCGGCCAAGGACAGGAGGCCACGGTCCAGCCGGGCTCGGCCCAGATGGACATTTCGGCCGGAAGGGAACCGGAGGCGCAGCTCGGTGGGGAAGAGGTAGTCCTTCCAAGAGAGTCCTCATCGTCATCGCCGGACGAGGCTCTGGCGGACTCTGCACCTCAGCTCCCTTCAATGGACACAAGGGCGCACCAGGAGCTGCTCCGCAGGTTGGCGGTTAACCTAGCGGTCCAGCACGAGGAGGTTCATGAGGACCGAGACCCTATGGTGGACATTCTGACGGCAGCGGGCCCTGGGTGAGTGGCGCTCCCGCTGAATAAGACGGTGGACAAGCTGTCAAAAACCCTGCGGCAGACACTGGCCTCCATCGCGCCAACCCAGAAAGGTGTTGAGAGGCGGTACTATGTGCCTCAAGCGGGGCACGAGCATCTTTTTAACCATCCAGCCCCAGGGTTGATAGTAGTGCAGACCGCAGGACAGAAGAAGTGTCAAGGGCCTCCGGGCCCCACCCCAAAGGCGAAAGAGCCCAAGAAACTGGACCTGCTTGGCCGGAAGGCCTATGCCACAGGGGGCCTTCAGCTACGTATAGTGAACCAGCAAGTGATGCTGGGGCATTATGCCTTTAACACGTGGGTGTCAATGCAAAAATTTGGCAGCCAGCTTCCCCCTGAATCCCTACGAGTTCGGGGCCATGATGGAGGAGGGCAAGGCAGTGGTGCAGACATCCCTCCAGACGGTTCTGGACGCGGCTGATTCAGCTGCCCGCACTATGGCTACTGGGGTGGTCATGAGGCGTAGTGCGTGGCTGCAAGTGTCCGGCATCCCGTCCGAGGTGCAGACCACTCCCCAGGACTTACCTTTCGAAGGGTTGGGCCTGTTTTCAGAGCAGACTGACTCCAAGCTTCATAGCTTGAAGGACTCGAGAGCGACGCTGAAGTCGCTAGGGATACACACCCCGGCCCCCCAGAGGCGTTTCCTCCAAGCTAGGAACTATTCCAAACCCTTTCAGCAGGAGCAAAGCACTGATAGGGGCCGTAGGAGGGGCCACAACAATAGCCGCCCCGACCTCTTTAGAGGTAGGCGTAGGGGCCCTCAGTTGGACTCTGAGAGGTGCAGGGCTGTCACCTGGCCACCAGACTAAGCCTTCATTTTGAAGGTACGCCGGAGAGCAGAGTACCAGTCGCACCTATCCATCCACCCTTTGGGGACCGTCTCTCCCTTTTTTACCAGGAATGGGTAAAGATCACGTCAGACCGCTGGGTTCTAGACCTGGTAAAGCAGGGGTATACTATTCCCTTCCTTTCTTACCCTGCCCTCCACCCCCTCTCCATTTCCCTTTTCAGGGACCCCTCTCATGAGACACTTCTCCGGCAGGAGATGTCCAGCCTGCTGGCACTAGGGGCTATAGAAAGAGTGCCCCCAGAGATGAGGGGAAAGGGTTTCTACTCCCGCTATTTCCTGGTACCCAAAGCAAAGGGGAGCATGAGTCCCATATTAGACCTACGAAACCTGAACACCTTCGTAAGAAAAGCAAAGTTCAGGATGGTGACGCTGGCTTGCATCATCCCATTGTTCCAACAGGGAGACTGGTACGCGGCTCTTGATCTCAGATGCGTACTTCCACATTTCGATATTTCCGAGTCTCAGAAAGTTCCTAAGGTTCGTGGTGGGACAGGACCATTTCCAGTTTACGGTCCTCCCGTTTGGGCTGTGTACAGCCCCAAGGATGTTTACCAAATGTATGACGGTGGTAGCTGCGTTCCTGCCGCGGCACAGGGTCCAAGTGTTTCCATACCTGGACGATTGGCTGATAAGGGACACGTCTCGAACAGGTGCTAGATCATGTCACACAGGCGAGGGCATTGTTCGGGAGCCTCGGCCTACTCATAAACGACGCCAAATCCTCATTAGACCCCACGCAGGTGATAGACTTCGTAGGGGCCCATCTAGATTTGCCCGCGGAAAAGGCGTCTCTACCAAGGGACAGATTCCTTGCTATCTGCTCGTTGGTAGTGGAGCTACAGGAATTTCCTACTACGACGGCAAGGACCTGTATGAGGCTCCTAGGCCATATGGCGGCATGTACTTTTATGTGGTCCAGCACGCCAGGCTCCGCATGCGCCCATTGCAGGGTTGGCTCAAAGTAGCACACAACCCTCTAAGGTCACCATTGGATGCAGTGGTGACTATACCTCAGGAGATGCTACGCTCACTACACTGGTGGAAGGACGAGGGCACGGTGTGTGTGGGAGTTCGATTCACCAGAGCGTCCCCGTCGGTGCGACTGGTCACGGACGCTTTGGACGTGGGATGGGGAGCGCACCTGGGCAGCCTCAGGACGCAAGGTACATGGTTGCCAGGGAAAGTTCCCCTCCATATAAATATCAAGGAGCTCCGGGCGGTCAGGCTGGCCTGCAGGCATTCCTTCCTCACTTACAGAACAGGGTGGTGGCGGTGTTGACAGACACTATGGCCATGCATTATATCAACAAGCAGGGTGGGGCGCATTCCTCTCCCCTGTGCCGGGAAGCCCTAGAATTGTGGGAAATGTGGGTAGCCCATGGCATTTGCCTAGAGGCGTCTCACCTCCCGGGGACCAGGAACGGG
>JANRFK010006688.1:31742907-31758055 GCA_030068395.1 Apalone spinifera
CTTGAAATGTGCCCAGAACTGGACACAATACTCCAACTGAGGCCTAATCAGTGCGGAGTGGAGCGAAAGAATGACTTCTCAGGTCTTGCTCACAGCACTCCTGTTAATGCATCCCAGAATCATGTTTGCTTTTTTTGTAACAGCATCACACTGTTGACTCATTTAGCTTGTGGTCCACTATGACCCTTAGATCCCTTTCTGCAATTCTCCTGCCTAGACAGTCGCTTCCCATTCGGTCTGTGTGAAATGGATTGTTCCCTCCTAAATGGAGTAGTTTGCATTTGTCCTTATTAAACTTCATCCTATTTACCTCAGACCATTTCTCCAGTTTGTCCAGATCATTTTGAATTATGACCTTATCCTCCAAAGCAGTTGCAACCCCTTCCAGCTTGGTATCATCTGCAAACTTAAGCGTACTTTGTATGCCATCATCTAAATCGTTGATGAAGATATTGAACAGAACCGGTCCCTAAACAGACCCCTGCGGAACCCCACTTGTTATGCTTTCCAGCAGGATTGTGAGCCATTAACCATTCTCAGAGTAGTTCTTACCCAGCCAATTATGCACCCACCTTATAGTAGCCCCATCTAAGTTGTATTTGTCTAGTTTATTGATAAGAAGATCATGCAAGACCGTATCAACAGTTTAATGATCATGCGTTTAAACAGTTAATGGCTCAGCTGATGCTTATCGGTTCCTGTTGCCGTTTGAACTCTGCTGGGAAGTGCGGGTTGTTGGGCCAGCGGCGGCAACAGGGAGCCCGTTTTAACTGCGTAACCGATGGAATTTCCACACAGTTGATGTATTTTTTTTAACACTTTTCACATCCCTACTCAGGCTGCTGGGTGGGGCTGTTGAAGGGGGCTGGGACACACTTCAACTGAAGGGGAGAAGGGGTCTGAGCCTGGGTTTGCGGCGCTCCCCTGCAAGCAGCCAGACAAATCACAGTGCTGGTGCTGTGCCCTCTAATGTGTCTGCTGAATAAACACATACAAGGAACTGGGAACCCTGCAGCCCTGAAATCGCTAAACCAGGGAAACTCTCTGTTCTTGCAGCAGCACCTTTTATTTGTAACTAAACCCGTGTCTAAGCCATTAACCCTCCTTTATTAGTAATGTCCAGGGAGTGCAGAACATCTGTAACGCACTAAGTCACAACCCTCCCCTAGGCATGCTTCACAGGGAGAGAACAAAGAAACGAACACACGGTGGATTACGACCTATGTCATAAATTGGTCAAACAGCTGTATCCATAACCTCCCTGTTGGGTGTGTTTCGTTCAGTGTGCCGCTCCGGCAGTGCTACTCCCTGCCGCGTGGCTGCACGCCGCTGGGGTAGCCCCTGCATCCGTTGCGGGCAACCTGCAGCCCATTGGGGTTCTGGTGGCGGCCCACGAGACCGTTTGTTTGTCGTTGTTCACGCACAGGGCTGCCAGACTCTGCTGGCTTCTGTCCACATAGGTGGTTTTTCCCCCCGCCCCCCAACCAGTGTTCCTGAAGTGCCCTGCGTGATTGTAAAGCCAGGGTACGTGACGTGAGGTGCATGCTGATTGTACATAATAGTGACTGTGAGCGCCGCACGCTCCCTCTGCAGCCAAAGCGCTGCTGTGTTTGTCGGTGTCCTGTCCGTCCCCGTCTCCTCGCTTCCCTCCCCCCCCTCCTCCCCCCAATTCTAGGCATGCAGGCGCAGTGACCAGACTGCCCTGTCCCAGGAGACCGTCTTGGTTACGACATTCTTACCGCCCACCAAGATGGAGGCCACTCATGCAGCCCACTGACTAGCCTGTCTCTGCCCTGAATACTCCCGTACTCCCTACAGAGAGCTGGCCGGGTGTGCAGTACAGGGGAGAGGGTAAATAGTGGGGTAGAGCCAAAGACTCGGTGGGCTCCCTACAAACCCCTTGTCTCCCCATGTCAGAAGCAAATGGCACAAGACTCACCACTGCCCAGTGGACCCACATGACAAGGGGATCCAGAGGGGAGCCTGCTCAAGGGGGATTTGGGGTGACAGTTAAAATGTCCTGGGTGGAGGCACAGCCCCGGTGCCTGTCTCACTTGGCGTGTGTGTTGCTCTCCAGTCCCTCCTGACAGGTTATCCAAGTCTTCTTAAGGCTCCGGCAACACCCCAGGTACCGAAACCTGCTTCCCTCACCTTACCCAAACCGGGGCGTAGAAAAGCAGCAGCCGCTGCCAGCCCCCCGGCGAAAGCCGCCCTGCCCAATGTCTCGGCGAGCGACAGCAGTGACTCCGATACAGATGCTGAGGTGACACCAGCCAGCCAGAAGGCAGGTTAGTCGTAGGGCTGCGATCTGGCTCTCAAACCGGAGCTTGCTTTAGAGCTGGCTCCTAAATACGCACGGGCAGGACTCCCGACAGCTGAGACACCAGGGAGTGGTTGCCTGAGGGAAGTGGTGGAAACCCTGTCATCTGGGACTTTGAGATGAGCATGGAGAATGTATGCGGGGGCGGGAGGGGATCTGCATCAGCAGGGGCTGGGGTCGAGAACCTCAGAGGTCTTCTCCATCTCTAAAATCTGAGTCCAGGTGAAGAGCGACTCAGAAGTCCACCTTGTCCTCCATTGGTGTGACAGTCTGCTGCTGCCCCCTGCTGGACACTTCCAGAAACATGGTTGCGCCTCATTCACCGATGTTTTCATGATCGGTGAGGGGAGGGCGGAGGGAGTTGTGTTTGAAGCATAGAGCTGTGTGGTTATGCAGCTTGCAGGGGGTGCCCCTGTGCCTGGCTATTCTCGACCCTGCAGTTGCGCTAACATTTCTAGTGACCATTGTCAAACTTCTTATTTGGCCTTTGGCTTTAGAAATGAGAGGCGCTCTCTAATCTGATAATTGGCGAGGGGTTTCTGTCTTCAAATACACGCTGCATTTCTCCTGGGAACCATTTTTGATTGGGGAAAAATGTACTCACGCTTGATAAATGCCAATTTCCAAATAAGTTGATCGAATGCTACCAACAAAGTACCCACCTGTTACATCCCCCATGGAGCTGTCCCTGTGTATATCATTCAGAAGTGGTTGATGGGGGAAGGACAGGCCAAAGAGAAACACAAGGCAACAGAGCTGTTGGGATGGATGACTGGAACAGAATGTATGGCTTAAAATCTTCCTCCCTGCCGCCATTGAATGGTAGAAACCCAAGACTGAAACTCTGCTGGGTCTCGTGCATCCCCTCCCTATGCAGCGGTGCACTGGCCTGCTGCCTGCCAGGGACCACTGTGATCTAGAATCTACTCATGCAACGTGCACAGTCGAAGGACTTCAAGGCATAGCCTTGCGACTGTTGTTGGGCAAGTTGCCCGCTGCTGTTCTGTCCATCCCCTGCTGGGCCCGCTCGAGTAGAGATGGAGTAGAACATTCTCAAAGGTTTTGGTTTTGGGTGGGGGGGAAGCGGGCGGTTAGCATCTGGGCTGAGCTGGTGTGGCCATTCTTACCTTCTTATGGGCCCTTTGGATTCTTAATTTTGAAGCCCAGACCTGGCTTTTGTCCTCTGAACTAATGCACTTCCCCCTGCTCCATGCCCTGTAACGATACCCTGCCATGATTCTGGGGAGATGAGTTACTAGTTCATGTGACGTGAATACCTGCAAATGACACTGGGGGCAGGAACTGGAGATGGCTCTTAAACTCCAGCTTCCCTGGGGCTGCTTGGGTTGCAACCAATCTCTTCCCTAAACCCTTTTATTGAACTGGTTTCTACAGAGAGCAAGTTGTCCTCTTCTGGGGCGGAAGCTGTCGCGCCAAAAGTGGCCTCCAGCAAAGGAAGTGCTGGAGGGAAGGTGGGAGAAGGAGGGGCCAGCTGCAAAGCTGCCCCAGCAAAGAAAATCCAGGCGGTGGCCCAAAACGACGGTGGTTCGAAGGGTGCTCCGGCCACGCCCTCGCCATACGCTCTGCTGTCCATAGCTCAGTCGGAGGAGGAGAGCTCAGCAAGTGACAGCGAAGACGAGACGACCACGGCTGCCAAGGCTCCTGCCGGACACGCGCCAGGAGCTCAGGAGGGGGGGAAGAAGGAGAAGAAGGCGAAGAAAACGCCGGCCGCACCAGCCAAGGCTCTGAAAGCCGCGAAACCGCCCAAGAGCGGGGACAAAGAGAACAAGAAGCAGAAATCCTCTGCGAAGAGGAAACTGGCGGCGGGGGATGCGTGTGCCGCCGAGCCCAAGCCGAAGAAGCTGAAAAGCAGCCTCGAAGCTCCCAAAAAGAAAAAAAGCAAAGGGGAGGGAGCAGCAGGCAGCAAGGAGGAGAAGAAGAAGAAATCCAGTAAAAGTAAGAGCCCTCACTCGGTTCCTCCTTCGACTGCCACTCTCTAGACCAACTAGTGACTGCTGCTTGCCCCATGCCACTTGCTGCTATGATCCCCTCAAGAGGGCTCCCCCCTAAGGCGGGTGGGGAACCTTTTTTGGGTCGGGGGCCACTGACCCACAGAAAAATCAGCCAGGGTGGCATACAAGTGAGAACTGGAAAAAAACCAAAACAAAACCCTCATTGACGTGGCTCCCGACTCCGAAGGAGAAAGACCCTCCCCTCATTCCCCTAGCACACCAGAGTCTAGAGGGGCCCAGGCGAGTAGATTTTGTTTGCTCCAGCTCCACGGAGGAGGGAGAGGGTCTGGCCCACCAGCATGGGCTCCCCAATGCCGGGAGGGGCCGGATCCAGGCAAGCTGTGGGCCACATCCAGCCCCTAGGTCTTAGGTTCCCCACCTCAGTCTAATGGTTAGTGAGGGCTCAGAGGCTGCCCCCCGAATCCAGTCCCAAGTTGAGCTGAAACGGTGCAGTAAGCGACTGAATAAATGCTGGTAAAAGGTGGCTGCAGGCAGTGAGTTCTGCTCCCTTTGAGTCCGGCTGCTGTGCATACGTACCTGTGTGCAGGCCTGGCCCGCTGCCATGGCTACTGTCACAGGCATGCTCAGGGGAGGAGTGTGTCTGCTTGGGCCCCTTTTCCAGGAATGCCCTTATGCCCTGGCCTATCCCTCGGGGCCCCTCCCTTCCCTACTCTCCGTAATGGCCGGACCCAGTCGGCAGGCTTCGTGCAAGCTGTGCCCCATGCCGACAAGTTGTCTCCAGTCACCAGCTGGATGGAGCTGTTCCTGGGGCCGCTGGGCAAACCTGGCGTGCTCGGCTGACAGGCTGGCAGCCCAGGTCCCAGCGGGTGCCTGGCAAGGGCCACACGGGTGGGTTCCAAGACGCAAGGAGGGTGGTGCTCCCAGCCCGGCTGGCGATGGAGCGTGCGGCTGTGATCGGCGCTGGCTTCCTCAGTCTGACCCACGCTGGGTGTGGCAAAGCACCTGGGAGCTGGAGGTTCTCCCCAGGACGGCTTGACCAGGGCAGATCTGTGGCACGACCTTTCCCTCTGTGTTTCAGAGTTCGGCATCGAGCTGGCATCTTCCCAGCTCCAGCCTGACGCTCCCGCTCCTGGCAGCCGGGGCGAAAGCGGGGCCTGCCTGGCTGCGGGTTGTTGGTCACGCTCCCGCGTGGCAGGGAGCCAGGGCATGCGCTGGAGATGACTCAGTGCCGTGAAGGCTGCTAGGAGGACATGGGGGAGCCATGGAGCAGGGCTCCTGTTTGTCACTTCCAATTAAAAGAGCAGGTCCTGCCCTTCTGCTGCGGGCAGGCCCTGCGAAGCCTCTGCCTTGCGTGCCAGTGCGTCGCAGATTCCCACAGTGGCGGAGGGCATGACTGCGGGCGAGAGGAGCCAGCTCCCGGAGGGCGGGCCGGGAAGAGAGGCGAGGAGGGCAGAGCAGTATCTGCTGGGGTTTCTAGTGTGCAAAGATCCGACTCCTCGCCTGGGAGGAGTGACATGGGGGAGATGGCCAGGGTGGGCTTTGTGGGGCTGGGGAAGGGGCGCTCTGGCTCTGCATGAACAGCCTCTTAGAACAGCCAACTTGTTAGCAAGCTGGTTAATTGCACGTGGACTCTGTGCCAGTAATGCCCCCTCCCCTCCCTCTTTGCACATCCACCCCCCCTCCACTCTGTGAGCCCCAGTTTACTCCAGCGTCACCACATCGTTGTGCCCAGTCCATGAGTGGGCTGAGATGTCAACCAGCTCCTGAGCCGCTGCTGCCCCCAGCAGCGTCTCCAGTCCACGAGACGCCCGCTTCTCTCCTGTGCAGCGGGGGATAGACCGGGGCATGCACTTAAAGGTGCTGCAGCTTCCCCCTCGAAATGGGCGGTGGTGGGCCCTTCGTGGCAGGGCTGGGCTTTCGTTCCCACCGGCGCTAGCCTGCCACGCAGTGCAGGGCCAGGGCGGGGAAGCGGCGAGCACGGGCAGAACCCGCAGCTCGCTGGGTAAGGCAAAGGCAACCCTTCCCCCGGCCTCGCTCGGCACTGCTTCTCAGTGGGGTCTGGCTTGCCCCTTTGACATGCACCCCTCCTCTCCCCCCAGAAAAGAAGACTGTGAAAGACAAGAAGAAGAAAAGCAAGAAAGCTGCCTCCGGAGTGGAGCCGAGCGCAGATGGGTCTGCTCCCACCCACAAAAAAAAGAAGAAAAAGGTGGGTGGGTGTGCAGGGCCTGGAGCTGGCTGGGAGGGAGTTGGCTTGTCCCTAGCGAACTGGTACCCTGAGCACAGAATGATCGGTGTCTGTGGTGCTTGGGCATCTCAGCTCCATTTCCTGCTGGGGACATGAGGAGGATAGGGGGTGGGAAAGGGGCAGGAGCGAGGGAGCAGAGCCTCTGGACAACTGGAAAGAAGAGCTAAGCCGCCTGATGAAACTGTGTCCGGGAAGGGGGGGTGTAGAATTTGCTTCTGTGGAGCGAGCAGGGAAGCCGCCAGTGATTGTCACATGCTACAGAACTGGCTCTGTTGGGCCCTGTTGATGGGGAAGATGACAGACTTTTTTTCTCTCTTCACCCCCAGAAGAAGAAGAAAACGGCAGAGCTCGGGGGATCCTTGTGAGAAGGTGCGTGGGCCATGGGGACGAGTGTCTCTGAGCTCCAAGCCCTGAGCTGTTCTGTGTTCTTTGGCGAGGGTCTGTGCAGTCGCCCCTGACTCCGCCTGTTTTTAAAATAGCTTTTAACAAGCAACCTCCGCACCAGGGAGGGGGGATCCACTTCAAGGCAGGGGTGCAGTGGCACCGCTAGTTCCAGCCCCCCTAATTCAGCACCCCTCTGCCTGGGGGAGAGGTGCCCAGCCCGGGAATAGCTGTGTGGAAAAATCGTCCTTCCCCCCCCTTGAAATCCTGCCCAAGCTCCCATGGGTTTTGGTGGGAGGAGAGCGAACTGGGACCACTTCTCACGTGCACACTTGGTTTTCTCACTGGGAATGGGTCACCACGGGGCACGGCTCGGAGAAGTGGATCCATGGAGCATGGTCCTGATGACAGGGCGGCTTGCGATGCCCTGTCACTTCTCTGGAGATCTGGCTGTGCAGGACTTGCCTCTGGGGCTGTGCTCCCAGCATGACAGTGGGATATTCTTCCCTCTCCCCATCTTCCCCCCCCCCCCCAAAAAAACCCAGCTTTGGTTTCTAAGAGCAGCAGCAGCAGTGGGAAATAGAAGCAAGTGTGTCTGTGTCTAACCACTGGCCCGCCGCCAGAGCTCGAAAGCCATGGAGGTGGTGATGGGTGTGTTGCGGGGTTCCTATATTGCGGGGGCTATTGGGGTATTTGATTGTTGAGCTGTCTTCCCCCATGCCCTCTGGGCCTGGTGCGGGGGTAGGGGAGAAGTACTGAGGCTGGCCTGGCCCTAGAAAAGGGGGTGGAGTCACACTGAGCTGCTGGGCTCTTTAGCTCCGCCCTTGGTCAGAGCGAGCGAGCTCCCCTCCACCCTGAATCGCTCTGATAAGCTTCTCTGCTCAGGAGGCAGGCAACTGGGGCCAGCCAGCCAATCCAAGGGCCCAGATTTGCTAGCAGGGTGGAGCTTCTCTCATCAGCAGTGAGCTGGCTCCAGTGGCAGCCAAAATTGCACCTCCCACAAGCACTGGCAGGGCTGGCGTCAGTATTCTGGGTCCCTCTCTGCACCTGCTGCAAGGGCCAGCAGCACTCTTGATCTGTGCGCCAAGTTTTCTGCACAGCTGGGATTCCTTTCAGAGGGTGCAGAAGAGCGTAGGGGTCTATCAATGGCTGGTAGCCAGGAGGTGCTGAAATGGTGTCCTGGCCTCTGTCAGAAGGGATCAGAAACCCTGCTATTGGCAACTGGCGGCAGACAAGACACTGAGCTAGATGAGCCTTTGGTCTGACCCGGTCTGGCTGTTCTGTTAACAAACCCTTTTCTTTCCCCTCTAGAGCGCCTCCTCCGACTGCTGACAACAGATGAATGGGGAAGAAGCTCAGCAGAAGGCGGCTTCAAACTTTATTTTTTTTAAAAAAGGAAAAATACTTCTACATCTTAATTTATAACTTCTTTTAACTGCGACTTTTAGAGCCCCACTCCCCCCAACCCCGTTGCACTTTGCTGCTTCGTCCGCCACGGTGTGTTGCTCCCCCGAATGGCCCCCAGCCTTTGCACTGTAACCAGCTGGGAGGCAACCGGAGCAGGAAATGGAGCAGCCCTGTGGGTGGAGGGGATACGTAGCCAGCTCCTGCAGCGTGACTTGTCCCCTCTTAGAAGTGAGATGCAGCAATCTCTCTCCAGAGCTATATTTTTTAAGAGAAACTTCCAGTCTTTGTGTGAGCGCGGTGTCTGTCTTTTTGCTACCTACCTACCCGCTCTAGGGGTCACTTTCTAACATAACTTTACAACCAGGGTCTATGGGTATTACGTGCGCTGTCCCTTCGGAGCCTCTAGTCGGCCGAGGCTGTGCTCTTGGGTTTCTCTTTTTGAGGAAATGCAGAAATAAAATTGATTTTGAGCGGAAGTGTGTTCCTGGGTGGGCTACAGCAAGGGCAATGCTCTTCAAGGGGAGAGCAAGTGAGTTTAAGCCCCTCCTGACAGCTGTGTGGAGTGGGCTGCTGCTTAGATGGAAGCTGGAGTTCTTCACTGAAAGTTCAAAGGTGGGGCAGCTCTGCTCAGGGAGGGGAGGGAAGTATCTTCAGTTCAGGTCCCTCAGTGTGGCTGATCTACGGCGAGGCCTTGGTCTCAGTGGGGCTTTCTTACCTCCTGTGGACGTGCCAGGATGCACAAGCTAGCATGTCCAGTTAATGACAAGCCTCTGTTGCTTCCCCTCCCCCTGCTACCATGACTGCAGCCTTGTCTCCTCTGGCTATTAGCCTGAGGTAAGAATGTGCCTCTCTGCTCTTGTGAGGATAAGAGCTCAGGTAGGCTGGGCAGAGATGACAAAAGAGCCAAGGCCTGTTCTGTTAAATCTGTAGGAATGCTCAGGGAGGGATCATCCCCCTGCCCAGGCCTTGCAGGAGCCCTAGACCCTACGCTGTGCAAGGAGGGGAGGGGGGGTATAAATAGTGCTGCTCAGCTGCCCCAGAGCACAAGGCTGGGGTGAGACTTGATGGGAGCTGGAACAGGCAGCCCATAGGGCAGGGATTACAAGCTGCTCTTTGCTGAGCAGGGGATCTCAAATGACCATCTTCCTCTTCATAACTTGAGGGGGGCGAGGGATCTGAGGTACTGAGTCAGACAGGCAGTTCCGTGGGCGAATGTGCAAATGGTCAAGGCGATTGCCAGTCCCAGCCTGCGTGCGTCAGAGGGCGGGTGTGCTCTAAACTCCCTCTCCCCCCTTGGCCTGCTGAGCTAGGCCTAGGCTAATGCGCATGGGGCTGCAGGTAGGTCCGGAGGGCTCCTGTGAGTAAACACTTCACAGTGCGCTTGCTTCCTGCAGCAGCAGGGCCAGCCCACGTTTTGGCACCTGAGGTGGGGAGCTCAAAGGATTGCCCCCCCCATGTCCTCTTTTCGCCTGCCTGCCTGTTACATCTCTCGTGTCCTTCCTCCAGCACAGCACAGCACTCCCCCATCTCTGTATCTAGAGCAGAGAGGATACAGATGCACCAGCAGCAGACAATTTTCTACACTTGGTCCTAGTGGTGCCCCACAGTCTGGCACCTGAGGCGGCCGCCTTAGTTTGCCTCATGGGAAGGCCAGCCCTGTGTGGCAGGCCCTACCGCAAAGCGTAACCAGCAGATGGTCGATAACACCCCCCCACCCCATCTGCCTTGGAAGAACAGAGCTGTGGGGCCCCCAGGAGCTCCAGGTATTTCACTGTCTGAGGTGGATAGAGCTGAGCCCTTCCAGCTGTCCTGGCAGGGCAGTCCCTGGTATGGGGTACAAAGAGCTGCTGGCCTTGTGTGTTTTACCTGACAGGGGAGAGACCAGTCTGCCATTCCTGGGGCTGGGGAACAGGACACCCAGACAGGCTCAGACCAGCCATGCTTGTCCTTTGACAGGAGTTGTGGACTAGGCTCCCCTTTGCCCACAGATTTCTCCTCACACTGATAGCGCTGCTCTGCAAACTCTTCAGCCCTTGAGGGTCTCCAGCTGCTCTCCCTCATTTTACTAATTGGAGTGAACTCATCACAGGCCTGGGCAATTACAGTTAATTGGCTCCACATGCATCCTGTGTGTCTTTAAAATTGGGGAGGACAGGGACCTCAGGCCCAGGGGCTGGATATAGCCTGTAGCTTGCCTGCTTCTAGTCCCTAAGTCTCCATGGGGCCGGAGCACACAATCTAGCCAGGGCCCCTCTAGGCTCTGGTGTGCATGGGGAATGGTAAGTCCTCCCCCAGGCAGGGGCCACATCAGTGAAGGTTGTTTGGTGGCGGGGGGGGAGGGGGATTCTTTTCACTTGAGGCCTCTTCTGACTGATTTTTCTGTGGGTCAGCAGCTCCTGACCCAAAAAAGGTTCCCCAACCCACCCGTCCCCTCCCCTCATTCTCAAAGCTAAAGGAGCTGGCCCAGGCAGGAGGGTAGCAGCAGTGACTAGGGAGATGTGGTGGCAGGAGTCAAGGATGGAGCTGGACCAGTGGAAAAGGGTCTCTACGAGGCTGTGGCAGAGGTACTACCCGCCCCTGAGGCCTTCTCCCTTCCGTGTGGTGGCTGAAGGCTTGGAGATGTTCCAGCCACCCATGTCAGAGAGCGCACCAGCGAGCTGGTACCTGAGGAGAACATACAGGGGGGCTTGATCAGTGCTGCTCTGCCCCCAGGGATGTTGAGCTGGGGGGAGGAGGGGGCCTCAGCCTGATTGGGTAAGAAACATCATGACTGGCCTGCTGGGAGGATGGGCAGGAGGCAGGGACTCCGCACCCAGGTGTGTTGGAGCAAAGATGATGCTCTGAGTAGAAGCACATAGTCACTGGGGCTAGGAGGTTATGGAAGGTAGACAGACAGACACACACACACCTAGACAGTAGAACAGACACTTGCTAGAGACTTACTTTGAATAACCTGATTCGCCAGCTACTTTCACCCAAGCCTGAACTGTCAGATAAATGTGTGTGAAACTGGTTTTTTAGTAGCAATCCTTATAAGTCAAAAGTTTATTTGAAATCACCAGCCCTGTGAGCTTGGTTATGCTGCATTGAATACACAGAATTCTAGTCCCACAATTAGCTATTATGTTACCTGTTAAACAAAGATCCAACCAAACACCAGGGGTTAGCAGGGGATGGGGAGAAGCAGCCATACAAACTTATTCGCCTGCTTGTTAAAGAAAGGAAGCCTGCATTCCTTTCCTATTCTAATGTCCCTCTGTTTAATTTGGTGAGGAAGATCAGAGTTCATTGCTGCTGCATTTAATGTCTGCTCTGTGTAAGGAGAAGCCAGTGGCCTATTAGCATGAGTGATCTCTAACCTTGCCTACAACAGCCTTCCTGCTTGGATTTTTCCCCACTACTCCCAGCTAGTAAGAGGTGCTTCAGAGCCAGCTGCTAGCCTGGTTCTCAAACTAGGAAAGATTTCTAAATGCTGTGATGAAGCCTAAAGCACTGCTGGAGCAAGCAGGATGGTTTGGGGAAGCTAATCAGGAGTAGCATGTGCTTTATGGAGTGGGACACTACCTGCAACAGCAGGGCCCTTGAGGAAGGGAGAAAGACATCATCTGTTACTTCAGCATTTCTGTTTAAAAGTTGCTGGGTGGGGCAGTGAATTTGGAGATTGCACGTACGATACACAGAGCCATAAGCCAGTGTTATTCAGCACAGTGGCATGTGTGACCTTGTAGTCATCCCCACTTCCTCCCACACGGGCACTAGGGTCAAGTTTGCACTGAGGGCTGGTCCAATAGACCATGGTTGGAGAACTACTTATCAGAACCTCAAAGTCATTTATAAGCAAACCGAGGGCCCGAGTCTCCTCCCGTATGCTGTATAAATCAGAAATAATTCCACTGAAGTCAGTGGAGTTACACCTCCATGGGGGAGGGAGGAAGGATTGTGTCCAGAATGTCTAAACGGAGATAATTCAATTAGTTGTCCATATGTTGTGCTTGGATCCCCTTTTCCCATTGGGCAATGCTTATGTTACAGGTACTGAACAAACCCCACCTCTATTCAGACACCTGTGGTTTTACATGCAGCTACTAATGTGCTCTGATTAGCGGAGAAAGCACTAAGAGCTTTATGCAGTTTGTCTGCCTTTGGTATGCAGGGGGCCTTTGCATTCTTTCTCTACCAAAACTCCTCCTAATATTCGGCGGGCTTACTGCAGCACATCTTAGCACGGGGAGAGGCACTGCTGGGTCAGGCAGACAAAAGTATATCTACCCAATTGAATCGCCTGCTAAGACAATGCATAGCAAATGCTTGACTAGCCGCGGTGGCCGTAATTCAGGGAAGCAATATCAAAGCATGAGTGAAACAGAGCAAGAAGGTGCCTGGCAACTCTGCAGCCTGGAGGTGGAGAAAGAAGACGCCAGGCCTGTGAGTCCTCTTCTACTTGGCGACTTCTAGGGGGAGAGAGAGAGAAAAGAGGGAGGAAATGAGATCGAGCTGAACCCAGGCAGTGATACTCCCTGCTCCTGGCGGGGTTACGTTGAAGCAACAAGCCAGTTACTTCTTTGCTCCGATCACTTCCACAGGGAGGCCAATACAAAGCCCCTCCGCACCAGACTGGCAGTAGTGTTGGGATTGGGGAGGACTCCATGTCACTCCTACCCAGAATCCGTACACCTGGGCATGTGCGCTGGTGCTGGCCTTAAAGCACCCACCCCGCAGCAAGGAAACAAAAATCTAAACAGGGCTCTTCCTGGCTGCTCCTACTCCATTGGGTAGGTGGCCGGTGAGCACAAAGGCCTTTGCCTCCCCACTTGCGGGAGAGCCAGACCTCGCTACGGTCCCCCTGCCCCAATCTACATTGCCCCCAGCCCTGCACAATCACGTGCGACAGCTGGGCGGATTTATCACCGGCATGCTGCGCTTCAGGGCCCAGGGGGACAAAGTGCACGCTTCATTGGAAGAGAGAACTCCCGTTCAGTCTAGCGGGCTCCTGGGCCCTTCATTGGAGCCTCACCAGTCTGAGGGGGGAAGCAATGCACCAAAACACTGTGATAGCCCAGACCGCAAAGGTCCTTCCTTCACCACCAGAGCTTATTCATGATCATCCCTATGCCACCCGGCCTTGTGTCACCCAGCCGCTGGGCCTAATCAAGGAGACTCGCTGGCACCTTCCGGCCAACCCTCCCCATCTCCTGTCAGCTTTGCCCCAGCCCACGCCTGGCTTCGCCTCTTGCCTTTCTCAGAATCCAGCTTCAGCAGATCCACCCCCGAGTACATCAGTTCCTCCGCGTCCAAACCGCCCGGAGTCGCTGCAGCAAGACACAGCAAGAGTCGGCGTTTGGTAGCGTGCCTCGGACAGGCCCAGCCCTCCCGGCTCCCAACACACTTCGTGCCAACCCGAGCCCGGGCCACCTCCTCCTCCTACTCATGCCAATATTTGCCCGCATCATTACAGGCCTGTGTTCATTCTAACCTGCCCCAAACACCGAAGCGTGAGCTCTGCTTTTCCTCATCAGACTCTTCATCCCTGAGCTTTAGACACCTTAGTTCTCTCTCTCTCTGCCAGACTGTGTCGGGGCCCACCTTCTGCGGCAACGCCCCGCAGGGGGATGAAAATGGGGACTCGGGCATTCGTGGATAGCTTCCCCCCGCCGCGGAGATAAAAGACCCTTCATTTCCTCAGGGAAGGTTCCGTGGGGCGCTGGGCATGGCTGGGCCCAAAGTGGAGCCTGGACTTAGCTGGGAGAGTCCTGCTGTACTAGTCCTCTGGGACCTCAACACACTGGGACCTGCTGGGACTAAGCCAACAAGCAGGCCCAAGGCAGCATGTTGTGACTGGCTGCATCACGTCATGCAGTCCGCATGGACGGGCGGCTCCCAGCCAGGGCAGCGAGCGAGCGTCCGGGCAGGCGCTGGGCAGTGTGGGGCCCTGAAGGTGCAAGGCCCAAGGAAACCACCTTGCTCGCCTTGCCCTAAGTCCGGGCCTGCCAACAAGGGCTGAAGTTTCTGCTCATATATTTTCAGAGGGCTCCATTCAGAAAAGAGGGTAGCAACAGAAAGGTGCCCAAGACCAGGGACTTGACAGTCGCCCATGATATGGGGTAGTGATGATACATGGGTGTCCCAGCAGAGGGCACAGTGCCCATGCCTCCGCCAGCTCTGGGCAGACATAGGCAGCTCACTCTCCCTCTTAGCACTTGCCCTCCTCTATGATCCTCCACCTTATACGTGCTCCTAAGAGGCCACATTTCCTATTGCGTTATCTGGATTCTTCCCATCGATGACCGAGTGTCTGATCCCGCCAGGTGCTGAAAACACCCTCAACTCCCTCAGGGCCAGTTGCTGGGGAGTCGCAATTCTCCGTGGTGTCGTCTGGAGTTGCGGGTGCTCTAAAACCCAGGTCCATTGACTTCTACAGCCATGGAACTAGCTCAGGAGGTCTCAGGATCAGGTCTAGTGCAACAACAGGAGCACAGTACTGCTCTGAACCCCGTTTCCCCATGAATGCTCAGGGGTGCGTTTGACTTTCCCAGACTAATTCTTTACCAACCAGACTAATGGCCCTTCGTTGACAAAACACGCACTGCACATAGGTGTAGCCGAGCTAAAACAGGAGACCACACGTGCATCTATCCCCTTCCCCAGACTGGCCAATGGGAAATTAGTTCCTACCAGGGCAGTCCAGCTTTTCACGGGTCTCAGTGCCTTCGATCTTGGTGCCGTTTTTGTAGACGCACCAACAGTACCCGGTGCTGGCATGGCACTGCTTGGGGAGGTAGTCACCATGTTCGTCACACTGTGGACGGAACTGACCCGGGTGGA
>JANRFK010006688.1:31758148-31778445 GCA_030068395.1 Apalone spinifera
CCCCCCCCCCCGGCCCTTGCTGGGGTCTTCCCAACATTCTGCAGCTATTCAGGCAATCCAATAGCTTGTTTGGGTGGGCACAGAAGCAGGACCATCCTTAGAATTTAAGGGGCCCTGCTCAGGACTGTTAAACTTGTGCCCTTATGCCCAATGGCAGCCATGGGGAGAACGGCATTTTTCTAGAGCCGTGATTTTATCATCTTCAGCAACACACTAATGAAATATTTCAAAGCAAATTTTTCCACAAGACCCTTATGCCCTAACGTATACCAATCTTGCAGCATAAGGGGGTTTTGCGCAAAAAGAAAACATCCACACTGCTTGTTTTTGTGCAAAAACCCCTAGTGCAATAACAGATCGGCAGAAAATATGCACATGAGATCACAACTCATGCAAATGAGTCCCTTATTAGCGTATTTTTGGCGGAGAAAACTCGTAGTGTAGACGTAGCTTCAGAAGATAGGACAAGCAGCAATGGGCTTAAATTGCAGTAAGGGAGCTTTAGGTTGGACGTTAGGAAAAAATTTCCGTGTTTAACCATCCTGACAGGTAGGAATAAATTGCCTAGGGAGGTTGTAGAGTCTCCATCACTGGAGATATTGAAGAGTAGGTTAGACAGACACCTGTCAGGGATGATCTAGACGGTGCTGGGTCCTGCTGTGAGGGCAGGGGACTGGACTCAATGACTCACAAAGTCCCTTCCAGCTGTAGTGTTCTAGGATTCTATGACTCTGGGGAACGACACCACCCTTAGCTACCAAAAAGCAAAGCCGTTCCAATAGGTACGTGCTCCCACTGCCTTCTGACCAGCGCTCCCCTGGGTTGCCGTTGCTGCCTGGGGACTATTCCTAACCCTAGAGGAGTTTGCCGCCCCATAACTCTGATACCTTTCTCTGCTGGTATCTCGGCAGGTTCCTGAGTTTGGGGGTTTTTGGCCATTTCAAACAGCAGCCACTTGTGCATCCAGGATTCAAACGACTGCAAGAGACCAAGGGGAAGAAGGTGCTGTTAGTAACCGGCCCCCCACAAAAACGAACGCTCCAGACAATGGTCACAGCCCCTCTTCCCCCATCGAATCAGGGTGACACTGGAGCCCCCCTCGCTGTTGTGTTTTCACGTCTGCAGCCCAAAGCCACGAGCCGGAAAGCTGCGGTCCCTTGTGAACCCCCGGCCTCCCAAGCAGCAGTGATAATGTCTGGATGGGGTTTGGATCCTGCCTTCAGGGCAGGGAGCTGGAATCGATGACCTCTCGAGTCATCGATTCCAGTTCTAGGGCTCTATGAATGTAACCATGCAAGAGGCTGGCTGCAGGCTGTGATTCCCAGGGAATGCGGCCGTCCTCCCCCTCCTTCCCCCATTCCGTCACCAGCCCAATTCAGGCTGTTCCCGGGAACGGGTCAGGGTGCGAAGGAGCAGATGGAGTTGCAGCCGGTCTGCTAGCCAGCTGACCTGGCGGGAGCACTGACCTTCCAGTCCTGGTCTGTCATGGTGTTCTTCAGGCGGTTCAGATTCTCCATCAGGCTATCCTTTAACTCAGGAAACATCTTGCTAGGGTCTGCCCGCTGCAGGAGGGCCAAATGGAAAAGGACAGCATTAGCAGCAGGCCGACAGCAAAGAGCCAGAGACAACTCACCTGCCGCGGCTCGCGCCTGTTCCCAGGGAACAAGGGAAGGTGGAGCCACCAGTCTCTCTCTCTCTCTCACACCCCGAGACAACCAACAGGCTAACGGGGCTGAAAGGACTTTTGTGCCCGACTCTCACCCGGGTGTTGTCGACATGTATGTGACAGAGGAGGGTCTTACCAGCAGCAGGTGTTTGACTTGATCCTCAGTTTTATTGCTGAGCGTCGCTGTGTCCTCCAGGGGCTAGAGAGGGGACAGAAGTGCAGTTGGGATGGTCAGGACGAGGCGCTGAAGAGCCAGAGACTAAACCCAGATGGCCTTTAGCTGGAACAGGTGTGGCCAGTCCTGGGGGCTCTTCTGGCAGACACGGAGTCACTTGGCTACCCGGGAGCCAGGCTGGTGAGGGTGGACGCTGCACCACAGGAACCTTCAGCAGAACTTCGTCACCATGGCCCAGGCTAATTCCTGGACATCTCAGGCCCCACCAGGAAGGGAAACCTCTCTCAATGCCTGGGCGCTCTGCACAGTCCTAGCTATGGCACACGGAAGAGCAGCTGAGCCTGGAAAAACACCAACCTGGCCGCCTCCAATGGCTCCACTTTCCCAGCCCTTTCTGACCCGTTCCAGCCAAAGAGCAGCAAACTCTGGAGAAAGAGCCAGGCCACTGCCTCTTGTTCTGGGGAATGCAGGGGCCAGGGCCTGAGGGGTGGGGCCTAGCACATCCACCCCTCCATCACTGGCGTGAACGCAACAGATCAGAGATGGTGGTCCCCATCCAGGTCCTCATGGGCGGGTTCCGGCAGCACGTCACTCCAGCTGGCCGAGCCTCAAGGACTGAAGGCATCCCTAGGAGCTGGGGCACGGGAACCAGCCACAAGAGCCCCAGACTTTGGAGAGATGCCCCAGCTGTTGCTGATGAGTGGGCATGGCTCGGGTATCAGAGCCAGGATGGCCGGGGCTGCTCTGTGCTTCTCTCATTGCTGACCACAGAGCAGCTCTGGCACGAGGCTTGGAAGGAACCACACAATCATGTTCCCCAAGGGGCTGCCAAATTGCTGCCAGAGCTGCTTGCAAAGCGGCAGGCGGAGGGCCCCAGGGAACATCCCTTACCGTCATGTCCACCTTCGGGGCGAGCGGCAGCTCCCGCATGACCATGGGCATGCTGAACTTGGCCATCCTCAGCTTGGAGACGGGCTTGGCACCTGCAGAGGAAAGGGTGAGATCAAACCAAGAGGAGAGGGGGCCCCCAAAGTCCTTTCGGGGGTCAGTGTCTCTGTGAGCATGAGTCAAATCAGCATGAGAGTCCCAGAGGTGTAGCTCAGCCCCTAGAGAAGGCCCAGACCTAGTGGAGATGCGGGCACCAGCCTGGGGAGATGCGGGTGAGCATGTTATAAATACGATGCAGTGGCATGGGAAGCAGCCCAAGACACCCACCCGACTCCACACCACGCCACGCCCCCCTCCGTCCACGCTGCTCCTTTTAACACACGACGTCCAGCAGAGCTTGCAGGAAGCTGTCCCCCCGGGCTGGGAGACACCGTCACAGCAGCGTAGACCTCCCGTAGCCAGTGACCCTGTGGCCAGTCCTCCAGCCCTGAGAAGATGCTAGCCAGTTTCCCAGCACTTAGTGTTTGGGGCAGAGGTGATCAATGGTTCCTGGTGTTGCAGCCAGTTCCACCCAGAGCTCCAGCATGACGGGCAGGAACAGCACCCCCTCCTGCTACATGCAGCTGAGCGACAGGACAAACGGGGCTCGTATGGCCTCCAATCTGATCAAAGCTATCGCCAGCGCAAGCTTCACTTCCCCTTCTCCACAGCTCGGTGACAAGGAAGAGGATAAGAGCAGCCATGCTGAGTCAGACCAAATGTCCTTCTAACCCAGTCTCCTGTCTGCTGCCAGTGGCCAATGCAAGGTGCCCCCAAAAGGAATGAACAGAACAGGGAATTATCAAGGGATTCCTCTCCTATCACCCTTCTGACAAACAGAGGCTAGGGACACCATCCCTACCCATCCTGGCTCATAGCCATAACCTTCATGAATTTGTCTAGCTCTTTTTTTAATCTTGTTAAAGTCCTGGCCTTCACAACATCCTCTGGCAAGGAGTTCCACAGGTTGACTTTGCCCTGGATGAAGAAAAACTTCCTTTTGTTTGTGTTAAGCCTGCTACCTATTAATTTCATTTGGTGACCCCTAGTTCTTATGTTATGAGAACAAGTAAATAACTTTTCCTTATTCACTTTCTCCACACCAGTCATGATTTGATAGACCTCTATAGATTTTTATAGATTTTATATCCGCCCTTAGTCTCCTCTTTTCTAAGCTGAAACATCCCCATCTTTTTAATCTCTCCTCATATGGCAGCTGTTCCAAACCATGAAGGAAACATGAAGAGACACGGTAAGGTAAGACAGCACAGAAACTGCCATCTCCAGGAGGGGAGCAGGATTTCAGAAGCTCTCCAGAAACCTTTCCTTCCTCTCTCTGGGGCGTTTGATCTCCCCCAGCCAAGAGAGTTGGGGGCACTCTGGCTCTGGCATGGTGAAGTCCAGCCAGCACGTCACCCAACTGGCCTAGACCTGGGTTGCACAGTGCAGTCAGGCTGAGGAACTACTCACTTTGGGGGAGTTTCCGGCTCAGGGACTCCAGCTGCAGAGTCTGGGAGGTCTTGGTCAGCTTGCTGATTTGGCCACTCTGCTGATACACGAAATAGACAGTGACAGCCTGGCCGGCGATCAGCAGGGCCACCAGGATGGAGGCAGCAGAGTAAACGGCTCCCCGGCTGCAGTAATTCCTGCAAGACACAAGACAGAAGGAGGCTAGAGCCCGGCACAGACAAGTCGCAGCTGCCGGCATCGGCCACCCGCAGATTCTCTAGGGGCTCTTCCACCACCCTCATAGCAGAACACCTTGCAGCAGTGCTCAGCAGAGCGTGAGAGTTTGTTCTCTCGCGGGCTCTGCCCAGGAAGAGATGGGCCTCCTGCATTTGTAGTGGAGGGTTTTGCTTTGGCAATTTTCTTTGGCTCTAAAACGACTGTTCTCCGTGAACTTTCCCATGTGTTCTGCTGCTCCGGTGCCTTCCCCACCTTGCAGCCAGGGAGACTTGGGTGAGACTGGACAGAGCAGCTACATTTCCAGTACATCGACCCAACTCGGAGTGCAGGAAGTTCGGAGACTTCCCCTGGGAGGCGATTTCACAGACCGAAAGATCTCACTGTCGTCATTCACCATGGGGCAGGGACATGCCAGAGCCAAGGGCTCCACTTTCCATGTGGGACCAGTAGGGGAAGCGAAACAGTTTTCCAAAAGGTGGGGAGTGTGTTTGTGTGTATGCACACATTTACTGGGGTAGGAGTGCAGACAGATGGTCACTGGAGAAAATAATATCGAGCATCTAGGACTGTGAAGAGAACACTTCAGAAAGGCCACACGGAGTAGAGGGGGAAAGAGGTTCGGGAGCACTACATGGGATCTTTGTGAGCCCATTGGTTTAGGATACACAATTGTTAAATGCCATTTGCCTATGTATTTGCCACAATCTCTCAGTTTAGGGTATGATCCAATGCCAGCTGACAGTAATGGTTAAACTCCCATTCATTCCAGCGGTACTGGATCATATCTATAGGTAGAATCCACAATTTAGAATCATAGAATCCTAGGGCTGGAAGAGACCTCAGGAGGTCAACAAGGCCAGCCCTCTGCGCAAAGCAGAACCATCCCCACCGAAATCATCCCAGCCAGGGCTTCAAAACCTCTAGGGATGGAGATTCTACCACCTCCCTAGGTAACCCATCCCAGTGCTTCCCCACCCTCCTAGTGGCATTAGAAAATCCAGATAATGTTGGCACTGGAGGCCTGGAGAAAACTGGCCACGTTCCTGCTCTTTTTGTTCCCAAAGTACATTTATTATTTACGGACTGCATAAGAGAGAGAAGATGTGTCAAGCATTACAACTGAAAATGTATGTTTCATTTGAAGACCCTGGAAAATCAGATTCAAAACTTAACAAAAATAAGCGGGACCCCTGATTAATGGGAACAGCTTTGTTCACAAGGACAAAGGACTATAGAGATTACTGGGTGATAAAGGACTATTTGATTGTATATACAGACCATTCCTATTTTAGGGTAATGGATAAAGTACCATATTCACACTGCTACACCTCTTTTTACATTGTATTCATCTCGACTTTTTCCTTTTGTTTTGTCTGCCATACCACATAGATTTACTGATTATAGTTCTTTTGTGAGTTCCTTTCACACACTGTTTTATTAGCCTAAACTTGACGCACATTTTTGAAAAAGCCTAACAAAATAGCCTTTTTATAAAGAGTCTGACATGCTTTTATACACATTCGTATTTGCTTTTTTCTCCCAGGTGAAATTTGCACATATGGAGGAAGTCCGCATTCTCTGTCAAAGGAAATAAATTAGGAGACTAATGGACTAAAAAGCGGTGCTAGAAACAAGAGAACCCCAGCAGGGAGCATGCTGCACTCCAGAAGAGCAGTGTCACATTGCAAAAAGCCAGGGCTGAACTTAGCGACGCTTGCCCAATTCCCACTGAACGCAGCAGGCCTGGCGCGCGTGTATCTAGAAGGGACGGAATCTGCCCGAAGTTCAACCTGCTCAGCGCAGAGTTCTTCAGCAATCAGTACGGAAGCAGGTTTCCGTTGACTCCCAAATCACATTTCTACTGTGCAACTAACGAGGTCACCCACCAGCTGACCTATTAGAAAGAAGCTCCACCTCCTGCAGCCAGCTTTTTTTTGGATCCACCTTGCAGTCTTAGCAGATGGTGGGAGGAGGGGGAAGGGGCGTTTCACAAAGGCAGCAGGAGTGATCAGAGGGGGGCTAGAGTGACCCTCATTCACTAACAAGATGGCAAGACTTGCCAACAGCTGATGGGCAATACGGAATAAAAGCATAAGCACAAATATTCCAAGAAGCTTCATGTCCATGGGAGCAGGCCCTGAAAACGCTCACCAAGCAGCCCCATTGGTGTCAGTGGAACGACTCCCGTGAGTAAGGGCTACTCAAAGAAGCCAGGGCTTGCAGGATCATGCCCGTCACTTGGAGAACACGATTTATGTGTGCACTCTCTCTGTGGCTGCAATAGCACCGACAGGCAGCGACATAAAAGAAAATCTAGCCTGGCGCCCGTCCAGACCTGGTCAAGCAGGTTCCTTTGTTACTGTTCTGACTGTCCTGCAATCCATCCTGCCTGGCAACTCCTGATGTCATAAGACATCTGATTTCTCATTGGCTGTGGGGTCTGGCATGGGTGACAGGTTGGCTGCGGCCCAGTGTTGCATATCCCAGTGCTCAGGGGAGGGCGACTTGTGATTTGCACAAATTCAGCAATTTTAGAAAAACCAGAGAAAGCCCTTTCGTCTCCAAGCCTTTCCACTAGGGCCCTATCCACTGGTCAAATGCTAGGGGCAAATCCAGAAATCCTGGGTATTAAACAACAGCGTCCGTGGCACACCCAGTGGAAGGTGGGGCACAAAGTAAAGTTGCATTGCCCGAGCTCCGGGATACTACGCATCTAGATCCGTGCTTGATTCAACACCCTTTGAAGGACACTGAACAAAGGCACAGATTTACAAATATAGCCTGTCTGCAGGTTGATTTGCACGACAGATCTGTGCTGCCAACAGCCCCGTTCTCCGTGCGCACACAGAGGGATCAAACCTCCTGCATGGGTGTCTAAGCACATGCTGGTCAAACAATGAGAAGGCGTACGTGGCACCCTTCTAACGTCTAAACAATGCATTCGAACTGGGACCCGGCATGAGGAGGGACAGGACCAAGCCAGGTACCGATGCCACCACCCAAAGGTATAAAATAACTCAAGAGATTTTGCATGAGTCCCATGTCGGGCTTTGGTTACCAAATAGGGCCAAAGATTCCCAAGAGAGAGGTGCAGCATGGGACAAGAAACAAGGGGCAAACTATTTCCCAAGCCCCCCTGTTGGCAGAAAGTTCCTCCAGTGGGGTGGAAGAACCTTGCACAGACATCACAAGAGGTCACGCAGCTCAGCTCTAATGCAGGTCTTTCTATCAGAGCCCCGTATTCTCCCACGTGTTAGAATAAGGTAACAAGCCCCCCCCCGCATCAGAGTCTGGGTGAGAGAAGGGAAATTGAAGTCCAACATTCAAGCCTTGCTTGGGTATTTGGTCAGGTCAATCATTGAACTCCCCCATCGGCTCACGCTTTCCACTACCGAGATTTAGATGGTCTGTACACTCCGTTAGCTGAGCCCCCTTTCCTTCTCCCGCTTTGAGAGCCCTCCCAACTTCCCCCTGCCCCAGGAGAGATAAACAAAAGGGGGTTGAAAACCGAGGGGGAATACCTCTGTGCTCCAGAGTCTGGGGCCGTGACGCCCTCAGCAGGCCGCTGCTCATGGTTGGAGATCAGGTCCCGTCTGTCTTCGTCTTCCATGGTGCCTCTTTCCCCCTAGCTGAGTTCTGCTCCGCAACTGGCGATGCTCCGGGCTCTTCACAGGCTCTAAGTTGATGAGACAGAGGAAACTAGATCCTGATCCTTTGAACCTTCTCGAAGCACAAAAACTAGGAAGTGAAAGTTACAGAATATCAAGGCTTGGAAATACCCCACCAAAGTCTGCCCATCCCCCAATCCAGCCACATAACGCAGTCAGCCAGGGCTATTTTATCAGAGCTGGCATTAGAAATAAACCCATTGGCCACTCATAGAGCATCACTTGTTTCTAGGCAAACCTTTGCATTCACAGTCCTCATCGCAGAGTTGCAAGTGGATGGAATCGCACAGGGCTCTTCCTGGCTAATACACCAAGTCCCTGATGGAAATATAAGGGAAACAAGGCGGGTGAGGGGATCCTTTTACTAAGCCAATGTCTGGAGGAGAGTGAGAGCAGCTTTCAAGCTATACAAAGCTCTTGTCTGGGTCTGGAAAAGGTGTTCCCAGCTAAATACAAGGTGGACCAGATTGTGTAGCATAAGGAGTTAGTGTATGTTACAAGCAGCCATGCAGGATGAACGAGGCAATGTTTCCCAATCCAGATCAGTTCTGAAGCCAGAGGTCTGGCACCAAAGGAGGACAAATTGTGAACCCTGCAATATTTAACACAAACACACACACATACTTGTTCTGGCTTGGGGGCGTTTTGAGCTACAAACTTGGGGCTTTGCACAAGCAGGTTAGGGCAGAATTTGACTTTTCGGGGCCATATTCTCAGCCAGCGTAACGTGGTATCACGGCAGTGGAGTTATGCAGTTTCACTAGCAGAGAATCTGGCCCAGAGGATGAAAATGTGTAGAAATCACTGTAACACCAACAGACGGAACCGACCCTTGGACCTCTGGAGCGTAGTGTATGAGCCTCTGCTACTTAAGCTAAAAGTAGGCTGGTGCTCAGCTAAGGCAGTAGAGCAGACTCTGTCTTTCTTTCTGTATGTGATCTAACTGCCACTGGGTAGGACAATGAACCACCCCCTGTAGGTGTGTCACTTGCAAAAGAGTTATTGGGGGAAATGTAAATGGGTCAGCACCCGTTACATATGATTAGGGTTGGACTCGCTATGCTAGAGGTTTCATGGAAGAGTCACTTTTTATTTAAAGTGGGGGGGGGGGGGGGAAGAGGGAAGGGTTTTTATTTTCAAAGTACTCACTCGAAAAGTAATGTTAGCCTTGGGGCTGAATCCTCTTAGGTTTGCTCTCAGCACATGTCCTGTTTGTTAACATTTCAGTCTGTCAAGGGTGGAGGAACATATTTAAAGCAGGTACAAGCAACGTTCCAGCTAATCTTTCCCATCCATGGGGATTTTTTCCATCCACGTGCAGAATAAATGTTATATATGCACCAAGGTATGTGTGAATGTGCACCACCACAAGAAACAAAAAAACTAACTGTGGGTGCTCTGCTAATCAGCTGGGCAGCATTTGAATCTCTCCAGAATGGCTGCACAAAGTGCTCAGCTTACGGGGAACACTGGCATACAAGTACCTTTTTGCAACTGTATCACTTAAAATAGCTTCTTTTCCATACTTCAACTTGCCTGAGATGTGGGACTCCCAGACTGTGATGTAATGTGGCCTGATTTTTGGGAAGTGGAGAAAGTACCTAGGAGCGCCCCAGACTAGGGATGTTTAAATGTGTATAATTGACTAGCCATGTAACCGCTGGAAATTTCAGCATTTACACAGTCACAGGCGGGCAGCAGCTGGCTGTTTTAGAGGCAGCAGAACAGAGTGGCTTTGACACTGGCTCCCGAGGAGTACCAGCTCCTGCCGGATGTGGGAGCCGCCTGTAACCTTTTGGATAACTAATAAGCTCATGCTTGTTGGTTACCTGTTTAAAAAGCCATATTCTTACATCCCTACCCCAAACCAGCAATGGGAAAAGGTGGGTCCCGAGCGCTTTGGCAAATCTGGCCTGTAGCCAGAAATAATTAGATGGATTTGTCTGTGAAGATTTGGTTTGGTTGGGGTCCAATGCTACAGAGTCTTACAAGGATAAGCACTCCAGACACTTCTCCAGAAGCCAACAGGGCTGGTTGCAGGAGTAAGGATTATTCATTTAAGCCAGTCTTTGTAGTACTGGATCCTAAATAATCCGTATTTATAAGCTGTGTTTTATGCACAAGCAAAATGGTATTTTCTATCAACTCTGTAACACACCAAGCTATGGCAATACATCTAGTGCATGAGTTCGTCTTTGAGGTATTGAACAGTAAGATTCGCATACTGGCATTTATTCAGGGATTATACATTCAGATATGAATAATTGGAGCATTTCAGCATTCTAGCCATTTCTGAGGTCTTAGGAAATTAAATCAGAATATTACAGTTAGGTTACTTATGAGATTTCAGCGACATGAAAGCCAAGACATTTTCTGTTTTATAATCTTCTCAGAACTCATTCTTTGGCACATCAAACAAGGAGAAGGAGCTGCATACTGCAGCGCTCCAATCAAAATCCAACCATCCCCAGCATTTGGGGCAAATGGATTTTGCAGGTTGGTTCAGGCAGGTTCCTAACTTTAAGGCATAAGAAGAAGAAATCCCATGTCAGTGTGTGCACGGAGGACCAGCTGCTGTTGGAGCAGTTACTCTGAGCATTTAAGATCTCCATCACACTGTTGCATTGACAGTTTTGTTTCATGTACAGATGCTAATATTTTGCACTTCTGCACCACCTGTCATCCAACGATCTCAACTCATCATCATTATTAAACCCATTCATACAACACCCAATAGAGAGCACTTCACATGGCTCGAAGAAGCTCTTTACACTTCCCCAAAAGAAGTGGCAAAAACATTGAACTCGCTGGCTGTTGGGAACTTTGAGACAAAAGGACACAGAGAAATCTAGCCAGGCAGCTAGGGACCCAAGTTCATAGTTTAATCAGTCTGGGCGAAACCATGTACAGTAGATTTCCGATAATCCAGAACCTATGGGATTTAGGTGGTGCTGGATTATCAAATATGCCGGACTACCAGGAGGTACTATAAGTAGGTTATATATATATATATATATATATATATATATATATATATATATATACACACACACACACACTGTATACATTATATACTGTATATAAAGTGTTCTTAACCCTTTTTATTGTACATACTGTGTACAGTATACTGTAATGTTTTAGTTTTAAGCCTTTTTTATCCTTTTTTCTCAGTTCAGCTGCTGCCGCTGTTACCTTGTGACTCATTTTTTGCCGAAGCTCACTCACTAGGCTCTTGCCATTTTGATGCCGGACTATCAGGAGCGGCGGACTATTGAATACCGGACTATTGGAGTTTTACTGTACCCAGAAACTCTGGGTGAGGCCAGGGTTACTTTTCAGAGTAATTCCAGCAGGAATGAACATTAAAACACTTGACACCTTAGCTTTCCTGAGGGGGAAGGACAGCCGGTTGGGATTCAGTCCACCCCTGACAAACCAAAAGGTGCAACATTAGACAGCAGGTACTGAGGTACAGGAAAGAGGGCTTGGGGGTGAAGGCAGAGCGCACAGAGAACTGCTGAAGCAAGAATGGCCAGTAATGACAACTGGACCTGGGGGAGAAGCGGAACCGCTGGATGAAGTACTGTGTGGGATAGGGGAGCAATTTATTCGTCTTCCTGAGAGAAACATTCTTCCCTCTTCGGCATGACTTGAATGGTGTCTCCTGCCAACGCTGCATTTGGAATGGTGTCCAATTGAAACCACAGGGGGAATTCAGGGAGGCAGGCAGGCCCATGGAGTTAACATCTTTACTCCCAATTTATGCCTCTTCCCAACAGTCTCACCTTCAGTTCCACTCCTGAGCACCCATGACATGGTGAGAGGAAGTTTGCCACCTTCTCTGAGGCTGCTTAGCTTGTAAAAGCAGACAAGCTAGATGGAGCTATTGCTATATCTGGAGTTAGAGCCCACGAGTTCTCCAGAGCTTCCTTCAGGCTGGTTAGTCGCCTCTTTTCTCAATGGCAGGCGGCTTCTGATCACTGCTGACAGGACTAGTTGCCAGCCAGATGAGGTTCACTCTTCAGTAGTCATGGATGGCCTTGCCCACCGAATACCATGACAACAACGCCAAGGACTAGCTAGCCCACTAGAAGCAGCCTCCATTTCTGTGCATCTTTTTCCCAAAAACAGGAACTCCTCCAGGTCTCGGTTTCTCTTCCCCCTTCCTTACTTCTGCTCTCTGGGTAAGTTAGAGCTCTGGGGTTTCCACAGCTCTGTGGCAGGCGGAGCCAAAAGGACACCCTGGTTTCATTGGAAAATGAAAGCTAGCATCAGCACTGCTCAGAGCAGTGCCGCGCGAGTACAACGGGCCAGGCTTCGAACAGAATTCTCCATCCCACTGCCATAGAGCCCCGGCACAAGTGGGTATGTTACAACAGCAGAGGGGGGTTGTTCACACCGGAGGGCACCTGGCCGGCAAGATGCAACAGCTACAGGCTGACATGTGGCAGACGAGACGTTCAGTCTCTTGTTGCAGATGCAGTAACAAGTGCTCCTAGGCCACTGGGCCCTATGCTCAGACACACAAGGCTTTGCTGAGCAGGCCAAATCCCAATGTCTTTTCTGAAGACTCATGATTAATAAACCAAATCCCTGAGTGCTTGGCTCAGGCCGACACAAGAAAGTGAATGAGTATTTTGCCTGAGCAAGGACTGAGCCAGAACCAAGACAGGCCCTTGCTGTTGTCCCTTCATTTAGCTGTAGCCTGAGAGTTCTGGAGAATAAATTGTCCTCTTGGTACCTGCTTGCCTGGGGATTTGGGTGATCCACAACAAGACGGATAAGATGCGGCTGCCCCGCAGCGCTCCCATTTACCGTCAGTAACAAGAAGTGGAATGAAAAGCCAGCTCCCTTTTCTGGATGTGCAGCGACTGCCACAAAGGGTGAATGTTTTCAGCTGAGCTACCGCCCCCACCTTCAAGGAGACATGCCTACTGGTAGCTAAGTCATGGCTGGCTTGACATGCCATTAACTCCACAGGTCTAAACTACACCCTTCTGCTAACCCCAAAATCCAGTGCATTCCGTTCTGGGATTGAGTCCCTTTGAGATCTTTCCCACATGTCGCTCAAGGAAAAACAAGGAAGATTATGAACACGCTGCATTTAACCCCTGGGTGCCAGATACTGCACCAAACAGCATACCCTGCCCTAAGACACCTGGGCTGATGCTACTATGGCTTCCCAAGTCAATACATGCATGTGACTTAACGGCTCTCATGCCTTTGTTCCACCAGTTGTCAAATGGCAACAGTACCCATTCATCTGAAGTGGGTTGTTCCCACGAAAGCTCATGATACCATCTCCATGTTTTGTTAGTCTTTAAGGTGGTAGTGGACCACTGGTTTCCAAACTTTTCGGCATCACGCCCTCTTTTTTATTTTTGAGAAACCCTCCCGCCCCCAACCCCAAAGTAGCAGCAAAACTCATTGAGGAAAAAAAAAAGGAACTGACCGGGGACAAAAAACAAAAATAGCAGCAAAATTTGGGAGGGGAAGATTGACGGGGGCAGGGACTGGGTCACCTTGCGCCCCTCCTGGAATTTCTTCATGCCCCCCCAGGGGGGCACACCCCTCATTTGGGAACCCATATATTAGACTGTTGTTTTTTAAGTTTCATCTTTCTGAGTAACTCTGCAATAACATCCCTGTGTACGTGCACTGAATTACTAATTTGAAACAAACTGCTGTACCTTGTCAGACACATTCATGTAACTCCAAAAGTCTGTGCATCCAAACAAAAAGTACATTAATAAACCCACACAGCTTTCGCAGTAGAATTAACGGGCAGAGTGACCGCAGAATCCTAGTTCTTAACCATGCCTTCATTAGACACTTCATATAACCACAAGCCCCAAATAGTAGTAGTACTTTATCAGCTAGGAACAGTTTCTAAGCCACTGGTGTATGGAGCTGATGAAAAAGGGGGAGGAGGGAGAAATTTGCACAACGAATTTCAGAACAGCTGCATGTCATACATATTTAAATTCCAAAGCCAAGCATCCATCTGTCCCGATGTACGTGTGTGGGATTGTTCCCCCCCCCCACCCAAGAAGGGAATGTTAAGTCACTGTCTAATGTGGAGAAGCCAATAAACTGTCTAACATCAGTAAGAGGAGCAAGTTTAGACTGTTTAGAACTATGGACTGGTTCACACTTTCTTCCCTTTCACTGAGTCAAGACACCCCAGAGCTCTGAACTTCCTCTAAGCACATCTACTGCTCCGTTCCCTCCGAACATCCCTCAGGCTGGTAACTTCTGACATCAGGCCATGCCTCATTTCTCACTGGTTGGAACAGCATTAATGTTCAGCTTCATTCTTTGGCTGGTTCCCAACAGCGGAATTCAGAGCAGTTTTATCAACTTCAAATGCTGCTAATTAGTCATTGCTCCTACAAATAAACCTCAAAAAGGAACAGGGCAAAAGTTTGATTTCTAAAAGCCTTTCAGTGTGACAATAATACATACAAAGCTACAAATGAGACTGTTTGGCCTGTCGGTGAGATGTTAGCGTCCATACAGGTAGGGGAAGTTTTGTGCAAAGGGGAATTCCAAGATCAGCTATTAAAGTAGCAATCCACAAGAACGCTAGACTAGATAAAGTGGCGCCGTAAGCAGATAATTCCCAAAGCAGTCAGGACAAAGGGTCTGCAAGCTGCGGAGCTAAGGTTGGTTTTGGACAAAGGTTAGTCACACACAAAGTCCAGCTGTGACTTCAGTTCTAAGCATCTCTCACCCAACATTTAAATCTCAGTCCCTGCAGTGTAAGGAGAGACGCATTAAGTAGGAGTCGACACAGGGAATCACAGCAGGCAGCATGGGGGTGGGATGCTGGTGCAGATTTAGAACAAGGCTTTATCAACTAGTTGGAAACAGGCTTCAGTCTGAGAACTGGACAAAACTTCTGTCCACTTGCAGCCAAAGGGTCCTCTCCAGTATCTGAGGAAGGGAGAGAGGCCAAAGACAAAGCCCCTTACAGGAGACCGTTGTTTTAAAAGCCAAAGCTGGCAAAGGCATGTGGGAAAGTAGCTCCATCTTTCTTTGTTCATTCTCAAAGCTAAGGATTCTAAGGCAAGCCCAGGACATGGCCAGGGTTCCACATGAGACCACAACACTATTTCCGAACCTGTCTCTCCAATATGTAGAACAGGGGGTGGGCAACCTGTGGCCCCTGGGCCGCATGCAGCCCATCCAGGTTCTACGTGTGGCCCACAAGACCTTTTGTTTCCTGTTGCCCATGCTCAGCATAGCCAGATGCCACTGGCTTCCCTCCACATCCATTTTTCCCCCTCATCGGTACACACGTAAAGCAATACACAGGCAGAGCACACAACACTGACTGTGAGAGTTGTGTGTTCCCTCTGCAGGCAATCAAAGCACTGCTACAATTCAATCTGCACCCCCTCTCCAAATCCTAAGCATGCAAGCAGTGAGCAAAATTGCCCTACCCCAGGAGACTGTCTTGGTTATAATCTTGCAGCCCATGGAAATGAAGGAGGGCCACATGGCACTCACTAGCCTAGTATGCAAATCACTGATGTAGGGATTCACTGTATGTAACATGAGTCTCAGCCACTTAAGTTACTGTGAGTTTGCTGCATAATGATGCTCCAATGTAAGCTTTCAACTAAACACTTACAAACAGACCCTTTTATTTGAATGGAGACATTGAGTCTCAAGTCCAATACTTTAAAATGCTGACATTAACCATTGATGATCATTTTAGCAGAAGCTTCAAGTTAATACATTTGTCTGTTATTGCTGGTGGCATAAATCAGGAGGTCTCTGTTCACTAGCGCCTGTAGTTACTGTGAAGGTTTGCTCACATGTGGAAGGCGCAATTCAAACCCTGCTCTTTCAAATCTGAATCCACTTCTGTTGGAGACTCATCTTTTTCACAGTATTGAAAGCTGTAACCGCTTCTTAGGGACCAAAACGTTCCAACTGTCACATCAACAGGTCTAATCCACTAGGTGGCATGCTTGGGGCAGCATAAAATGAATGTGATTTCAAAAGAAAGGCTATTATACTGGGAGCGGGGGCAAGAATTCAAGGCTGCCTACTAGGGTTCCTGCATTATAGGACACTAGATTTACCCAGCATTGCTTGGGCCCTTAACTCGATTTTTATTTTTTTGGAATAACACAAGTATTCATTTAAATCACGCATCATTTAAATCATTGCTCTGGGGTGCGGTTGGGGATCCAAGCTGCCCTAGGGAGAGAGGACTACTCCAGCCCCCTATCACAGCAGCAGCTTGGGGCCTGGTGAGAAACATCTCCCCGTGGCTGCCGCAGCACAGATGGTGCATAGTCTATACGATTCTGACAAGAATTAGCGAAGGGTAAATAGTTTAGCAGGGAGCACAACATCACGAGGAAGAGAGAATTTTTCTTTGAAATGTCACTGGAAGTATAACATGCCATGGAACACCTGGTGGGGCTGCAATTCTAGAATGCTTTTAAACTGCTCTAGCAGTTTATACACAAACATGGCACCCCAGTGTAGCTGTGTTAACAGGAGCCCTACAACAAACAAGAAACCTATCTTCAGAGATCAAGTTATTTGAGTATGTAATTCAGACTTCTAAACGTTTCCATGAAAACAAGGCATTACGGCCCCAGGGCTTTCAAATGACAGCCAAAGGACACACAGGATGCTAGCCCTTTGATCATAGCTCGTGTTAAGAGAACACAAATGACAAGAGAAATTTCTTTTGAGAGGTTTAATGACGAAACAAAATCCAGCCACTGTTTACAGACGACGACCACGGCGACCTCCCTTTCTGCGAGTGCTGTCGGAGGGGATGGGGGTCACATCCTCTGTGGAAAGAAAGTTCCACATTATCATTCATGACTGCGGATTGATTCAAATAACTTTCCAGGGTACAGAAAGTGAACTCACCAACCCTTAGATAAATGAACCATCCAAGTCCCTGCACTCCCCAGATCTCAGCAGTGATTCACAGCATTGGTTTTGCATGCTAACAATTTATCCTCACTCAATGACAGCCCTTAGCAGGGCCTAGCACTACTAATAAGGCAAAATAACTTTTTACTCTGCTTTGTATGTGCAAAGGGCATTATCATGCCAAATCAACATCTACTTCCCCATGGCCAACTTTTCACACCCGCAACCCCAGTCTCTCTTGCAAGGAAGGACAGCCCCCAAATTCTTCCCAGGAAGAAGCCCAAGAAGCGATGTGCAGGAGGCACAATATTTCACTTGCTCACTGATTAGCCTGCACATTTGTAGCATTTAGAATATGGAAAATCCACACTGAAATGGAGCATCACAAGAAAGCGACAGTCTGCAGGTCACGGGACTTCCACAGCGGCAACAGCCAGCCACTGCTATAGGAGCCTGATGTACACCAGAGCCCTTCCATGGGTTTCTCTGAACACCGTGAAGGCATTTTTGGCAGCAGCTTTTGGGACTTTCACTCCAGTCAACCACGGCCAGTGAGCTTCCTGCTACTGCAAAGAGTCAGTCACTCTAAACCACAGGCCCATCATTACCTTGCTACACAAGTGCAGCCTAGCACACACAACCCGTGATTAGTTACCAACTCTTAGCTCATACCCAAAGGCCATGCCACTTGCTGTTGAATTCATATTCAATTCAAAAGTGCCCCAGTCCCTCAAGGCATTTACACATCAAATTAAAGAAACTCAGCACCCTCAGGCTGAGCACAAGTGACCAGGTGGGTTGCAACATGTCTGATGGTCAAGCTTGTTGGACCCAACAGAGAATAAATCGCAGACTTGCCCATTATATAACTCAGAGTATTTAACAACAATGGATGCATCTTTTTGGTGACAGGGCTTTAGAAGCAAGGAAAAGACACAGGAAGGAAAAGCAGCAGAGAGGAGGGGTGGAGAGAGATGCTTGGGGGAAGAGCCAGAGTGGCTGCAGAGCCCTGTAGATGGGGGCAGGGAATACAGGCCAGGAGCTGTGCTCTTGGACCCAGGGCTCTGCAGTCTCCCTGCCTCTCCTCCCCAAGCACCTGCCTTATCCCCATTTGGTCAAAGCCAACCCTTCTGCTGCCAATGGAAGTGGAGTCCCACAGCTGGTGGCAGTAGCCTGGCATTGATGTGCCCTGGTCCAACAGATTCCTTGGTTCAGGACCAGTCAGGTCCCAAGAGCATCGGACCAGGGAGGTACAACCTGTACTAATTTCTCATTTTTTAATCTAAAATAGCCCATATGCCTACCACACTTACCAATACGCCCAATCTTCATTCCAGAACGAGCCAGGGCTCTGAGCGCTGACTGGGCACCAGGTCCAGGAGTCTTGGTCCTGGAAATAACAAAACAGGCAACAGATCAGGTCAGAGAAGTGTTCACCAACCAGCCGAATACACACAATTCACAAGGAAACAATCGAGCAGAGTACTAAGATTCCAAGTCACACAGCTTAAGTCATTTTACCCTTTATCCAGAATTTGAGAATGCCTTATGCCCCCTTTTTCATCTCATCTATATGGCAAGAACAGTGACAATTGGCAGAATATACGGAAATGCAATTCTCAGTTTCCATGGGAGCTGACCCCTAACAAAGGGGGCAGAAGAGATGTTAATAATGTTGAATATCAACCATGATCTTTCCTGTCAAGCAATTTCCTTCCAAAAACAACTTGAAACAAGAATTCCATAAGCTTGCCAAAAAAGTGAGGGAGATCTGTTTTAGGGAAAAAACAGATTCCTGTAATCCAACTTATGCCAGGTATTCATCTAATTATAAATGGATTCACAAGGTAACGTCATTACTATGCAGAATGAAGACTACCCTCCCAACCAAATGAATCCTTAACATATCAATTAAAACACAGCCCATTATAACCACGATTCCTTCAGGTCAGAGCCAAACTGAACAATGCTAGCCATGGGTCAGTGGAACTGGGCTGTCACTTGTTTGACAAACTGAGAATGTACACCTTTAAACAGAGTTGTCACTGCTAACAGAATAAGCCCCCATCTACACGCGCACGCGCGCACACACACACACACAGTTTGCAGAAATGCATAAAATAAAATAATGCTATAGCATATCTGAGATACAGGTTCTCTCACTGCTGCACTCAATAGCACTGTTGTGGAAGAGCTGCTCATATTAAAACTGTGACAGCAAAAACTGAAAGACTGTAAGATTGTGTGAAAGCTGCAAGACTTGATTTCACTCTGGGCCACATGATGAGCATACCCTGGCATTCTGTCACCAGCAGGACCCAAGCTCTACTTCACAGCTACACAACTTTCATGTATGTCATAGCAGAGCCTGCCATACGCACCTATTTCCACCTGTAGCTCGCAGCTTGATGTGAAGGGCAGTGATGCCCAGCTCCTTGCACCTCTGGGCAACATCCTGGGCTGCCAACATGGCAGCGTAGGGCGAAGACTCGTCTCTGTCGGCCTTTACCTTCATACCACCAGTCACTCGGCAGATGGTCTCCCTGAAAGTAAATACACCTCTTTGTCCATGGCCAAAAGCAATTCTCTGGCACACAAAAGCCTGATCACAACCCACAGGTCTTACAGAAGCAGGCAATTCAAAACGCAAAATAATTTCATTTTATATAGTCACCTGTTCATCATAATAGGAATGTGAACAGGTAAGTGGTTACCTGGAAAGCATCACCCTTAACCCTCCCCCACAGGCCCTACCCGCAGCGCAGGGGCCGCTTCAGCACTCCTCACTCTCATTTTATCAGCTAACCCAGTGTTTCCCAATTGGGGTTCCGCAAGAAGCGGGCGCTCCCCTGCCCCCTCTGAAAAAGAGAGAGAGAGAGCCGGCTAGCCAGCAGAGGCATGGGCAGCGACTTGTGTGGGCTCATGGTGCCAATGCTCCAGCAATATTTGGAGCTGGAGCGGGTCCCGCCCCCACCTCACCCCACCCCACCCCACCCCACCCTGGCCCCAGAGTGTCTCCCCCCCCGTCCCTGTCTCCGGACCTGTCCCTGTCTCTGTCTCTGGACCCGTCGCTGCCATGCGCAACCTTCTTTGAGCTCCTCCTTGCTGGCTGCTGCTGCCCTGCGCAGCGCGCTCAAACCAGTGGGTGGGGAGACGCCCGGACGTGACGTAATGTCATGGCCTGGGATTTTAAACTTGCTGGGCACCGTGTTGTGCTGCATGGCTGAGTTGCAGGTTCGGAGTCTGGGGTCAGAGCACAGACTGCGGC
>JANRFK010006688.1:31789698-31803650 GCA_030068395.1 Apalone spinifera
TCTTGCTGCGCAGGGAAGTTCTCTTCTGTGGCTAGGCTAGTTGGCTGAAAGGCGGGGCTGGACCTTCATCTCTCAAATGCCACGGCGAGAGTGGAGTACTCCAGCCCCAGCCCCCAAAGCCACCGTGGTCTGGCAGCCAGAAGTCCACGGCCCGACGGTTGGGAATCGCTGATCTATTGTAGGACCTGTGTTAATGAGGCTAAGTAAGTGGGCTTGAAGTGTCCCATTCATAGCTTTTGATGTGAAAATACAGATGTTAAAGGCAGAGAGATTAACCTGTATATAATCTCAAAGGGGCCATAGGACTACTCAGTGTTTTTAAAGTTACAGACTAACATGGCTACCCCTTGGAGACAATATGGCATCATGAAATATGAAAAAAATCACCTCCCTGACATGATCTAGCAGTGCCAGTAAGGCTTTTTAAGTGCAGACCAAGCTTAAATCAATTTATAAATCAGTTAATATTAGACTGGTGTAACTTCTGCAAGTAGACCTGGGTCCCGGACTCCTGGCTGCCCTTACTCTGCTCTTTTCGCCTGAAGACGCTGGCCTGCACTCTTGGCAGCTGACATAAAATCACAAAGGCGTGAGAGTCCATGCCTTTCTTCAGGGAAGGATCTTAACTCCACACCAGCAAACATTCAGAGATTCAAAACGATCACGGAACCTCCTTCAAGGGCCAATCTTGAGCTCATTGAAATGGACGGCAAAACTCCCAGCTTGTGTGATCATGCCCAGAGAAGGGACTTGGACCATACCGAGCCCTCCTCTGCTTGTTGAGCTATCAAAGAAACGTCTCGCTGGTGGTAGTGGTGGAGGTGGGCTCAGGGGTTGACCCAGTGTGCACGGAAGTCAATGACAAGATTACCATTAAGATTTGAATCAAGGCCATTTGTCCAGGTTTAAGCCGGACAGGCCTGGATTTGTCTCCTTTGTCCTCTATGGCTGATGTAAAACCGGACATGATTTTGTCCAGTGACAATCCTGGAAGATGCCATTTTGCTGAGGTCATCCCACTGGCATGACCTCACACACATGGTGCATGCAAGGCCATGCCCTTCGGGAGCGCTGCAAAATAGCATCTTTTGTGCAGTGTGACTTCCCGTGTGAGGTCACACTGGGGAGCCAGGACAATTCAGGGCCTGCATCCTGCATTGCGAGCATGTGTCAGTGGCCACTCTAACCCTAAAGGAATCCCAAAACACTAGCAAAATCTACTATAAAACCCTTGTCCACATTTTGGGCCTTAGGATCAGTCGGCTTCACTTGGCCGGTGTCTGATCCCAAAAGAATTTTAGACAAATCTTATCTGCTAATGTGGCCCAACTGTATGTATCACCTTGTGTCAGAGAGATGTCTATTAGAACTAAATTGATCTGTAATGCAGTTAATATCCCGTTAACTCCCTGCAATATAGCTAAATAACATTTTTATGTCATTCTTGTGAAAATGTATCTGTGTGGGAATGTAAGGAGGTCTCTGGGAATTCTTCCCACAAGGGGTTGGATGTTATATCCAAATTTTAATATACAGAACATTTTCTCATAAGGAGCTACATGGGAGCTTTTAATATACATCATTCTCTGTAGGGCAGTCAGATGGCTAATGTACTAGGCATAGATTTTGTAGCTGTGAATGGTAGCACAAGGGCTGGGATATATTCTGTTTTAGAACGATTATCATCAGGAGATTTGAATCCCCTCTACTGTGGAAAAAAAAACCTTTGAAACTTGTAAGGTTTTTCATTAAGACAACCAAAAAGTGACTATTTTCCTATTCTGACTATACAAGTATGAGAGAAAAGATAGAAAATATCAAAGATAGTCTTGGGAAAGATACATTGGATTTTATTTAGTCACCGATACATTATCTTTTCCTGGCCTGATCCTGCCTAGTTTCAGAATGCTTCTTGCATGCAGTGATGCAGAGCGTCCTTATTGGCTCAGACGTCAGTGGGAAATGAGTGCTCAGAACCTTGCAGGACTGGGTTTCTGGGTACCCAACAAAGGGCTGCATCCTGTTTGCTGGTTTTAACTGGGTGATTTGCATGAGCAAGCTGAACAGGATTCTGACCTTATATACTACATGAAAATGGTTATATCTGACTAAAAATATAGGAAAAACTTAAAAAACAACAAATAGTCTAGTAGCACTTCTGAAGAAGTGGGTTGTGCCCACGAAAGCTCATGATACCATCTACATGTTTTGTTAGTCTTTAAAGTGCTAATAGACTACTTTTTATTTTTTAAGTTTTTCCTGTTACAGATTAACTCAGCTACCCCTCTGAAGCTTTTAAAAATATAGGGGCAGATAGGGTTGCCAGATACTTTCACAAAAAATCCCAAATATGGCAGGAAAAAAATTGGTTGAGGGTAAAAAACAAAATAAAATAAAATAAAATAAAAAAAGGGGGACCAAAGTTGTTGAGCCCCCCCCCAAAAAAACAAAACCAAAAACCAAAAAAAAAAAAAAAACCCCACACCACACCACACCCAGGGCCAAAGGGGTTGAGCAGAAAAAAAAAAAGGACACTGCGCCTTTAAAAATCCCTGCGCGTCTCACTCCTCCCATCCCCCCACCAGGCATGGCAGGGGAAGAATGTCCCCGCTGGCTTTCCGTCCAAGGAAAATGGATAGGGACCACAAATACCAGACTGTCCAGGTGAAAACCGGACACCTGGCAACCCTAGGCCAGGCAGAAAAGAATGGAGGCTATTCTCAGAGGTCCCTCAGAGGGTGCATGACATCTCACTGGTGGCCTGAGAGCACTGCTGCGGAGAACAATTTAAGGTTTGGATTGTTTCCCGCGTCTATCAAAGAAGCTAACAGATTCATTGGTGGCCCAAGAAAAAAAACGTGAAATCCTTTATTGAGCTGCTCCTGTTCCTGTGTTTTGTGGTGTTTGTTATTAGCAGCCGCTGGCATGAGAGCAGAGAGTTCTAACGAATTCGCCTGCTGCTTATTGCTCTTCTAGCATCGGAGCCCTCTGCTTCCGACATCACAGCTGCCTCCGCGGGGACTAAATGTGATGACAGAGGATTGTATCTGATTATGGGGAAGTGGGGAGAAAAGCAGCAGGATCCAAGGAGCTTCTGAGGAAAAAATCATCAGAGCAAAGCAGCTGTCCTTGCAGTCCAGAGATTGGTTAAGACTTCGGTTGAATCCACCTGCTCAGAAACCATGTTAGGAAGGCAATATAACTGTTCAGAGAGACAGAGCAACACTGGGCTTAAATCCATCTGACTGACTGGCAGGTGATGGTTCCTGGTAGGGGCACTGTGCAGGACTTGTCTGAAAGACGATGGCCAGTCCAGTATGGGAAGATGACCCGTGGGGCTAACATAGTCAAAGCATAGTGACAATATGGCATTGGATTGGTGGTATGAAGGCCAAGCAGTTGCCCTGGTTTTTCAGTGTGCCGTGGCCTTTCCATGCTTCGGACAGTCATCAATGTGCATCTACACAGCACAGTTATTCCAAAATAACAAAGCGAATATCTACACAGCAATTCCGTTATTTCAAAATAACGGACGGCTTCTTTTAAAATCTGTAAACCTCATTAATGGGTAGCAGGTTTAAAACTAATAAAAGAAAGTTCTTCTTCACACAGCATGTAGTCAACCTGTGGAACTCCTTGCCAGAGGAGGCTGTGAAGGCTAGGACTATAATAGAGTTTAAAGAGAAGCTAGAGAATTTCATGGAGGTTAGGTCCATAAAAGGTTATTAGCCAGGGGATGAAATGGTGTCCTTGGCCTCTGTTTGTCAGAGGCTGGAGAGGGATGGCAGGAGACAGATCGCTTGATCATTGTCTTCGGTCCACCCCTCTGGGGCACCTGGTGCTGGCCACTGTCGGCAGACAGGATACTGGGCTAGATGGACCTTTGGTCTGACCTGGTACGGCCGTTCTTATGTTCTTATTCCACGAGGTATAACGCCTATTCCAAAATAGCTGTTTCGGAATAGCTGTAGTGTGGATGCTCCACTGCTGCTATTTCGAAATAGCTGCTCCCCAGGGCCATTCAAAATTATTACTCCCCAGTGCCTCCTGGGGCTCTAATTCGAGGTAGCATGTCCACATTAGGGAAGCCTGCCTCAGACTCATTTTGAGTCTTCCCTGCAATGTAGACCAGCGGTGCGCAACCCGTGGGTCGCAGCTGTCTTCCTTGGGGGGTGTGTGTGTGTGTCGCAGAGTTGGACTGGCCGCCATTTTGTTTTCCTGGCTCGGCACCCAATGGGGGTGGAGGGAGTGGCAGGGGAGCAGACCGGTGCTTTAAATTAAAGGGGCTGCAACAAAATGTTCTTTTTTTTTTTTTTCCTCAACAAAACTTTTTCTGGCCCTGGGGTTCGCAAATTAAAGAAGGTTGAGCACCACTGGTGTAGACATGCTATTTCGAAATAAGCTTTTTTGGAAAAACAGTTCAGAAATAGCTTATTTCAAAATAAGCGTGCGGTGTAGATGTACCCTAAGTGATCCATCCATCTATTCAGTCATCTGGTGATCCAGTCTATAGATAAGTTCCCACAAGGCATCTCATAGGAATTAAAGACTTCTTAGGTCACCAAGTCCCAGGGCATGATACGCGTCCAAATGCTCTGGAGTACTGTTCTGACACTTTCTGGAAGCCAGAAGAGATTTCTGGCACTAATGGTACAAGCACTTAGAAGTGACAATTTGGGAACTATCAGAAGTGTGTTCCAGCTGCCACCTCTAACGACACCATTCCCCAGCCAATGCAGCATCCTGCCCTACAGATTATTGTCGAGGGCTTTGTCTGTTCTGCAATTAAATGACGCAAGCCTTTGAGCTTCCCTTAGGAGTCTACTGCACACTCTCATGGGGCGCGCTGTTCCGAAGGCTTTTGAGTTGTGCAAACTAAATGCCCCATGCTCACTTCCATCCAGGTAACTCCTCCCTCCCACCTCCCCCTCCCCAGGGTCCATCCTGTCTCCTTGAGCTTTTGTCATCTATATCATGGATCTTTACGTTTCATGGCGGATCGGATTCCCTTACCACATACATTAATTAAGGCTGCTGTAATTCCAGCCGGGGGTTCCAGTGACACAAGCTGCACTCTTGTGACGGATGGTGGAGTTTGTATTTTGGGCAGAGGAGAAAGAAAGGCATTGCTCCTCATTACGGCCCAGCCTCGGACAAGTCATTTTTCATCTCTGTGCTCTGTTTCCCCTCCCACCTTTTGTCTGCCTTGTCTGTTTGGATTGTGAGCCCTTCAGGGCAGGAACTGTGGGCACAACACCGGGCCTCATGATGCCTCCATCTTGGTTGGTTGGAGTCTCTAGATACTGAGGTAATATCTGAACCTGAAGAAAAGCTCTGTGTGATTCAGCAGCTTGTCTCTTTCACCAACATCGGTCCAATAAACGATGTTAACTCTCCTCCTCCTCTCTCGAAGGTGGACGTAGGCGTTTTGCAGTCATTACCATGCTGGTTTGAAAATGTTACAGAAAAGCGATGAGGTTTTCTACAGTTTCCATTTGCCTCCTTGAGCCTTATCTAATTGTCTGTTTTTTTCCTATTCAGAGTTCTCTTAGCTTCTTCATTAGCCAGAACCTTCTGGTAACTATGGTAGTTTCCCACAAGCCGGGGGCGGGGGGGGGGGGGGGGGGGGGGGGTCGGCAGAGTTCATACATCAACCAGTCACTTGTCAGGTGGCGGTCAGGCGTGGAACTGAATGTGTGTGACCTATCCAAGCTCGAAAGGTGAAGTGGGAACGGAGCAAGCCTGGATGAATTTCTCCCAGGAGGGCTGCAAAGAAGCAGCTGGGTGTGTGTGAAAGGATGGGGCGGGGAAGATCACACACAGCCTTGTCTTCTGGCAGGGGGATCAGACCCACCTACAGATGGTTAAGGAACAGATGTGACCCAGAGGCAAGGAAGCTGCAAACCTCCACTTGATAGTAACAAAACCAAACCAGGCTGCCATAAGAGCTTCTAATAAAACACACAGCAATTCTATAGCCACGAGGAAATGTACTGAGTCCTTCTAGGCACTGCATGGGAAGAATATTTTCTCCTTTCACATCCAAAGGGAAGGCTCCTTCCTCTCCTACCCTCCTCTTCTACCAGAGACTCTGTATACTGGTAGCTGACAGCCCCACGAGCCAGCAGTTCTGGGTTTTTCTAGCTGCCAGTGGTAGAAAATAGCCCACTGGTTGCCCAAGTGGGAAAGGCGCAAGATAGATGGCTGAGAGGCAAGCCACCCACTTGCTAGCGGGGAAGAGTCCCTTGTGGAACTCTCTTTGTATGACACATGCCCCAGGGAGCGGCCAGCACCTGAACCTGTTATGTTGCTTTGCATTAAAACATGCCCCAGATTTAGCTCCTCCTGTCTAATTAAAATCCCAGCTGCTCTTTGGCAACAGCCTCCCGATGGATGGGAAACCCACAGACATGTGGATCCTGTGAATGGAATTCAGGGCTTCTGAGCTCCTCTGACTCAATGAAAACACTTGAACTGTTTCTACTGTTTCTCCTTAAAATAGGGGTGGGGAACATAAGGCCCAGGGGCTGGATGTGGCCCCCCAGCTTGCCTGGGTCCAGCCCCTGATGCGCGGGGCTGTGCCTTAGCATGGGGGAACCTGTGCTGGTATGCCAGCCCCCCACTGTCCCTCCCCTTGGGGCTGGATCACAGAAAATCTACTACACCCCCAGGCTCTGGTGTGCAAGGGGAATGTGGGGGGGATCTTTCTCCTTCTCGGTCGGGGGCCATGTGAAGGTTTGGGGTATTTTTGCTTCTCACCTGTGTGTGGCCCTCTGACTGATTTTTTTTTTCTGTGGGTCAGGAGCTCCTGACCCAAAAAAGATTTCCCACTCTTGCTTTAAAACCACATAGCTGATACTTTGGCTTTGTAGAAATCCAAAATCAGGATTCCAGTTTTTTTCCCCTGCTACGCGAGGTGATTAAGGGTGTGCCCAGCTCATCAGCTACAATGGGAAGAAAGCCCAGATTTGTAGTGACTCAGGGCGTGTCTGCACTCTGCAGCTAGAAGCATGCTTCCTGGCCCAGGCAGACAAGCCTATGCTAGCTCTGCTTGAGTTAGTGCTCTAAAAATAGCAGGATAGCTGGGGGTAGCATAGATAGCGGCCCAGGTTAGTTGCCTGTGTATGTACCTGGGGTCGAAGCAGGTTTACCCAGGTAGCTAGTCCACCTCCCAGGTTCTCCTGAGCTAAACTGCTATTTATTTTTAGCACACTAGCCTGAGCAGACCTAGTGTGGCTGTCTACCCACCCTGGGAAGCATGCTCCTAGCTGCGGGGTAGGCATTAGCCTCTTGGATGACGTGTGACAACTGCCTTCACCGTTCTTGGTTCTGTTTCTGACAGGCAGCTGTCTGCAGTTGAACAATAACCCCCCAACGCCACAACCTCGTCGGCTGTCTCTGAAGAGAGGCCAAGACCGCAAGGGCAGTAACAGAACTCCTACCTTCTGCCTACAGGGCAAAAGCATACTGGCGGTGGAGTCACAAGGGGCCAAAGTGTACTGTCTGCTAGAGCTGGGCAAAATGATTCAGGCGAAGAGTTCGTTCCAGGAAAAGTGCAGTTTTGGGTGACTGGAAACGACACACACATTTGAGACGCTTTTTTCCATTCACAGAACAACCAGAAAAGAGGTGGCAATGCTGCTGCCAGTATCCCTGCCACCTTCCCACTTTTAGCCTAGTGCAGTGGCTCCCAACCTTTTCCAGCCTACAGACTCCTTTTCAATCTATTAACATTTTATGGACCACTCCCACAATAATATAGCCGTGCCTGCATATCCCTCAGCCCACGCTGCTTCCCAAGCCATGAGAAGCTACGCGGGTTGACGGACATGCTGGCTGCGAGGAGGCTACATATATTTATTTTAATTTCTATTTTAAACTTTCCGCGGATCGCCTACAGTACCGTCACAGACCACCGGGGTCCGCCAATCACAGGTGGGGAACCACTGGTTGTGGTAGGGCACTTGCAGGAGAGGTGGGTTTGAATCCCGGTTCTGGAACAAACCCCCACATGGATTTTATTTTTTCAATTCAGTGAAAATTTTGAAACATTTCAGATGTGGATCAATCCAACCCATTTAAAAAAAAGTTTTTGGCACCGCCACTGAATTGAAAATCCGTTTTTTGCACTGTTCTATTGTCTGCTTCCTCTGCAGTACTCATCCTATAGATAATCAGAGGACTTTGGTCTCTGTCAAAATGGCACCTTTCACCAACACTACATCTTTTCTTCTTCTCTCCTCACCCCAGTGATGTTAAGAACTTTCTGTAGCAGAAACTCTGTGACCTGAATGCAGCTGTTAGCAGGTAAAAAGCTTTTCAGTTCACTTGTAAGGGTGGGGGGGGTTTCAGTTAGAAAAGCAGTTAAAATAGATATTTAAAATGTGTGAATCAAAAAACCGTACTGAGAGCCATTCTGGGGCTTAAGGAACTGACATATGCTTCAAGGGAAAATTCCTGGTTCTAGGGAAGTCAATCGGAATTTTGCATTGAATTCAATGGGACCATGATTTGTCCCTCTCTCTTTAGGAGTCTGCAGATGTTGACTAATACATTGGAGACGTGACAGAGAGAAGCTGCTAGACTCACTTCAAATAGCTGTGTCTCAGCAGAGCCCCTGTAACTCCTATTGTGCAGGAATGAAATTGGTTTCCCTTTAAATTTGCAGCTGAAAAATGAAGAGGGGAAAAAAACAATTGATTTTATTTATTATGGTAAACCTGGTACTGATCTATGTGAATATCTTTCCAAACAACCTTATATTCCCAATGGATGAGACAGTTCTAAAAAAGAATGTATTCATAAATGCTGAGCCAAATGTTTAACAAATTCCTTTCCCACAAGCATAATTAGTCAGTGGAAAACTTTACCACTGGAGGTTGTGAACTGTGTAGATGTAGATTGTGCTCAGAGTTTTGTTATGTGCTGTTTATTACTCATGGTTGGCTTGTTGCACAATAATTTTTATGTGGCTCCCCCAACTCTGACTCTGACATAGGCCAGTGGGTATTCAATATGCTTTTCATGGCAGAGATAAGTATTTCTGAGCTTGCAGATATGATTTTAGACTGGAAAAAAATCACCCCAATATTACAGTTTACAGCAGGTCAGACTTGAAAAGATTCCTGGTTTTGTTTTCTGAACATTCAAGTTACTCTGGATTGGACAAAATATTCAAAGCTCTTTAGAAAAAGAACACCAGGGAAGTGAACTTGTTTTGAGGATGAAAAGTATTTGACTTCAATAGATGCTTTTGCAAATTTACTAACAAGAGCAGTTATAACTGTCTGAGGTTCTCTGTTTCCTTTCTGCTAAGTGTTTTGTTTTGTTTTATTGTTTTGTGGGTGGTTTGATTTGACTGAAATTGTTTCCTTGGCTGTTGGTTAAAGGGAAAACTTCCCAGGGAACTGTGCCAGAGGCTAAATTCCAAACAGTTCTTGTAGCCTATCTTTTTCCTATTGGCTGTGGGACACCAAACCCTACAGTATCTTCTTCACCCAGCACTGGACATTTTCCCTCAGGACATGCAATAGCCACAATGACTGGATAATGAAGCACAGATTTGTGGGTGATGTGGCGAGAGTCGAGACATGCCTGGAGACCCAGAATGAGCCGTCTAGGGCTTGGGATTTGTCATGTGAGCAGAGGCGTAGGGAGGGTGTTAGGCGCCCAGGGGCAAAAGCAAAATTGCGCTGTGTGGTGGGGCCCTGAACCTGGCTCATGGCTGAACCCGACCACTTCCTTTCACCTCTGCTTCTGAGGGGACTTTGATCTATTCTCTTCTCTCTTCCTCTGTCCCTGACACAGGCTCCTGCTGCTTCTCCTCTTGCATCTGCATGGTGGCTGTAGCATATGTCAGAATAGCAGAGACAGACAGACGCTGCACCAGCCCGTCCTCCATGCCAGAACAGCATCCCTGCTTGTGGCACATGCAGGGCCGGACCGAGCCATTCTGGCACCCCGGGCAGACAGGTTAATTGTGCCCCAGGTTGCGGGAGGGTGCACGTGCGGCCCCGCCCCCGCTCGGCGCTTGGGGGAGGGCGCACGGAGCTGGTGGCGGCAGAACGCACGTGTTTGGCCTGGCTCAGCCCAGCTACCGCTGCTGGCGCACAGCCCGGGACAGGCCGAGCCTGGCTGTGGAGGGCCCCGCGGCTGCAGGGAGAAGGACACTGCTGGCTGGTGCTGCGGGGGTTAATGCGGCCCCCACCCGGGCGGTCGCTGCAGGGTGGCTGCTGGGAGCTGCTTCAGCCTGCGATCCGGGAGCTGGGCGTGCGGCGCCTGATGGCAGCTATAAGGGGCGCAGCATGCCCCTTACAGCTGCCATCAGGCGTCCCCATAGGGTGGCGCCCCGGGCAGCTGCCCGGCTAGCCCACGCCTTAATCCGGCCCTAGGCGCATGGCAAAGTGTGGAAACAGACTCTTGCAGACCATTCTGCTGATTAAGCCAAGCGTGGATCCTCTTGGGCTGCTGATGTCTCTACATGTCTTGTCTTTAGGGAGCCCAGAGCAGCCTCTGGGCAGAAGGCAGGGCGCAGGGACAGAACGGTGAGCTGTGTCAAGTCTGTATCCTCCTGCTGGAATGAAGGGAATGTCTGTGCAGGTTGGAGCAGAAACTGCCATAGCCCAAGTCCAGTGTACAGCTGGCAGTTGGCTGTAAGCGGCACCTTGAGCTCGTCTCTCAGCCAGTGTCTGAGCGGGAATTATACGACCTGGCAGCTTCATATCAAATCCCGGGTCTGTTGTGGGGAAGCCTCAAAATTAATTGGCTTCTAGAATCTGACATGAGGCACACACGCACGCACACAGCAACAGGAAGATAAAAGGGTTCTTTGTAGGAGACATCAGCCTGACATGCCAATTATACCAAAGCAGAGACTTGCTTAACCCTTCAGGACACCCCATCAAGCTTGCCTCTGGGGAAAGGCTGTGAGAGAAGGGACTTTATGGAAATATCTCTAAGCAGAGCATCAAACACATTCCAGTCCGGGGGAATCACAGAGGCCCTTTGGTTGAGAGATTATCGCATAGCTCCAGCTAATCCACCGTAGCCCAATGTGCGATAGATTGCAATATAGAAAATTTTTCCTTTTCGCAGCGTGGGGGTGCTGAGATGAATAGCTGAGAGAGAAGGGAATGTTTTGCACATCCGGCGGAGGGAGTGGAGGAATGAATAACTGTGGAAATCGTAGGCCCTGATTCTGCCTGAGTTGGGTTCCTGCAGCCCCGCTGGGTCTCGCTGAAGATCCGGGGACATATTGAGTGAACTGTGGTGTTTGGACATTCTTATAGAGTGAGAAAAGATTCTGATTCACCACCCAGTGCCAGAATTAACTCGGATTCCAGAACAAAGGCATGATGGAAAGGCATAAACTGGACAGTTAATCCTACGCCACAGTTGAAAGGACTGTACTTGTGGTGCTGTTAGTCAAGTGGGCACTGAAATCCAGTTCAGATTCTTCTCCAGCACTCTCAGTCCGCTCCAGGAGGACACACAAACCAGTTCAGTTTTCAGGCTACTGGGAATCTTTAGCTAACCAAATTAAAATGACAGTAATTAATACCAGCTCTGAGATCTTAAATGAAAGCCACTACATCTTGCAAAGCCCTTTTACAGGAGGAACCTCTCTAATCTGGCACCCTAAGGCCTTACTGATGCTGAACCAAAGAATTTGCCGAACCACAGGAGGTCAATATTGTTTAGCAGCATTACCAACACGTCCACTGCTTACTGGGCTCTGAGAAGACATTTAGGGATTAATTAGAGCTACACAACAGCACAGAACACTGAGAGCTAGGACTGGTGGCTGCAAACAAACTTTATGGGACTGCAGGAAACTTTGCGATGCCCATGATAAGTGGACAACCAGCTCACTAAAAAATCATGCCGGACCATGGATGTTGCTGGACCAGAGTATGCCGGACTAGAGAGGTTCAGCCTGTACAAACATAAACTGATTCTTACAACTGCCCTGTTATTATCATCCCCATTTTATACATAGTTAAACTGAAGCCACGTCAGCGTCAGTCAGGAATATATGATCTAATCTCCATTGCCCAGCCATGGCTCTGACAATCAGAGACATCACTGACATCTGGCCTCACAGCAATGCACGCTATACATTTTTCATCCAGTTCCTGTATTTAGATAGAATAGGGTTGTATTAAAGTACTCCAGTATTAGGTGATGTACTTAGGATGTTAGTGGAGCTTCACAGACTGACGATGGTGCTGAATTTGGCCCATTGTCTCACCCTTGTAATAACTTTTAATGTACTAAGGATTATTAAAAGGCCAAATTCACAGGATGAAAGATCTAAACTTAGAACAAGTAATACTTGGGGGGGAAAAACTATATATATATAATATATGGAATTTGCAGCAAACGTGATGGCATTGTATGGTATTAAGATTTTATATTGGCACTTGTGTGAGGTGATCTGAATATAAAAAGTTACCATTCTGGGCACAAAATATACCAGCCTGCCATGTGCTCTAACACAAGATCATAGGGAAAAAACTACTGATGTTTTATTTACCAGCCAAAAATATTACTCTGGCAGGGCAATTGATCAAGCTCTGATTACATATAGGAGTTTCCAAATTGAAATATAAAGTTGTTGTTTCTAGACACAACAAGATAGTGAGTCTTAAAACATTTTACTGATCCAGGCCTAAATAGCAGCTGCCCCATTACCTGAGACCAGCGTAAGAAATTTCTTTTTCTGTTTAATGCTAAGGTTCAATTTTTAATTTTTGTTAATGTTTTCATTAATACTTTCAAAAATTCTTTGCACTGAGTATTCACCATTTTTCTACCACCAGTATTGCATGCAGTGGTGGTGTTTCTACCAGCTGATGCTCAGCTATGTGTCATAGAACCTACATAGTTGAGATTCTCTGATGTTTCAAATGGTAGGGGCCTGTGCTTTTGAAACTGGAACATCTGTCTCCATGAAGCTCCGATGGCCTGGGGGTGAGGCATATGGGCACCATGAAATCCTAGACTGGCCTGGGTAGGGTTGCCAGATGGCCTCCCCAAAAATACCGGACACGTGGTATTTTTTGGTCAAGCCAAAAAAAAAAAAAAAAGGAACACGGGATAATAAGCCCCCCGTTCTGGGGTGCCCAGAGCGGTGATCGCAACCCTGCCTCCCAGGGGACTCCCAGGGCCACCATCGGCGTTGGGAGCCTGTGAGTGCGCAGAAGCCTGGCAGGGACGCGGGGAGCGGCTGGGACTCCCAGCCGCTCCCCCCGCCTGGCTTCTGCACAATTACGGGCTCCTAGGGCCGATCGTGGCCCCGCCTTCCAGCCGCTCCCCCTGCCCACGCCAGGCTTCCATCCGGTGCACAGCCGGAAAAATCAGAGAATACCAGACATTGCACATGTCCGGTATTCTCTCTTTTTTTTACCGGACAAAGAGCACAAATACCGGACTGTCCAGTAGAATACCGGACACCTGGCAACCCTAGGCCTGGGTGAAGAGCAGGGGAAAATATTGCTGTTAGATTTTGCAAAATTGCCTCTCGATTTTGCTACGCTCTTTGGCCTTCTGTAAAGACCAAAGGGGCCCCTATTCTGGGCAGAGAACCTGTTGGGGCCATGCAGAACAAAAAGGCAGTCCATGCCCCAAAGAGCTTATATTTCAAAGAGCTGTATCTCCGAAATAAAACTCTCCCCTACTTAGTTGTTATTGGAGTAAAGTGTTTGGCTTGCTGGGCTGACTCTGCTCCTTGGCACAGGGTCAGCACGAAGGGGAGGCTTGCGTTTCTGAAATCTAACTGGTCCGAGCCCCTGGCGGAATAGCATTTCCTATTCGGCCAGCCTGACCAGCGCTGCCGGCCCGGATCCTGCCCCTGCCACGAGTCTTTGGCTGTCCTGCCTGCGGGGAGCAGTTTGCAGAGGGCGGTGCCTTTGTGCTGGGCTGTGGGTCCAGGGCCCTGCCCTACGGAACAG
>JANRFK010006688.1:31815311-31829123 GCA_030068395.1 Apalone spinifera
TAAAAGCATTTGCGGAAAATCATGCCAGTCTAGACATAGCCCACTTGTCTGGGTGACCTCACAAACCTGGCTGGTAATCAGTGACCTAAGCAGAGAGTTTGGACTTGGGGGAGGGCCTGAAACTGCATTTAAAAGGGCTTAAAAATTGGTCATGTTCCTAGTAACACTGTAAGGTTTCAAAAAGGAGAGAATTTGGTAAATCTCATTTGCTCTTCTCTGTTCGTTACAGTTCGTGTTTGTTGGTTTTTTAACCATTTGGTTGGGTTGGAGAATGGTGTGGATTACGGTTTGTATTTATTTTTTTATGCACTGTCTGACCATGAGAGAGCTGGCCTGCAGCCGGTCCCTGCCCCTGAGAGATTGTCCTCAGTAGACTTCCCAGTAGGGACATACTAGAGCATTTTCTAGTTCGTGCATGAAAACTTGGAAGGGAAAATCCTAGAAACTGACATGCTACTGCAGCAACTGTGGGGCCTCTGTCCGAAAAGAGAATATTTATTGTGTGGGGGGTTTTAAAATCCTGTTTCCAGGGGAATTCAGAGGGGACAGACCCTGAATTGGTCCATGTTTCAGTATTAGGAAAGCTTGTTTATAAACCCTACGTTTTGGGCTCAATTAGCTTTGATAGCATCTGCTTCCCGAACAGTTGTTAATGGAATTGGAGGGTGGCTGCTCCATTATCTGTCTGATTCTGATAATCTGTGTACATATGTTGGCAAGGGAAGGGTGGGTGGGCGGATGGGTGCGGAACGGAAGGGAAAAGCTCCTTGTTTTTAGAGATGATTAACTGGGACTTCGACTTTGCATTTTCAAAAATCCCTATCATGGGAAATTGTCAAGAAAAATCAATTAGGAGGAAGTAACCAATGGACACTCTGTGACCTATGTTTTCCTTAAGGGGTGGCTACAACACAAGTAGCCCAGATGCATCACTGCATTGTTTTAATGGGTTTAATGGTCCTGCCACTGCTGACAATGTCTTGTGACTCTACGGAGTCTCAGAGGAGTCGCTGTGTTACTCTGTAACATTAAAACGAGTAGTCCTGTGGCTCCTTAGAGACTAAACAATATATATAGTATCATGAGCTTTCGCAGGCAAACCTTCATCAGAGGAGCTCATCTGAAGAAGTGGGTTTTGCCCAGGAAAGCTCCTGATGCTATATATATATTTGTTAGTCTCTAAGGTGCCACAGGACTATTTGTTATTTTGCAATTCTACAGCACTTTTTGCTCGCAAGATCTCAAAGCAAGCTGCAAACCTTAATGCAAGAAGCCCTCCTAACCCCTTTGCGAAATCAGCTGGCTCTCACACCCCTCTATTTTGCAGATGGTCCTTGGCAAATTGCTAAGAATGATCTGGCAAAGCAAATTGTTCATTTGTGGCAGGTGTTGGCTCAGCTGCAGGCTTGGTCTTGTGTGTGGTTGGGTCCTTTCATGGGCCATCAGCTGAGAGTCAGCTTATCTTATTCCCTGTTTGCTCAGTTTGCCCTCTAGTCTAACTTTTCCTTTCCGTCCCTCCCTCATTTCAGGAGATGTACAGAGGTTAAGGTGACGTGCAGGGAGAAATGGAGTTTGCCCGCCTTTTGGCTCCGGTATGATGCATAAAGGCAGCCTGGGCTACTTTTGCAGTTGTAATGGTTGAGGTTTTTGTAATCTGCCTTTTCCTTAAGTATTTCAAGTTCAGGCCATGATTACCTTGTGAGACTCTATGGACCAGAGGAGAACTGTTAGGATTCTGATGTAGCATATTCCAGGAAAGTAACACCTAATTGAAAGAAGTGAATTTTGGTTCACAACACTTTGGGGTTACTTTGTTAGACCCTATTTCATGAAACAGACAGAAGAAAACTCTCTTAATCAAGTTGCTGTTGAATCCTTAAGGACTGATAACTCTGTAGCCTGACCCTCTAGAATGGTTAACTAGGAGACAGTGCCCCCTGCTTGCTACACTCGCCAACCCCCCTCTTTGGGGGTAGGCAGTCCTGGCTGTCCTTCCCACCCCCACCCTCGGCTGCTGTGGAGGGCCAGGTCGAGATGTGGCAGGCCTGGCCTGGTCTCCCTCCCCCTGGCTGCCAGGACCCCTGAGGCCAGGCCAGCCCCGGCTCCCTGTCCGGGGAAGAGATGGGAGTTTGGACCGGACTGAGGCCGCAGTTGGCCCAGCTCACTCCCTCCAGCTGCCCAGGAGGTTGGGTCAGGCCAAGGCCCCGTGCTCTTCCTCCCAGCTCTTCTCGCCCCGCAGCCGGCCCCGAAGGAAAATTTTATATAGATATATATATAGAGAGAGAGAGTGTGTGTGTGAATATGAATGAATGAGAATCATTGAATTGATTGACAACTGATATTTCTGGAGTAATAGGAGTCTCATCCCGAAATCAGGCACCCCAGAATTTGTGTTCTTCCGGGACCTGGTGAGTGGGAGACAAAGGACCAGCCCTGTCACTGGCACGGCCCGTGAGTCTGATGGTCCAAGTGCCCCGAAAGTCCGAAGGATGGTAACTAAGAATGAAGAGCTGAAAGATCAGTGATGGACAGCTCAGCCTTGCTGAGTGGCTTGGCCTATCGTAAGGCGTGGATACCGTCAGGAATATTCGTTGACTTGCCTGGCCTTCCATATGTAAAACAAACTTCCTCACCCTCATTGTAGCGGGGAGCACTTGTCCCGTAGCCGAACACGTTAATCCCTGTTAGCTAATGATCATGTGGCACCTGTTGTGAAAGCAAGTTTGTGGTTACACCTGTCTCAGGCCAGACCCAGGATCGATTCAGGGCTCCTGTGGCTGTTTGGTGTCCATATGTATGAGCCCCTTCTCATGAACAGTTCCCCAAAATCTAGGATAACTATCAGGCCATTTATCTATGGGTCATAGGCGTCCTTTTGTTATGCTGACGTGCTCATGCCCGAGTTTTACAGGTTCCAGGCTTTTACTGCTAAGTAAAATAAATGGCTAAGCTAGCTCTACAGGCTACAACTCCCACAATTTATTTCTGAGCCGTCTTTTTTTGCTAGAGGCCCACAGGATCCCATGGTGTAAGTGAGCAGGGAGATACTCTAGGAGTGCCCCGTGGGGTGGGGTGGTGGGTGGGCCTGGCCAGGCTGCCAGTTAACTGAGAACCTGTAAGCATCACCCTTACTGTATGATGCTTATCAGTTAACCGGTTAACCAGTGACATCCCTAGTTCTAGATACAAAATTTGTATGCAAAAATGAGCTGCGGTTCACCACACCCACATCTGTGGATGCAGATACCCATGGTTATAAATGGATATCTGAATTTACAGGGCTCTGCCTATGAATAGCGTGCTTGATTGGGCCTCCAGAGATCCAGCTCCTGGAAAAGGACGGGGGCACCATTTCCCCTCTGCTTAGGTGCCCCATCTGTAAGACAGGGACTGAGCTATTGGCCTCCTTGTAAAATACTGTGAGATCAGCAGGAGGGAAGTGCCGGAGAAGAACTGTGTGGTGTTATTTATCCTTATTGATAGGGCTCATACCCACAGTTGGTTTGCCTTGTAAAACTGGAGGTTGTTTTTGGAAGGGGAAGGGGCGCAGCTGGTCTCTGCCTGTGCGTGACTGGGGTACTCATCTACAGTGTGAGCATGGACCGTTCACGTTGACGCTGTCTGAGCCATGGAAAGAGAGATTGCAGAGAACTTTGTCCTAGAACGGAAAAGCTCAGTCTAATAGCTATGATATTTTCCAAGCCAATGAATAATTGATGCAAGAAACAGCAGAAATGATCCTCACCCCAGCGGGCTGAAACACAGGGCTGCCTCTTGTTAAAAGGCTCGCCTTGAAAGACAATTGGTAGGGGAGAAGGGCTGGGTGTGATGTGATTATGATTCTAAGAGCATGAGCCCTAGATCTGAGTGTTTCTTCTTACCCTCCTCTGAGGTGACATCAGGAAGGTTTGGGGCTGGATGCCGCCTCTGATATCCACGACCCCACTGTGCGTGGGCCTGTGCCTTGTCTGTGTAGGCATCGGGGCACTTGGTGCCCTAGTTAATGGCAGAGCCACCACTGCATTCAAAGGCAGGGGGTCTGGTGTGTGCTCAGCAAGGCCAGCGAGTCTGCTGCGGAGCGTGTGCTGGGCATGTTCGGGATTGTGGGGGGCGGCGAGGTAGACCCGGCCCGGCTCTGCATGGAGCAGAAGGAATGTGTCTCGTGGCCAGGGAGGAGAAGGGCAGAGCCAGCTGAGGCGAGAGGCAGCATTAGAAGGCTAATGATTCGAAAGCCACTGCTGGCCTACTTTCGGCAGGATGGAGCGTGAGGCTGCTGCTTTGCCCCCCCCCCCTTCCCTCCCCCACTGTTCCTTTCATGTGAATGTCAGAAGTGGGAGAGAGAAAGGCGGGGAGGGAGGAGTAGAGGGAGAGACGCCTTTCCAAGAGATGGTGCAGGATGAGACCACTAAGCAGGCTGGCTGCTGATAGCATACTCTGCTTAGTCTGGGGCCCCACCTTAAAAGGAGGCCCTGAGATTGCAGGGCTCCCCCGTGTGAAGCAGCAGGAAAAACTGGGCAGCTGTTCTACCCGCAGTCCCATGTGCCTGACCAGTGGGCCGGCGATCGAGAAGCTACCCAGCCACTGTTGTTGCTCTAGACCACCAGCCCTAGCAGCCCGGGATGTTTGTTGCAGGGTGAAGGCTGTGGAAACAGGGGCTTCTGGAGAGCTAAGTTCCCTGTGCGCTGTGGCTGTGGTGCTTGAACGGGCTTCAGTGATGATTTTACCAGCTGTTCTGGTTCACTCATTTGTGTGGCTTAGCTAACCAGCATAACCAGGGGCCTGTGGGACAGGGATGTGAACGGTTAACCGGCTAAGGGTCATGCTTACTGGATCTGGTTAACCAATGGAGGCTGGAAGAGCGCCCTGCCACTGTGGACAGGGGGCTGCTCCAGCCCCACAGGACCCTGTTGCGGAGCAGGACAGCCAGAGCAGCCTCTGTCTGCAGCAGGCAGGCACACCCGTCACAGGCAGGATGAACTGGAGCGGCCCCATCTGCTCCCCCTTTAATCGGTTAATGGGGTAAACATCACGTTTAACTAGTTAACCAGTTAAACAGGATTTAATATCCCTAATACGGGATTTGGGAGCTGTCTCCTAGGCTCAGTAGGGACCTCAGGGGAGACCTCCCTGCAAGCATTCGCGGCGGAGACCGTGAGGGTTGGCTACGCTAGACACCCACTCTGGCCTGTGCCAGCTGCCTCGGGCTCAGGGGACATTCTTCCACTCAGGCCTGAGCTCTGGGACTTGCCCACTAGGGATGTGAACAACTAGTTGACTGTCCAATAAGCAAATGCTCATCGGATAGTTGACGGGCTAGTCAACTAGTCACTTCCCCTCCAACTTGCTGCCTCTGTCAGAAAGAGGCAGCAAGGAGGGGGAAAGACGAGGGGGTGCTTCAAAGTGGCAGCGCCGCATGGAGCCCGGGACCAGACCCTGGGCTCCATGTGGGGCTGCTGCTTTGAAATGCCGCATGCAGCCCAGGCTCGGTGCTGCCGCTTTGAAACGCTGCAGGGAGCACAGGGCCAGCGGGGGAGTGTTTGAGTCCCCTGCTAACCTCATGCTCCCCACAGTGTTTTCGCCTTTGAAGTGTAGCTACACTTCAGAGGCAGAGGTGCCCTTATCAACTAATCAGATTGCATCGACTATTCGATTAGCCAATTAATCTAAATTTAACATCCCTATTGCCCACCTTGCAGGGTCCTAGAGCCCGGCTCCAGCCTGAGCCTGAATTCCTGCAGCCCCTTCGCCCAAGTCAGCCGGCTCTGACCAACAGCGGGTCAGTAACTGCAGTGTCGACAAACCCACGGATGCAGTTTAAAGGTGGCTGCAGCACTATTCTAGCTCACTCTGAAGCAGTTAGGGGGACCGACCTGTTGGCTGGTAGCTGTGATTTGGTAAACTTGGGTTCCTTTTGGTGAGTCCTTGCCTCTTCGCCCTTTGGAACTGGGCAAGGGTTCACGACAAGGTAGTGACACCGGTCAAAGGGATCAGGTGTAGCTGGGGAGCGCTGGTTCATGCCACAACCTTCTCTGTCAGAAACAGGAGAGATGGACAGTGTGGCCAGTGAATGGCTTCTTGGGCAAACGGCCCAGCCAGGCCTCTGTGTGTTGACATTTTCATCCCCTTAATGGGGAGCCAGGCAAACTCTGCCAGTAATGGATCCGGCAGGGTGGGACATGGCTTAGTAGCACAAGAGTGGGTTCCAGAAGTCACCCAGCACCCCTGCCCTATTGAGCAGTGTAATCCGAACCTTCTGCCGCAAGGCGGTTGTGGTGGGTGGTGAATCCTCTGCAGTAGACCTGGTAGATAAATGGAAACCAACTGCGCAGAAAAAGTTGGAATGGTAGCATTGCTTTCATTGCGCAATGCTAGAAGTGGGCCCCTTTTCTGTTAGCAAAATTTTTTGGAAATTTCATTTAAAATGGGTGGCCCAGGGGATGCACAAGTCAACTTTACTCTTGCTGTGCAGTCTGTGGGGTTTCTGTAACACTTGGTCCAGCAGCCACACTTCATGTGCCTAATCGCATTAGTAACTTCTGAGTGCGCCTTCCCAATAGGATCTGGTATTAAAATGGAGGGCAAAGAGAGCTGAAAAATGCAGGAGGAACTTCTGCTAAAATCCCCCCTGGATGAAATACTATAGATTTTGAATAAATTCTGCCTGGATTTTGTCAGCATTCCTCACTGGCTTCTACTGCTCCAGTGACAACTTGATTTGTTCACAGCTGGAACGGGCACATTACAAGCAGCCTGCGTTAGGTTCAGGATCTTATTAGAAAAGGAGACTCGTTACCCACCTTGCCCTTACTAGCTGGGATATTGAAGCTCTGATTCCCCCTGCCCGCAAATGCACACCTGAGTCAAGTACAGCATAGGGATGTGACCGATAGTCAATAAGCAAATGCTTATCGGATAGTCGACAAGCCAGTTGACTAGTCCCCCTGCCCCCCTTGCTGCCTCTATCAGAAAGAGGCAGCAAAGGGGGGGGGAGGAGAAGGTGCTTTAAAGCGGCAGCGCCACATGAAGCCTGGGGCCAGCTGGGAACCTCCCCCCCTCGCTGCTGACCAGAGCTGGCCCAAGCTACAGGCTGACCGGGTGATAGCCTGGGGCGCCCGATTGTAAGGGGCACCGCGTGATGCAGCCGGGCGGGACCTGGGGCGCAAGAATGGCTCGGGCCGGCTCTGCCTCTGACCCCAGGGTCTGTGCAGCGCTGCCGCTTTGAAACGCCGCTTGTAGCCTGACACTGGGCTTCCCGTGGTGTTTCAAAGCGGCAGTGCCGCATGGAGCCCGGGGTCCATGTGGCGCTTTCACCTTTGAAGTGTAGCAACAGCCCTAGGCGAAGGCGCCCTATTGACTAATCAAATAGTCGACACAAATTGCATCGACTATTTGATTAGCCAACTAATCAAAATTTAACATCCCTGGTACAGCATCTTGGTCCCTTCAGCAGACAGCCATGGAAGTCCCTGTCCAGGGAGAAGCACCCAAGGCGATGCTTAACTTGTGGGTGCTACTTCTGTGGGAGGTTTTACTGACCCATCGAATCCATCCAGCTTCATGTGATACTTAGGGAGGTTAGCTGGAGGGTAATTGAATAGTCAAGTAACCGTGTGAATTCTTAGCGGTTACTCGACTATTCTATAGTCCTCGGAGTGAGGCCAGCAGCCAGTGTGCTCTGGTCTCACTCCTGAGGAGCCCCTTGCCACGCCGTGCTGCTGCCTCTGTATCAGAGGCAGCAGCGCAGGGTTCCGGGCAGGAGCCGATCAGCGAGGGGAGCCAGTGTAAAAATCAGCTTCCCTCGTGGACCGGCCGCCTGTCACCCTAGCTGTTTCCTCTGATACAGAGGCAGCAAAGGGGGGGGGGGTAATGCAAGTAGTCAGGAAGATTAACCGATAAGCCTAGGCTTATTGATTAATCGAAAACTCGACTACTCATTTACATCCCCAGTGACACTACCTAGCACTTCTGTGGTGTCTTCCATCCAAGGATCTGAGTACACTTCACCCAACGACCCCCGATAAGCTGTGGTGTGGCGTCCAAGACTTTTGGAGAGACTAGTGACTTCGGGTATCGTGGCTGGAGAGTTTGAGGCTTGGGCTGTCCTAGAAATCTTTACCAACCTAGCTGTATCTGTTAGGGGTGTGAAAAATACACCTCTTGCAAACCTAGCTATGCCTGCAAAAACTATAATGCAAATGCAATTACAGTGGCATAAAAATCTATTGACCGGTTTAAGCTTAATGGGAAACTGGTTTAAGCTGAACTCGCCAACCCCCTGCCCATTATAGGTTGAATCTTTCTAATCAGGCACTCTCTGGACCAGCAACATCTGTGGTCTGGCATGATTTGAGTTAACCAGATGTCCACTTAGTATGGGTGTGGCCAAGTTTCCCACAGTCCCATAAAGTTTGTTTACAGCCCCCCCCCCCCCAGTCCTGGCTCTTCTGTGCTGTTATTTAGCTCTAATTTACACCTGAATGTCTTCAAAGAGTTCAGCAAGCAGTGGAAGTGTTGGTGATGCTGCTAGACAATATAGATCTCCTGTGATCTGGCAAATTCTCTGGTTCGGCGCCGGTCAGGACCCAAGGATGCTGGACTAGAGAGGTTCAATCTGTACAAGCTGGGTCCCAGTGGAGCAGGCGGCATTGGCAGTCTAGCTGTACTAGTACATTTATATTGGCAAACCCTATTCAATGTAGACAAAGCCTAAGTAACTTGCCCTAGGTCACGTAGTGAGCCCTGACTCCATGCTCTGTGCCTTCCCTCCAAGGTCGTCTTTTCCTGTCACCAAAGAAAACACGTTCATTCATTTTCCTTTTACACCATCTGGGGAGCAGGCACAGAAAGCCGTCCTCGGGGCCTGCCTACAAGCCCCCTAACTGTTGTTTGTCTGTCCTTTGAATTGGGCCAGCTGGTGTGCGCTCAGCCATTAAGTCCAAGTCCTCTCTGGCTGAGCCATTCCTTATCTACCATTGTACAGCTGCTGGGATGGGAAAGGGCAGTCTGGTGAGTGGCCAGTGTTTGGGCAAGAGGAGGGAAGGCAGAAATGCGCAGTTAATGTTTCCTTCCGCTTAGAATGCAGTGGGTGGGTACCTGTAGTCTAGGAAAGCGCTGCTGTTCCAGGGGCTTTCCAAGTGCTAACTGCCGTGTGCACTGGTCTAATGTTGCCAGAGGAGATGTCTCTCCGGGATTGATCATTGCCACCCAGAATTTAAAGCGCTTCCTGAAATGTGAGGCTGGGGGCGGGATTTAAAGGCCTGTGTGGATTAGCCTGGGACCCAGCTCCACGGCCCAGTCTTGTCTGTGGCATGATCTGTGGCCTTGCAGAGGTTAGAGACCTCTCTTCGGTCACATTCTGGCTGACTGTGGAAGGTGCTGAGCGGCGTGGGTATCAGCCCTGCTTCACTGGGCGCACTTGGTTAGCCTCCCCTGGACAGAGGGCAAGACACCTCCCAGAGACCAGATGAAGCTGTTTGTTCTGCGGGTGCCTTTTTCTCCTGTGAGCTGTCTGCCTGTGGCAGCTAGCCATGGAATTGGTGCTGGGTCTGAGAGTTGCTGCCTGTGCTGTACGTATGGACTGCCGCAGGTCCTGTACAGTTGGGTGACCAGTGGCCATGTCACACGGCCCATCTGCATCCGAGGGCAGCTGACGACCACTGATTGCTCCTGTCACTTCCCCTTCCTGGCTGCCAGGGGCCGAGGCTGGAGTGGACCACCACCATTAGGGATGTGAACGACTAGTCAACTATCCGATAAGCAAATGCTTATTGGAAAGTCAACACACTACTGGTCCCCGACTTAAGAACGACTTACATTCCAAGCATTTGGTCGTAACTCGATGCGTTCGTAAGTCGGATTACATTCACTGATGTACGGCCGTGCTGTTCGTAAGTGCGGATTTCGTTCGTAACTCGGGTTCTGACTGTATAGGAGATTGGTCGTAAATACGAACAGTCGTAAATCAATGCATTCATGACTCAGGAACCGGCTGTATAAGAAAGAGGCAGCAAGGGGCGGGGAGGAGGGAGGCGGTCTCTTAAAGCAGCAGCATCGCGTGGAGTCCAGGGTCAGCTGGGGACTTCCCCAATGACACTGGGCTCCATGTGGCGCTACTACTTTGAAACACCGTGGAGAGCACGAGGTCAGTGGGGAACTGCATGAGTCCCCCGCTGGCCCTGGGCTCCCCGCAGTGCTTTCACTTTCACCTTTGAAGTGTAGTAACAGGCTCAACAACTTTTTTCCCTTGGCTCTTTGCGCTGTATCCACCTCTATTTTGGCTCTTCATCTGTAACGGGTTGGCCACCTCTGGTCTAGGCTCTGTAGCAAGGTTACTCATGCCACATGACAACCCTGAAACTCTGGCTGCATACAGGCACCCGTTAATGCCAGAAAATTCTGCTGCTCCAATGCCACCTCCTGTGCCCCTTTCTACTGTGCATGCACGAGAGGGAGGAGCAGAAAAGGAGCCGAGAATTGTAAGCTGTGTCCAAGGCGGGGACAAACCAGACCTAGCATTTCTGGCTTGAAATGGTCCAGATTCTGTCTGCCCTGCTGGAAGGCTTAATCCTGGAGTTGATTTTTATCCTGGCAGGGAAGAAACACCCCCGAGTTCTTGTTTTTCAAATAAAATCCAACTTTCCCTAGCTGTCTCGGGGCTGTGGTGTGATGCAAAATGGCCGGAATCTGCTCCCCGCTGCTGTCAGGGTGCGTAATGGAATCAGGCAGAGGGGAGGGACGGGCGGTTCTGAATGATTTATTAAGCACATCTTGCAGACTGGCTGCTAGCGAGCAGCCGCGAGCACTCTGAACAAGTGGGGTTGGAGGGCTTGGACCTGCCCTCTCTCGTAGGGATAAGTGTCAATGGGAGCCTCGCGAAGGCTCGTTTTGGTACATGCAGGAAGTGCAGCATGCGGTGGTCGGAGCTCCATTGTGTTAATGGCCATAATGCTTGCTCTCATGGTTGTCCCGTAGACTAGGGACTAGGAACTGTGCACTGTGCTTGACTTTGCTGGGACTCCCCTTGTGGGCTGGTGCCCACCACTGAACTCTGCTTTAGCAACTCCATTTGCAAAAGCAGCGAGGAGTCCTGTGGCACCTTACAGACGAACGGATTTATTTGGGTAAAACTCTCTTCATCAGATGCATTGGAGTGGAAGTTACAGAGGCGGGATATACATAGGTACTAGCATATAAGAAGGGGGTGACTTATCAAGTGTAGGGCCAATGTTAAGAAGGCCAAATCAGGCAGGGTATATGTGGCTCACTCCCAGCAGCTGATGGGGAGGTGTGAATACCACGAGAGGCCTTTGTAGCGAGAGAACCATTCTGAATCCTTACTCAGTACTGATTTGATCTTGTTAAATTGCAAATGAATTACAACTCTGCTGTTTCTTTTCGCAGTCTGGTTCTGAAGTTATGTTGTAGAAAGACGGCTACTTTTCAGTCCATTACTGAGTGTCCAGGGAGGTAATAAATGACCTCTCCAAAGTACTATGCAAAGATCCCAGTGCCTCCTGCTGCCTCCTGTCTGAGTACCCCTGCTCCAGCTGACTAAAGAGTGGTTTGTGCCCAAGGGTTGCATTCATGAAAGCTTAGAATCATAGAACGCTAGAATTGGAAAAGACTTTGTGAGGTCATCAAGTCCAGGCCCCTGCCCTCACGGCAGGACCAAGCACTGTCTAGATCAATGTTTCTCAACCTTTTTTTAATAAAGTACCCCCTTTTTCTTAAAAAAAGAAGTACCCCCAGTACTTATAGTTTTCAGGCACACAAAGTTTTTTTTCTACCATTGCAACTCATTTGTTTAAACAACTTAATCACAGCTGCGTGGGTGATGAAATTTTTGGGTGTAAAAAGTACAAAAATAATAAAGCGCTGTAAAACTTAAAACAAAAATTCAGTTTTCTCCACATTTCAGTTGTTGAAGTACCCCCCAGACTTCTTTCGAATACCCCTAAGAGTACTCGTACCACTGGTTGAGAAACACTGGTCTAGATCATCCCCGATAAATATGTATCCAACCTGCTCTTAAGTATCTCCAGTGATGGAGATTTCACAATCTCCCTAGGCAATTTATTCCAGTGTTTAACCACCCTGACAGATAGAAAGTTTTTCCTAATGTCCAGATATCATAGGACATTATGCAATTTAAACCCATTGCTGCTTGTCCTATCATCAGAGGCCAAGGAGAACAATTTCCCTCCCTCCTCCTTATAACACTCTTTTAGGTACTTGAAAACTGCTATCATGTCCCCGTTCAGTCTTCTCTTTTCCAAACTAAGCAAACCCAGTTCCTTCAGTCTTCCCTCATAGCTCCTGTTTCTAGACCTTTAATCATTTTTGTTGCTCTTCTCTGGATCCTCTCCAATTTCTCCACATCTTTCTTGAAATGTGGTGCCCAGAGCTTCTGGACTTATAAAAATCCTTACCTAGGAGCTTCCCAAGAGCAGCTGTGCAGAGAGGTAGTGTTCTTCCCAAAGGCTGGCGGGTGAAGCAGGACAGACTTCTGTGTAGGCTGGATGTCGGTTGGCACTGCAGAAACTGCAGTGTCACAGGTACAGCAGCACCGTAATGGAGATGTTTCCTACATTGATGGAAAGGGTTTTTCATCGGTGGTGTTAATCCACTTCTCCAAGAGGCAGTAGTTAGGTTGACGGAAGAATCCTTTCAGTGAGCCAGCCATGTCTATGCGGATAACTAGGTCAAGGTAACTCTGGCACTCTGGGTACAAAATTTCCCCAGCCCGGAGTGACTTACCTAGGTCAATTTGAGCTTTTTAAGTGTAGAATAAGCCTGAGGAGCACACATCCACTTCTGTTGGGGCCCCTTCGCCCATTGTAAATATGGGTTTCTGTTACATTCCTCGATCATTACGACAGTCGTGAGGTTTTTATGCTGTGCTTCATCACTATGATATCTGATTGCCCAGGGACGTTGTGCGGATGTTGTGATTGTCTGAAGAATGCTTTGGAGATGAAAAGCTGTGTGCAAGGAGGAGGAGGGTGGTGATTTATTACCCAGCGACTCCCATGCTCTTCAGACTGTAGGGTTTTGTTTCAGTAATAATTCTCAGCAGTGCTTTGCATCTTGAAATTACTCTGCAAACATGCGCTAAAGCAAATGAAGTTGTCTTCCCTTGATTTCTTTGCTTGACCAGCAAAGCAAAGAAACGGAGATGTGTACTGATAGGAGGTCATGCGCTCCATGCACACATCTATCCAGCATTTTCACTTTCTAATGGTACTTCTTCTTAGGTGCTTGTTCTTTTTTTTTTTTTTTAATATATTTCCAGTTGCCACTTCGATAGCCGCTTTTAAGCATTAGTTCTTCACATCAGTTCCCCTTCTTGTAAAGACATTTCTCTGTAGACTCTTAAATGCTTAATGATCTAAACCAGTGGTCCCCAACGCAGTGCCTGCAGGTGCCATGGCACCCGCCGGGGCATTTATGTGCACCTGCCTGGTCGGGGTCGTGACGCAGGGTGGCCGGGAAAGGACGGGCCCGCACGCGCTGCGGGGCCAAACTCGCGCTGTGATGGGGCGTGGGGAAGCGCCAGCAGTGGGAGAACCTGCCGGGGAGCGCAGCGGGGAAGCCGCGAGAGCAGGGCGGCCGGTCTGGAGTGGCGAAATGGCCACGGTGAGGGGGTCTGGTGCTGGTGCAGGTGCACTTGGCACGGGGCCGTCTAGCCAGACGATGCAGCGGGATGACGTCACCAACCGGTGCGGCGCCCACCACACAAAAAGGTTGGGGACCACTGATCTAGACCAGTGTTTCTTAAACTTTTTAAGACCAAAGAACACCAAACAATATATA
>JANRFK010006688.1:31829223-31843539 GCA_030068395.1 Apalone spinifera
ACCTTCTCCTGGGGAGTGAGGCCAGCAGCCTTCCTGGGAAAGCTTTGCTGTGGGCTCTGCGGTATAAAGCTTGTGTAAGCAACAGGTGTAACTGCTAGTATTTTTAAACAACTTTTTACATCCCTCCGATTGTGACTGGATGATTTTCTAAAGGATCTGCTCTAGGAATTATTGTAGGAAAGGTCTCTGGATCAGAGTAGATGATCAGAATGGTCTTTTTGGTCTTTAAAAAAACCCCGATGACTTTATTCATCTTCGCTCGCAGCCTTGTCCAGATGAATGTTGTTGGAATATAGTAGCTACAAAGTTCTAACTTGCTTGAGAAGTACGTGAGACACCTGGCTGTCCACACAGCCAAGTTGGTTGAGCTAAGACATCGAGGGGACCTTGGTCTTGAACTCAACCAGTTGAGTGCATCTTCAGATTGACACTGTTGTGTTTGTACTTGTGTTTTCAAACACCGTGGTGGGCCACGCGGCAGACTGAGGGCCACGTGCGCCCCACCGAGTTCTGTATGTGGCCCATGAGATGTTTTGTTGCCCACAAGGGTTGCCATATTCTGTTGGTTTCTATCAGTCGTTGTCCTACTGGTATTAGTAAAGTGGGGGTGCGTGAAGTGAGATGGGTGCTGGTTGCACACAACAGTGACTGAGAGAGCCATGTGCTCCCTATGCAGCCAATCACAGCGCTGTTATGGTTCATTCGGCACCCCCTGCAGTTCTAGGCACGCAAGCGCAATGAGCAAAACTACCCTATCCTGGGAGACTGTCTTGGTTATGACAATCTTTGCGGCCCACTGAGATGAAGCAGCCCATTCACTAGCCTCGGTTGCCCATTGCTGTTCAAACGTGTTAACTGGCCTTTGAGCTAATGCTTACTGACATCATATCTTCAATCCTACTCTAGATAAGACTGTACTTTGACCAAGAACGAAAGGGGGTGTTAAAACTTCCAAAGCTCTAGTCCAGACACAGTAGAATGTATTCTTTTAACTCTGCCATCTTAGCACGTGCAGAAACCCGGGTGCCTTGACAGCAGTTTTAGAAAATGTTGGTTAGATTAAGTGAGCTAACAATCTAACATCACCTCTCTCAATCCTAGACAAGGCAAGGCATAGCCCTGATGAAACGTGGCTGTCACGCCTCAGTCTTAAATCTCCTCTTTTTTTTCTGTTAAATATACCCACTTGTCGCTGACTGTTCTGCATTGTCACAGTTCCTGAGATCTTTAATCATCCGCGTTACTATCTCGTGTTACTATCTTCTCTTCCTCCTCGGGGTCCAGTTACGGTTTATGTGTGTGTAATGGAAGCATCAGAAAAGTCTTCACCACCGGAAATTAAACAAAAGGAACCCTCTTCTTCCCATTTGCCCTTCTGCATCCAGAAAAGCAAATTCACTTTGGCTCCCAGCACCTCAGTCACACCTTTGGGGTTCAGCATATTTCAGTGTCTACCTTCAGCTGCATCTCTTAAAAAATGAGTACATCTGTGGCTCTCTTGGGACCCCCTTCCTTCCCAAATGCTAGCTCAGACCGACCCCCCTGCTGTCTCCTAGAGCAGATTAATAGCTAGCGGGGGGAGGAGGAAGGGACACATGAAGGGCAGCTTGCAAGTTGAAGAGGAATTCTTTTCTTATTTAAAAAAAACCCACAGGCAAAATTCCCTCATGAGAAGGAGTGACGTGGGCTATTGCCTTGGAGGAGAGAGATGAAGGAATTTTGCAGCGAGGGGGATGTGGGAAGGATGTATTTGAGTGGGTCTGACAGTGACACGCTTCTGGAGGGGGAAGGCGGAATCACCATTACTTTCCCCTTCCTTGGGGAGTGGCACCCACTGGCGTCCCACATCTCACGTGCCAGTTTCAAGCCCACGGGATTGGAATCCGTAGAGCAAGAGCCAAATTGCAATGGGTGGTGGCAGAGGTGGCCCTGGCAGAGCTGGGGAGGAGTGGAGAAAGGGGGAAAGGGTCACGTTAACCAGCTAGGGCCAGCCTCCAGTGGCATAAACGTGGCCTCTTGTGTCATTTGTCCCAGGTGGCCGAGTTCTGTGCCTGTCTGGAATGAACTCTGGGCGCCGAAGCGGATTTTCTCCCAAAGCTGAGTGAGGGATTTGGAAACCCAGTCCGTTGGCCCTCCAGCTCGCCTAGGTGGCTTTGAAAATCCCAGCCCAAAGAACCGGGACTAGACTTGCGTGCCCATCTTCCATGGATTCGTGTCCCGCCCTGGCAGGGTGATCCCAGGGTTGGCCTCATTTAGAGAGTCCCAGACTTGTGAACCTGCCAAGTTCACTGATTTCACCTGTAACTTTGGTTTATGATGCTTCCCTCCCTCCCTCCTCACTGCTGGCAATTAAGTATTTCCCCGAATGGTTAGAGTGTGCTGCAGACCTGCGGTGAGATTCACCTGGCACGCCCTGGCTCATATTTCATCCCTTTCAGAAACCTGGGCAGAATCAGGTTTAAGATGGAGGGGAAGCAATGTAACCGGGAGGAGGATTTGGTTTCCTTTTGTTATGCCTCTCGCTCTTGAAGCTGGGCCGCGCCAGCGGCTCTTGTGTGCTTTCTGTTGAGCAGGGGAAGGTTTTGTGCACCTGGGGGAGGTCAGGGTTCCCTTCTCGTTCCCAATGACCTTTCTCCCCTTTTCGCGCTGGCAGAGCAGACTAAACCGATCCTGGGTGGCCAATTAAAGCAGCCGGAGCGGTTCGGTCTCCCTAGGAGGTGCAGCCGCGCAGAGCAGGGCCTGTGTGAAATTAAGGGAAGATGGGAGGCTGGCTGAATGGGGCCACCCCCTGGGATTTGGCTGACGTGGAGGAAATGGTTCTGTGCCGGCCCAGGAAAGAAGGTGGCACTTTCGGAGGAATCTTTGGAACAGGGCTGCTGGAGCAGCATGGCCACAGGGAATGTTTTTAGGTGCTTTGGCCAGGCCTGCTGGTGGGGGGAGGAATTGCCCCTGGTCCTGGTGACTCAAAAGGGCCCAGGGCTTCTGGCCACTGCTACTGCAGCAGCGATGGGACCTGGAGCTCTGGGCCCTTGAAACCATGTTTGGGGCGCCATGTGGTGTGTTCTGGGCGGCACCAAGGGCTGGGGAGGAGGGGCAGTGGCATGCTGCACTGGCCCCACCCCTTCTGCCTGAGGCTCCGCCCCTTCTGGGAGTGTGGAGCCAGACCTCCCCCCACCTTACCCCGGGGCCCAGTGCGATCGTCAGCTCCCCTGGCTTTGGGCTGTCTCCATTCCTGTCGCCAGTGTCCTGGCGACAGTTGAGCTCCTGTGTCACTGTGTAAGGACGCATAAAAGGAAAGCCAGTGGTCGCCTCTGGTGGCTTGTGGGTCAAGCTCAGACACTTGCAGAGCAGACAGGGCAGTCGGGGGGGAGGAGTCCCTGTGGCTTGCTAATCACGAGGGTCACAAGTGTTAGACATCACACTTTTACATCCCTTTGCATGACTGTACTGACGGCTTTGTTCATCTGGGGTCTGTCCAGACTACACACAGAATCCCGCCAGCATGTGGCTGTCTGGCACCTTCGGGGGTGTGTGTGTGTGTGTGTGTGTGTGTGTTCTAACCCACCTTTTGTAGGACAGACTTAGACTAGGCTGTTCCATGGCCCCATAACGAGGCTTTATATTGGGGTGGGGAACCTTATTTGGGCGGAGGGCCACTGACCCCCAGAAAAATCAGGCGGGGGCCACACACAAGTGAGAAGCAAAAAGGGAAAAAACCCAAGCCCTCACTGATGTGGCCGCTGATTGAGAAGGAGAAAGACCCTCCCCGCATTCCCCCTCGCACACCAGAGCCTGGGGGGGGGGAGCCCAGCCTGATCTTATGTGCTCCAGCCCTGTGATGGAGCAGCAGTGGGACTGGAGTGCCAGTGTGGGTTCCCCAATGCTGGGGAGGCCCCCTCAGCCTCGGGGGTCAGATCCAGGCAAGCTGGGGGCCACATCTGGCCCCTGGGCTGGGGCTCCCCACCCCTGTTTTGTACCTGGTCTGACTCGACCATGGTACAAACTAAACGCACGCAGCAGCAGGTGGGGAGCTGCCCCTGCCCCCTCCCGTTACCGGTGAACCTTTCACACCCCTAGCGCAAAGTCGGTGTGGAGACACGGTGCACCGAGCAGAGCTGTGGTTTTCATAGGACAAAGTCATGGGATGTCAACTAGAACCAGCAGCTTCATGTTCTCCTGGCTCCTTTTGTTCTGCATGGAGGGCTTGGCTCACTGTCTCCCTCCACGGGGTTCCCATTCATGCTGCTCAGGCCAATGGGACATTGGGGTTTTCTTTCCTCTGCCCCCCGTGGACTGTTGACTTAATGCCCCAATCTCGTCTCCACGGTAGAAATGACCATGTGGGCATGTGGCCTCTTACTGAAAACTGTTGCCACGCTAGGCCCAGCCTTTTCCCCCTGGGGAGTGGGCAGCAAGACCTTTGGGGAAGAGTTCAGAGCCAGGTGGTGGGGGCACATGGAAACGGCTGCTCCTGGGAGACTGCTTTAGCCTGGCCATGCCTGCTTGCTTCCTTTTCTTTCAGCACAATTTTGCAAGCGACAGCGGCTCTGGCTGGAGGGGAGTAACTCTGAGCAGGGTGTGAGTGGCAGGCAAGGGGGCGGTGGCAGCTTTTCAGTCGTTTTGTTTCATTTCTTGCAAAACCGGGCGAGTTTTCTGTCTCTGCCATCAGTAGTTTTCCACTCCCCGCCTCTCCCCCCCCCCAATCCCTTTAACCCATGTGTGGCACATCCCCCACCCCTTTTCGCTTACCGCGAGCCTGAGTCAAAGCAGCGATCTTCCCTGGGAGAGCACTTGCCCCAGATTGCGAGGGAAGGAGACAAAGCAGGAGTGAGTTGGGAGCTGCTGTGTTAATGTTTCATGATGACTGGCACACTGACACTGGCTGGCAGTGCTTGGGGGCAGGGAGGGGATGCCTGGAAAGCCGGTTTGACGGTAATGCTGTTTGTCAGGGTGCTCGGATCAGGAGTAGCCGTGTTAAATACGGCGGTGAGCCGCCAGCCTTCCGGGTACCAAATCGTGTAAGGTGGTTTCCTGCATGCTGGGTTGTGTATAGCGGGGGAAGGGTGATTTTATTTTTTTCCCCCCCATTTAATTCAACTTTCTGGCTCTTTGCTCTCGCTTTATAATCTCCCTTGGAGAAAAACTCAGCTGTGTTATGAAGAGTTCTGCACTCCGGCTTTGGAGCTGTAAAGACAAGAGATTTTCTGCCCTGGGATCAGTAATGTTTGGGGAGGTGGATATGGTACCCACACACCCGTGCTGAGCAAGGCAGAGGAGAGGGATGTGATCAAGTAACGAATGGGCTAATCCACTGGGCATTGAATGGATGTCTGCTCAGAGGATGAACGGGAAATAGCTTTGTTACTTCTTTCCACAGCAGCGTGCGTAATCCAGGTCCCGACGTTGGGTGTCTGTTACAAACCTACCAGATGTCTGAAATTTTAATGTCCCTGGGGTTTGATCCCCATAGATAATATTTAGATCCTAATTTTTGACCATGTGTAATTTAATAACCAGCTGCTGTTGAGAAGGACCCGTTAACCTAATTTTTTAAAACAGTTCAAGTATTTTCAGGTGCTACACTGATCTGGATGTCCGCCTGCCGGCTCTTGCAGTTGTAAAACCACCATTTCCCTTTTAAAAAAAATGTTTTCTTCTTCCCTGCCATGTGACAAAGACCCAAACACACAGGAGACACCGACTAGACCAAAATGTTGTCACATACAGAGTAAACCCACGGGCAGAGATATTTGGTAGTCATTTAATCTCTCGCTTAGTACTTTTATGGGTTACAAGACATAGCAGTAAGTCAAACTTTGCAGAGGAGGGCGTCTTTGTCGCTTTAGGGTGACTTGCAGCCCCTTGAAATCAATATCAAAATTCCCATGGACTTTAGTGGGGTCAGGATTTCACCCTTGCAATCCTTGGAAACTCTGCAGTTGCAAGTTATTTAAACACCAGCTGACTGACAGTCAGGCATAGCTTCATTGTGAGGTTTGGCAGACTGGGCGACTGCGCCTTCGCGGACCTCGATCTGGATCTGATCATCTGTGTTTAGAGCAGGAATTTAAAATCCTCTTTAAAAAGTTAACTAGTGAAACGTTACATAACCTGGATCCCTCGGGTGGCTGCTTCAGGCTGGAGTGCCCCCCCCCCATCTGTGTCACAATGGACCAGGTTGGCGTGGCCCCCTCCCCACAGCGGGCACAGTAGGCAGGGCTGGATTGGAGAACCCCCCGTGATGCAGTGCGGTGGGCCCGGTTGGGCTGGCATAGTGTCCCGCGATGCAGGTGGAGGGACTGCTCTATCCCAGCTGGGCCCATCGCACTATGGGGTGCTCTGGGCGAACCAGGCTGGGCCCACCATGCCATGCGGCAGGCAGGGCGCTCCGTCTGCTTTGGGGGGGGGACGAGGAGCTGTACGGGTGATGCTTCCTGGTAACCAGTTAACCCTTTACATCCCAAGTGTATAGACAGACCGGTAATTGATTTATTAAATCCAGCGTCCCATTTGACGAGCTTACTCTTGCATCGAGCCAACCAGCTTGTTTTTAGCAGGCACTGTACTCCCCGGCTGTCAACCGCAGGCCAGCTGTATCGACAGGAGCCAGACTCTCGCTCCCTGAGGCCTCGCCGAAGTTAGGCAAATCGTGCTCCGTCATTCGCCACCAACGCTGCCTGTCCATCAGCAGGGAAAGCCGTGGGGTAAGCAGGCAGTAGATCGCGGCATGCTAACCCATCAAGGCTCTGTCACTGCTTCACCCGTCACAGAGAAGTGAGTCCAAATGTTGCCCTTCCAGATGAATGGATAGAGCAGGGTTCTTGTCTATTTTGGAGGACTCTGGCTGGTTCTGAGGACTAGCGCTGGCCACGGTTTGGGAGCAGAGGCCTCATTCACATGCCTGTCTGTGGCTGCCCCTCGGCGGCAACAGGCTGCCTCTGGAAGTGGGGCATGAGCACAGTCACAATGTGGCAGCTTCCATGGGGAGGAGCAGAGAGAGTGCAGGCACAGAAGAAGATTGAAAGAGCAGCTGTGGAGGCTGGTTTTAACACCGGTGAATTGTGGGAACCTCGATGGTCCCTTTTCAAAGAGCCCGTCCCCTCCTGTGTCACTTACCATTCTGACTCCCTGCCCGGGGGGAAATGTGCTGGCGATAGTGGAGGAGGGAGCAGGTGCTTTGTGAAGGGCACCCAACATCTGTAAACCAGCCAAGGCCCTTTGGACTTCTGTCTTCAGCCAGAATAGTCCATCCCATGGAGCTTGCACGCTCCAGCACGTGTGATCTGCGGCCCCTCGGGGGCTTGGAAAAGCTCACTAGGGCATTCAACGGGGAGTTGCCGCCATGTCCCTGTTTCTTCTGGAGGGCCGCACCGAGCTGGATGCCTGCCTGTTCCACTCGGCACCGCAGGGACTAGAGAACACGTTCCGGGCGGTGACTTGAAGAGGCCCAAAGCTGAATCCGAGTTTCTGCTTTAGTGGCAAACCGCAGACCTGAAGTTTTGAGTGGAACTAATTTGTGTCAAGGGAAAAGGCCTCTCAACATGTGCAACTATTTTCCCCTGCTCCGGAGGAGGCAGGGGGGTGGAAAAAACAAATCTTGAACTGTCCCAGTGTTGCTCAGCCCGCTGGTGATTTTCTGTCCCCATTGCTGGGCCTGTGGAAATTCCATAAGGGAGGTTTCGGTTCCCTTTTCCACAAGGTACCAATGGCAGAGGCCCATTGGATTGAGTTTTGGCTGCACTGAGGCCCCTATCTCAGCAGAGGCTCTGTTGCGCCAGGTACAGTACAAACACAGCAAGATGGGCCCCTGCGACAAAGTGCTCACAAGCTAAATAGACAAGACCAAGAGCGGGGAGGAGAAACTGAGGCACAGCATGGAAAATGGCTTGACCAGGGTCACCCAGCAGGCCAGTGGCAGAGATTGGAGTAGGAAGGTGATTTCCAGGCTGCCTCGTCTTTACTGTGCTCCTCCATAGCACCTGGTGGGTGAGGCTCTCGAAAGCACAGAGGAACACACAAGCTTTTCACTCCAGGACAGCCCTCTGAGGTGTGGAAAGTGCCGTGTTTTACAGATGGTGAAACCGAGGCACGAAGGCGCCAGAACCAGCACTTGTAAACGTGGGCCCTAATTGCCTATAGATGCCTTCAGTTTGGGGCAGTTCGCTTTGCGGCCCTCGCCGGAGGGCTGATTTTCAGAGGTGCCAAGCACCTGCAGCTCCGCTCAGCTTGGAGAGCGTTCTCATTGGCTTCCATGGGGACCGCCAGTACTCACGCCTCCGAAAACCAGGCCTCAGGGTTTCGCGTGAGGCATCTGCAATCCAGAGGCATCGAACATTCATGGGCTTGTTTGAAAATGTGACTCCCCCGGCCTCAGAGGCAGAACCAGGAATAGAGCCCAGTTTGCTTAACTCCCAGTTATGTGGTACCTTAAAAGACCTTCCGGGGGAAGCCAATGGGCTATGTGGAGAATTCTGCTCTCGCTTGCTCCCGTATACCTGAGAGCCAGTCTGGCCTCGTGTAGGTAGCCAACCACTTGCGAAGTTCGATGACAAGCCCAGCGCCTCTACCCCAGGGTGGGCCAGATACGGCCCGGGATGGGCCAGATTCGGCCCGTCAAGCCTTTCAATCCGGCTCGTGGCCCAGCCCACTGGACCCATAGGCAGGGAGCAGCCCCAGAGCTCAGAGCAGCTGGCTGCTCTATCTGCCTCTGCACTTTGCATGCTTCGCACCCCCTCCTTCACCCCTCACAGACCCCACACTCTCTCCTGAACCCCAATCCCGAGCTCCCTTCTGCACCCATCCTCTATCCCAGATCCCGCACCGCCTCCATAGAAAAGTGCGGACCGTGACCACTTACCCAAGTCTTGGAGTGACCCTCCTGATAAAAAATGATTGCCCATCCCAGCTCTAGCCGGCGACTTGGGAGGAGCCTTAGGATAGCGGCCTTGTGTGTGCATGTGCCATGAAGGGATGGAAAATTCCACTAAGGAAGCAGCTGTCAGTGCTCAGAGTCAAGTGTCTGATTGGTACAAATAGTGAATTAAAAACCAAACAAGTTCTTAAAGCGCTGTGCGGTAATGAGAGCTCCCTTTGAAAGCCCTGGCTGATTTGAATGCAGCCCTTCCTCGCACTCTCCCCCCCCCCCCCCCCCCCCCCCCCCCCCACAGGTGATTAAAAACAAATGCATAATCTCTTCCTGTCAGTAACTGTCTCCTTTTCTGTCTCTCCATGCATCCACATTAAATCTGTTGGCTGTCACTTCTCAGCTGGTAGCCATGGGAACTCTGATGTCACTAACGAGGACTTGTGACTTTATTCTGTGCAGGAGGAACATGGGTGACGGCAGGAGGAGGCTGGTTGGAATGGTACCATCTTGCATGAGGAAAGAAATAAGAAACTGAGGAGGAATCGCTGGCGGGTTTTGTGACTTGATAAATGGTTCCATCTCTCTCTCTCTAGCTCTCTCTCTGGGGATCGATATAGAGCTAGAGATTGTGTGTGTGCGTACGTACGTTTTTCCCAGCCACATCAAGTGCTGCTGGACTTTGTTTGCCAAGAGTGAGGGAGGTGAATGGTTAACTAATGTCTGATAAGCACGTGGGAGATTAAAAGTGCTAAGTATTATTATTGTGCTTCTGCGGAGGAATTTGTTCAAACGTGGCAGCACTCTTGTTACTCAAACAGCTGTCGCCCTGGGAAACTCTGTCTCACTGGCTGAATGGAGCTGCTAAGCGGGAGTTGCTGAGCTGGGCTGAAGGGACTGAGCTCTGTTGTGTGCGTTTATAGCTGCGTGGCCTCCTGTTGATCCGACCCAAAGTGTGCACCGCTGGGGGCTGGCACTCAGCTTCTCTGGGCTGGGTTGTGCCAGGGACGTGGGGGGTTTACGCACGGACCAAAAGACAAGATCCCTGCTCTGAAGAGGCTTCAGCCTAAACACGAGGCCAGCAGGAAGCATGAGAGCCTAGAGATCTGATGCGAGCAGGTTGCCCGTGTCTGGTTCGTTCCAGCTTTGGGAAGATGAAAATGTACGTGGCAAAGCTGTCCGTGGGGACCCACGAGGCGAGAACGGCAGCTGGGCACAACGACCTGCTGTGCCTCGTCTGTCCTGTACCACGCGTTGCACAGTGAGGCGGGATGAGCAGCAGGTGGGCTGGCCCCTGGCAAAGCCGCACCCTCAATGTTTCCTCACCAGTGTGTCTGGGGCGCATGTCCCATGGTTCTTTGTCTGAGATGCTGTAGGACGGGGGTTCTCAAACTGGGCCCCGGGACTCCTCAGAGGGTTGCATGGTTACTGAATGGGGGGGGGGTCGCGAACGATCAACTTCCACCCCAAGTCCCCGCTTTGCCTCCAGCTTTTATCAAAAAGTGTTTTCAGTTGATAAGGGGGAAACTCTCTCTGTGAAAGGGGTCCCGCCAGTACTAAAGTTTGAGAACCCCTGCTGTAGGAGTCTTCCCTGTCTGTTGTGGGAACACTTGACTGTCCTCGGGGGGAATTGTGGGAAGGTGCTGGAGGATGGTCGCTATTGGAGTGGCCTTTGTGCCTACAGTCCTTGCTGCAAAGTCCAGCCCAAGTTAAAGCAGAGTCCGGCTTCCCACCAACGGCACCCCGCTAGCCAGGTCAGCTAGCCCAGGCTTAACATGCCGCCACCACCCCAAAGTCAGAGACTTTTCATTGTGGATGAATGATGGGGGGGGGGTAAGGGCCTTGGTAACAGTACGGTATAAATGCCCCCTGTGCGCCTAAGCGCGAGCGCTCCGTGGCACTCCACAGCTGCCTGATGGTGGCTGGCGTGGAACGGGCACTCACCCACAGGACTGGGAAGCGGCTGAATTTGGATCTGAGTTTTGTGTTGTCGAGGCTGGTGAGAGAGACTCTGGGCTTGTGATTTCTTCCAAATGATTCCAGACTTGACACAGGCTCTGTTGCACAGCAGGGATGGTGGCCAGCTGTTTCCTTGCTGGCTCTCCTCCGGCAAGAAGTGACCTTGCGCTCCAGCCCCGAAGAAATGGGCCGTAGCCCTTCTCTTGAAAAGGATAATGATCCACCGCTCAGTGCATCTGCCCCCTCCCCACCAGTTTTTACAGTGGGGAAGAGGAGGGTTGTTGTGGTGCAGGGCGGGTACAGTTGTCTTTCCTAATCGTGTGGTGTTGCCATGGTATCTCTGTGGCCTCAGGAGCATTTCATTCATTAGCACCAGCACCTTGTCAGGGGCGCTGAGTCTGAAGACAGCTTAGGCTAACTTAAGCAGGACTGAGCACTGGCGGGCTGAGGCCTGGAGGTTTCTAGAAAACGTAAGCAGGGTAGAGAGAGAAACTGATGCGACTGCTTGGCCTTTCTTCTGCCCTTCTGGGGTGCAGAGGGACCGGCTTGCTGCATTGTCATTTAGGAGTAGTGGGCAATAGGAAGATCTCCCAGGTGTGCATGTGGAAGCAGGTGAAATGGGATTGCTAAGGCCAGGTCTACACTAGACCCGGCAGCTCTGCTTAAGGATACACAGCTCTAGCTTAGTAGAATACGTAGCTGGAGTCAGCTTACCTTAAGCCGAGCTTAGCGGCATCCCCCCAGCAGGAGGCCAATGGGAGCAAATGCTCCTGTCGGCTTGCCTTGCTCCTTGCAGAAGCAGGAGCTCCTGCGGGGGCACCCTCTGAGTTTGATTTAGCATGTCTTAACTAGACTTGCTAAATCAAACTCCAGCAAATTGATCACAGGAGTGGCGCGATCTTCCCCAGAGTGAAGACGTGGCCTAATAGAAAAATAGATGGTTTAAAATAACAGCCATGGCTGTAACATGAGTAGGGAAATCAGAGATATAAATGATTATATAGAAGAGCAGAAAAGGGAGGTCTGCAGAGAATTCTGTTGGCGCAGGGCAATGGTGGCCTACTTCTGGGGTGTCTGAGTGTGAGGTTTTGATACTGGGGTTCTTTTTAACCACCATAGGCTGTTTTGTTTACTCGTGTGGGCATAATCTGTAGATAGCCATTATGAATAAAAAGATTTTACAACTACTCGAGAGATCTTGGCGTCCTTGTGGATAGTTCTCTGAAAACATCCACTCAATGTGCAGCGGCAGTCCAAAAAGCAAACAGACTGTTAGGAATAATTAAAAAAAAAAAGGGATAGAGAATAAGACAGAGAATATCTTATTGCCTCTATATAAAAGCATGACATGCCCACACCTTGAATACTGCGTACAGGTGTGGTCGCCTCATCTCAAAAAAGATATCTTGGCATTGGAAAAGGTTCAGAAAAGGGCAACAGAAATTATTAGGGGTTTGGAATGGGTCCCATATGACGGGAGATTAAAAAGACTTGGACTTTTCAGCTTAGGAAAGAGGAGACCCAGGGGGGAGGTCTCCTCTTTCCTAAGCTGATAGAGGTCTATAAAAGCTGATAGAGGTCTATAAAATCATGACTGGTGTGGAAAAAAGTGAATAAGGAACAGTTATTTACTTGTTCCCATAATATAAGAACTAAGGGTAAATTAAATTAATAGGTAGCAGGTTTAAAACAAACAAAAGGAAGTTTTTCTTCACCCAGGGCACAGTCAACTTGTGGAACTCCTTGCCAGAGGATGTTGTGAAGACCAAGACTTTAACAGGGTTCAAAAAAGAGCTAGAAAAATTCATGAAGGTTAGTTCCATTAATCGCTATTAGCCAGGATGGGTAAGAATGGTGTCTTTAGCTTCTTTTTGTCTGGAAATGGGTGACAGGGGAGGGATCACATAATGATTACCTATTGTGTTTACTCCCTCTTAGGCATCTGGCATTGGCCACTGTTGGCAGACAGGATACTGGACTAGATGGACCTTTGGTCTGAGTCAGTATGACCGTTCTTATGATTTATAGTCAGAGAGCGATTGAGGCAGAACAGACATCTCTGGTGAGACTTGCACCGGGGTAGTCAATTAGCATTTCTCTCAGATCTCATTCCTGTATGTTCAGATGACTGGACTGAATAAGGTCGCATGTGATGGCTCCCCAAAATGTTGTTTGTTCTCCCTGGCTTGCATGTGTGTGTGGGAGGGGAGTGGTTGGTTTTCTGCAGGGATCAATTTGTGTAGGTAAAGCTCAAAATGCCAGCTTAAAATAACAGGAGAGCATGCACTGCTTATGCTTTTGTGTTCCTTGCACGGAGACGAAGGGTAAGGATGATCTGGGGATCTTGCTTGTCTGTCACAGACAGAGTTGGTGGAACTCAAATTTTTGAGGTAAAAATAGGAGACACTTTTCACAACGTTTGAAAATTGTTTGTTTTATGACTGGCTGGGATTACAAGTCACTGGTAACTTTCTCATTGCCTGACAGAGAAGCCCCAGGTGACAAATTCCTAATGGTGAATTTTCCCACAGTTCAGGTGTGTTTGACTCAGACCTCTCTCTAGACCTGTTACGTCAGACCTACTTTACAGGGGAAGGTCAAATCAAGATATGCAACTCCAGTTACATTACTTACGTAGCTGGAGTCAAGGTACCTTGATTCTAATTTCTCCACTATCCCCCATAGTGGGAGGCCAACTGGAGCAAACATTCCCGTTGGCTTCCCTTACTCCTTGCAGGAGCAGGAGTACCAGCTGCTGATAGGGACGCCCTCTGAGTTCGATTTAGCGGGTCTTAACTAGACCCGCTAAATCGAAGTCCGGAAGATCGATTGTGACCACGTCGTTCTTCCCTAGAGTGAAGATGTGGCCTTAGCCTGTATCTGTATCAGTCTGGTCTGGGAGTCTCAGTTGCAGAGGCTCACCCTGGCTAACTTACTGCCTCCCTTCAACCCCGTTCACGAGTGTGAACATTTAACTCTAGGCATATATGGGCTTCTGCCCTGCTTAAGAGAAATGGCAAAAGGCAAGGGGGGCGGGGGATAGGCTGAGGCTGGGGTGGAGTGAAAGACCATAGGGGCTGGGTGAGCAGAGCCAGCTTTCTCCAAACTCGAGTCATGCACCCCAATGGCTCTGAGCTGCATTGGGAACTCCGGCAGTTATCCAAAGTCTTGAGGATCACCGCATGCTCAGCATGACGGCTGCACTGGGCAAGGAGACTAAGAGAAGGAGCGCGGACAGGCAGGGGGCATGGAAATGTGAATGGGGAAAGCCTCATTTCTCTCGCAAGTTAGTTATAATTGGGAAGAGTGGTAAAGGAGTGTCCCTCACTGCTTAGGGGGCAGGGACTTCTCCCTTTTCTTTTCTCCCAGCTTGGCTCTCTTGCTAATCGCTCTGCTCCGCAGCCAGAGCCAAGAGTGGTGTTGCTGGGGGGGGTGGGACAATTCCATTAATTTTGGCTTCTCCTGAATTGCCAGGGCACCTGTGATTTCATCAG
>JANRFK010006688.1:31844321-31861455 GCA_030068395.1 Apalone spinifera
GTGGACCTTTGGTCTTACTCCGTATGGCCCTTATAGAGCAGTATGTATCACGCTATCCGAGCTGGCTGTGCTATAGCTAGATCAGAGCTAGCTGGAGGCAGTGCCGCGGGCTGGGCTACATGGGGCAGGTGCTCAGGCTCACACAAGCTGGCTTTGGTCCGTGCCTCCGCGGGCTGCAGTCACGCCTCCTGATACAGTGATACACTGTCAGCGTAGACCAGTCCAGACAGAGCGTGGGTGCATGCACTACGTCTGGGACGGGGGCTGTATGTCGCTTCCCCTCTGACGTGGGCCCCGAGGCTGCCGCAGTAGCGGGTCTGTGCTCGCCTGGCTCCATGCAAAGGCAGGAGTGACGGGATTACCCGGCAAAGTCGCAACGTCTAATCCGTGTTACTTCCCAGTCGGCCAAACTTAATCCCATTATTTCTCCGGCTGATATTTTGAAAGCACCCGTTGGCTCGCCCGGCGCGGTGCCCGCCATGCTGCACGCCTGGCTGCAGAGAGTGGGGCTGGCTTCCCCAGAGGTCTCCACACCCCTTTGGCAGCCCCTGCTGCCTGCGAGGATGGGAACTCGCGGCATCTGCTGCAGCTGTCCATTGCGCTCGCGCGGGGGGGAGGGAGAGGAGAGCTGGGGGCAGGCAGCCGCCGAGCAAGGATCTGCGCTGAAGCAGAGGTGGTTCGGCCTTTGGAAGAGCCTTCCCTGCGATGCCGCTGACTCACCCGAGCCTATTAATAGCCCCCGTCCACCTGCTAAGGTGTGAAACCCGAGGAGAGCCAGTGACCTCCTTCTCTGGCCTCTCGGGCTGTCTCTGGGCAGAGCAGAGTGGGGGGCGAGTGCTGTGCGCTGCACACCGCAGCCAAGCCAGCGCAGACGCCGCTCGGCTCTGTGGATTTCTGCCAGGGCCTGGGTAACGTTGCGGCCTTTCTCATGCTGCCATGAGCCGGCAAGCGAGTCGGGCACTCCTGCGTGGGCCTGGCTTGAAAGCGTGTAGGCAGGCCCTGGCTGCCTCGAGGCCTAGGACAATCAGCGGGAGCATTGGTGGAGTGTCTCGGTTAATCAGTGCGCGCCCCTCCCCATCCTACCCCTTTTCACAGACGTCTGGGAAGCCCAGCTTTCCCGTCCCTGCCGAGTTGAGGCTTCCTCTCTCTGGGGGGCACAGTTCCCTGCCAGTGTCTTTCAAAAGGAAACTTTCAAATACCAAGGCTCTGTCTTCTGCCGGGACATGAACGACCCTACCAGCCTCTCTGTCAGAGCGAGGTTTGTCCTGGCAACCTTGGTCAGGATTTCCCCTCCCACCCTGTTGTGCAACACACCCATTTGCCAGTTGGCCGGCCGCCTGCCTGTCCCTGTTGCTGCCGTACCTGTGTAGTTTGTGAGTGCTTTGGGACGGTCATGCCATTGAAAGGTCAGATCTAGCAGAGTTCCCGCAGAGGCCTTGGAAAAAGCAGGCAGGGCTGAGAAAGCGAGGCCAGAGCAGCTGTTAAATGAAGCCGTATGTGCAAGTTTACATTGCCTTGGACTCGGAATGGATCGGGAAAGAGCTTCTCATACTCCTCGTATCTCCCCTGCAGCTGGCAAGCAGGTAGCTGGTGGTATCCCCATTATACAGGTGGGGACACTTGTGACGTGCCCAGAGCCAGACAGCAGAACCGGGATGAAACCCTGGGAATTCTTGATTCACCATTGTTTGCTCAAACCGCTAGGCTGTGCTGCCTCTCAGATACACACACTCGCTCGCTCCCTGCTCGGGTCCCACAGGTGAAAAGCATTCTGGGTACTGGCATGCAAATGAGCACACGGAGGAATCTGTTAAATGGGTTCCATGGTGACATAACGAGCAGGTGCAGTGTCGCCTCTGAGTTTGGAGCGCACAGATCTGAGTGACACCCCCCCACACCTCCCGCAGCGCCTGCCCTTTAGGCAGCCTCCTCTGCACTGGGGGTGTGAAATCCTGGGTTTCCAGGGGTGTGAAATCCTGCTCTTTCCAGGCTTGCTTGCTTACGCCCCTGTCTCTTTCTCCCCAGAGCGTGCGGAGTTGCAGCAGGACTGGGCCACCATGAATGGACCCAGGGAGCCGACGTGCCCTTGAGAGACACGCCCGCTCGCCCAGCCCCGGAGAGCCAGTGAGGCCGATGCCGAGACGCCGCGGGTGTTTCTGCTGTGCCAGGGGCCTGTGAATGGATTTGCCATGGTGACATGAAAAAGGCAGGGGGGATACCCGACAGCCAGCGGGAGAGCCTGCCCACGCACACACAGCCTGCTAGTATTTAATGTGTTCCTGGGTGTTCCTGTGAAGGGGGCTGAGAACACGAGGGGGGGGTGGGGTGGGGGGAGGGAGGAACCTAACGTGGCTTCTCGGAGGCCAGGATGACGGTGCTGGGGAGACTCCGCAGGGGTTTCCGACAGGTGTCCCCCCAGGTGGTGCTGCTCCTGCTCTTTGCCTTCTGCCTGCTCAGTGTTTTCATCTCTGCGTATTATTTATATGGGTGGAAAAGGGGCCTGGAGCCCTCCGGGGACGTCCCGGGCCCGGACTGCGACGAACCCAAGATCGCCCCTTCCCGCCTGCTCCCCTTGAAGGCCCTCAAGGTGGTCGACTCCTCCCGCACGGACCCGTTGGTGCTGGTGTTCGTGGAGAGCCTTTACTCTCAGCTGGGCCAAGAGATCATCGCCATCTTGGAATCCAGCCGCTTCAAGTACCGGACGGAGATCGCCCCTGGCAAGGGGGACATGCCCACCCTGACTGACAAGGACCGGGGCCGCTTCGCGCTCATCATTTACGAGAACATCCTCAAGTATGTGAACCTGGATGCCTGGAACCGGGAGCTCCTGGACAAGTACTGCGTGGAGTACGGCGTGGGGATCATTGGCTTCTTCAAGGTACACAGGACGGGAAGGGGCTGGAACGGGTCATCTGGGGAGCTGGGAGGCGAACCATGCTCTCTGGGCAGGGTAGGGGGGCCAGAAGAACCCAGGGTCCATTTCCATTCAGGAGTCCCCTGCCTTGCTGGGATGGGGAATCTTAGCTGGGGTCCTGTCCCATTACTCTGCGGAGACAAGCCACTGAGCACAGACGATATGAGACATTGATTGGCCAGGGGAGGAATTAGATCCGGCCTTTCTAGGCAGCTGACGGCAGAGCTCGGAGAGCACGCGTCTGGGAAAGGGGTGGGTGAAGTACCCATGGCACATCCTTTTTGCAATGGGCGCGTGGCAAGCTGGGATTGACCCACCAAACTCCACCACTAGCAGACACTCTCCCAGGCCTTCATGGGCCCCGGGCATTTGCTGGGTGAGTCCTGGTCGCCCAGCTGACCAGAGATCATTGTGGTTTGCTCACAGGAGCTGCAGGCTCCTCCCGTGCGCTGAGCACGCTCCATGGGGACTGCTGCTTTGTTATAGGTGTCGCCCAGTGGAGCCCAATAAACTCAGAGTCAGAGCTGTGCCTTCCGCTGGGGCCAGGTGCGGAGTTCCAGACCCGCCCCCTGGGGAGGAGGCTCTGCTGTCACCTACTCCAGCTCCGCAGGGCGATCGCGTGGTCCCGGGGAGCTGTCTGTTCTCCCAGCAGCGAGCTGGGAGAGGCGTCTCCTTTGGGCTGCAAGGGGGTGATGCACCCAGGCCAAAGGTGCAAAGGGTTAGCTGGGCTTGATCCTTGGCGCGACGGAGAGCAACCCCCTGCTCTTGCTTTCTGTCTTTCTGCATGTCAGGCAGCACAGGCGGATTGTGGGCAGGGGGCTTTGTCACCTGCAGGAAGGGGCTGGCTCCTGTTCCGGATGTTTGGCTCCCCAGGCATCCGGGCGGCTCGTGGAACCTGTTTCCCCTCGCACAAAGCTCCGGTGTTGAGGCGCCTCTGCATCGCGTTCTTCCGTTCGCCCCTCGGATTTCCCAGTGCCAAGCAGTGTGGGGGGCCGGACCCTTGAGGCAAACTGGACAGAGTCCAGCCACTTGGGCTGTATTTCGAGATGTAACCCGTCCCCGTGGGCGTAGATATGCCAGCAGATCGAGAACCCAGCCCGCTGCTGCTGGGAACAAGAGGGGGCTCCTAGAAGCCGATGCAGATCCATCTGGGGCGCCCAGAGAGCAAATGTGAAGAGTCAGAATGGGGTGGGGGCGGGGGGGAATAGGCGCTGATCTAAGACAAAGCCCCAAATATCGGGACTGTCCCTAGAACGTCGGGATACCTGGTTACCCTGGATACACCTGTTTACACCAGAGAGAATTTGGCCTGGAATCGAGCCCCAGAAGCTCATAAATAAGAAGCTGGTGAGACAGCGTGAGATGTGGAGACCCTGCGCGGCCTAGTGCAGGGAAGCCCCCGGCCTCTTGGGGGCGGGAGGAGAGGCACAGGAGCAGACAGTGGACAGCGTGTCCAGCCGCAGGGCCAGCGGGAGAGGAAACCCCCGCCGCCTGTGAAACCAGCAGGCTAAATAGAACATGCCTGCCCTCGGGCGGCGGGCCTGCCTCCACCGGCCCGGCTGCTTCGAGAAGATGCGACGCTGCCGGGAGCATGGGCTGAGCCCACCCGCGGAGCGAGGCCCTCGGCGTTCCAGCTGTGCTCCCAGCGTGCGAGGGACTCTGGATCCCTGCCAGAGGAATCCACTTCCCTCACACTTCCCTCACAAGCAGCCTCCTTTTGACCCCACCACCCCTTCGATGGAGGAGCCGCCCGTCAGCGCCGCTTGGGGCCTCTCCCCCGCCCCAAGCCCACAGCTTAGCGGCAAGGCCTCCCCTTCATAGCGCGGACCCCAGGGCTCTGTCAGTCGCACAAACGCCTGCTCTGGAAAACTCCCCTCCCGACAGCCCGGCACGGCAGCGTCTGCTGAATCCGTGGGCTGAATCAAACGCCTTGTCCCACAGCTCTGCTCTCCTCCCCTCCCTCCCCCCCGCCTTTCTAATTGTCGGCAGCTCCGTGTGTGTGACGCGAGCCAGCAGGCTCCTTTTAGACTCTGACAGGATCCTCCGTCCCAACTGCCCGGCACGAGAGAGAAGCGTAAATGTCAGTAGATGATGGGGCAGCATGTGGGGGCAACAGCCTCCCCCCTGGAAATCTCTCTGCTTGGGACGGAGGGGGGGGGCCTGTTCCAGCAGGAAAGGGGCTCTCAGTGGCAGGCGTAGGATTGGTGCCCCCGCTGCGTGACAGGCCCTATCGGCTGGGAAGCCGTGTTGCAGGGGAGCTGATGGGGGACAGGCCAGCGCCCTCTTCAGCGGACCCGGCCCTGGCTATTTAGGGTGTGGCTTCCACCAGGGAGGGGTTCGGGGGGTTGCTGGGAAGCAGCCTGTGACGTGCTGCCTTTCCCGCTTCCCCACGCTGTGGTTCTTCCGCGTGTCCTGCCCGCCCCTTCTCGAGCGGACTGAACCATTCTCCGGCCTCCCGTGGCCCCGCATTGCTGCCTTGACCTGTCCAGGTGCAACTTGCATCTGAGCCCAGCGGTGGCCTGGATTGGGGGCGGGAGGGCGGGGCTGGAGGAATGGTGCTGTGAGGTGAGCACGGGGAGCGGAGTCACACCTGTAAATGCCCCGGGGCAGTCCTCCCCTCTGCTCCCCCCCGGGTCCCTCGGAGGCCTTGCTCATTCACGCTGCGGGCTCTTCCCCCGGCAGGCCAACGAGAACAGCTTGCTGAGCGCCCAGCTCAAGGGCTTCCCGCTCTTCCTCCACTCCAACCTGGGGCTGAAGGACTGCAGCATCAACCCCAAGTCGCCCCTCCTGTACATCACGCGCCCCAGCGAGGTGGAGAAGGGCCTGCTGCCGGGGGAGGACTGGACCGTCTTCCAGTCCAACCACTCCACCTACGAGCCGGTCCTCCTGGCCAAGACCAAGTCGGCCGAGTCCATCCCGCACCTGAGCGTCGACGCCGCCCTGCACACCACCGTGGTACAGGACCTGGGTCTGCACGACGGTATCCAGCGCGTGCTCTTCGGGAACAACCTCAGCTTCTGGCTGCACAAGTTGGTCTTCGTGGACGCCGTCTCCTTCCTGACCGGCAAGAGGCTCTCCTTGCCCCTGGACCGCTACCTCCTGGTGGACATCGACGACATCTTCGTGGGCAAGGAGGGCACTCGCATGAAGGTGGAAGACGTCAAGGTACCGCAAAGGGCACCGCTCAGCCGGCCGGGGCTCTTGGGGGGGGGAAATCCTGACGTCACTATTGTGCCTGGAGCAAGGGCCAAGGGTGTCTGGGACACTGGGGCGCAGAGCAAGGGCCAAGGGGGTGTGTCTAGGACATAGAGCCGATGGTGAATGGAGCCAGGGCCGGGGGGATCTGGGACACTGGTGCATGGAGCAAGAGCTGGGGTCATGGTTGGGACACTGGTGCACAAATCCTATTGTGCACGGATCAAGGGCGGGGTGTGTGTCTGGGACACTTGCACGGAGCCCAGTCTGCTCAGAGCAAAGTCTGGGGGTGTGTCTTGGACATTGGTGCACGGAGCAAGGTCTGGGGTGGGGCGGGTGTTTGGGACACTGGTGCATGGAGCCCCTGGTGCAGAAAGCAAGGGCCGAGGTGGTGTCTGGGACACTGGTGCATGGAGCAATGGCCAGAGGGGTGTGAGTGTGTCTATGACACTGTTGCACAGAGCAAGAGCTGGGGGTGTCTGGGACACTGGTGCATGGAGCTCATTACACATGGAGCAAGGGCTGGGGGGTGTCTGGGACACTAGTGCACGAAACCCATTGTGCACAGAGCAAAGTCTGGGGATGTGTCTTGGACATTGGTGCACGGAGCCCTTTACTCATGGAGCAAGGGCTATGATGCTGCTGCATCGTCTGTGGCCAGAGTGAACTGATGTGTAGGGTCTGGTGCCCTCTGAGCATCCGCAGGGGGTGGGAGTGCTGTGGCGAGAGTAACCAAGCAGCCGTCACACATGTGACTGCCAGGCCCACCGCACGGCTGCACCACAGGGGCAGGTTCCCGCACGATGCCGTGTGTCCGGTACCGATTAACGTCTCTCTCCACGCCATAGGCTCTGTTTGACACACAGAACGAGCTGCGCACCCACATCCCCAACTTCACCTTCAACCTCGGATACTCAGGGAAATTCTTCCACACAGGTGAGGCAGGGCGGCTTCGCCTCCAGAGGCCCTCGCTGTCCCTCTCCATCCACCCCGCCCCCAGGCTTCCGGCACTGCGGAGAGGGCGGCTGTGGAAGCGTCGTGAGTGACATCGCCCCTTCCCAGGGCGCTTTCCGCCTGCACGAGCCAGGCCTCTGCGGTGTTGTGTCATGGCAGGGCTTGGAAGATGGGGCCTGTGCCCCGTTATTCCCGTCCTCTGGAAAACCAGCTGAGCACAACCCCACACATTAGCCGGCAAAGGCGTTCGCAGGGTTTGGCCAGTAAGAATCCCTAGCTCTAGCCTTGCATCACACCCCGCAAAGCACTTTCCCTCTTGTGGCAAAGCGTTGGCCATGCCCCGAGGGTCCTGGCGGTTTGTGTTTGCCTCAGAGGCTCGCGGTGACCCTCAGCACAGCCGCTTGCCTTTTACTAGAGGCAGGGGTCACAGCCTACTCAGCCGCCCTCCTCATAGGCTAGTCCACAGTCTGTGGTGACACCCCTCTGTAGTCCTGCCCTCCCCTCAGAGGTAGACTCTGTAGAGGGATGGGGAGGGTTGGGGGGAGCCCGGGCCCACCCGCTACTCCGGGTTCCGGCCCAGGGACCTTAAGGCAGTGACAGCTGTCAGCATTTCCTCCACTCCCCGTCTGGCCGCCTTTCCTTGGGCTGCTTTCCCCCGAACGATCCCTCCCAGTACTGTCTCCCTGGTCCCTGAAGGATCCTTCCGGCTCCTCCACAGCCCTCCGCGCCACTCCCAATCCCTCGCTCTCTCAGGGCACTTCCTCCCTCTCAGTCCTTGGCCTTCTCTCTGCCCTTCCAGAGGGGGGAAGCCTTTTAAACTGGCCCTGCCAGGCCTTAATTGGCTGCAGGGGCCCTGATTAGTGTGCTGCTTCAGGTGAGCTTTTAATGGGCCCCAGGTGCCTGCCTGCCTTGATTGAGTTGCAGCGGGGCCTGGCTGGTTCACTCCGGGAACAGAAAACTCTTCACTCAATTGCCTGTATATTTGTCCTCCACCAAACTACTGTAGCCAGCTGCCCTACTGCTTTACAGGTGGAGACAGAGCTAGTACCTTGGCCAGTGTCAGAGCTAGAAGTCCTGGGCTCTGACTGTTGCCTTCCATGTGCCGCCCCGTGCCCTGCTGAGGTTACGAGCTGCGTGAGCCAGCCCATTTAGCGGCAGTTTGCCAGCTCCCCTGAGCAGTGGGCTGCGATGCCGGGTTACGCGCTTCCCGGGGAAGGGGAATGTGACACCTAAACACGTCAATAGAGGCTCTCACCTGTTCACAACGTGCCATGTCCAGTCCTGCACCAATATGAGGCTGCTCCATCTTGGGAGCTGGGGATTTGGACTCTGCTCTAGGGATTTATGCCGTGATCCAAGCTGGGCTCACGACCTTTATTAAATGGCTTCCGAGCTGCTGAGGAGCCAGATTTCTCTCTGCTCTCCTAGAGGCAGGGCCAGCAAAGGCTGCTAAGCACCACTTGCATCTGCAGTCACTGTAAAGATAATGATCCACTCCAGAATTGTAAGTGTGCTGGGGGGTTCGCACATGGCTGCTCCTTTCAAGTGGCCATCTGGGAATCCGAGCAGCAGTAGAGAGCTTGTGGAGGGCAGTGTAAGGTCCTGGTCTCCTGGATAGAAGTCTATAAAATCCTGACCGATGTGGAGAAAGTGAATAAGGAAAAGCTATTTACTTGTTCCCATAACGTAAGAAGTTGGGGTCACCAAGTGAAATTAATGGGTAGCAGGTATGAAAAAAACAAAAGGAAGTCTTTCTTCACACAACACACAGTCAACCTGTGGAACTCCTTGCCAGAGGATGTTGTGAAGACCGGGACTTTAATAGGGTTCAAAAAGAACGTGATAAATTCATGGAGAACAGGTCCATCAATACTTATTAGCCAAGATGGGTAGAAATGGTGTTTGTCAGAGGCTGGCAATGGATGACAGGAGAAGGATCAGTTGATGATTCCCTGTTCTGTTCACTGCCTCTGGGGCACCTGGCGTTGGCCACTGTGGGCAGACAGGACACGGGGCGAGATGGACCTTCGGCCTGACCCGGTCTGGCTGTTCTTGTGTTAGCTTTTCACTGATTTCAGGATGGGAGTCGGAGAGCCCTGCCCTGCGCGATCCTTACCCAACCTGAGCAGGGCATGCAGGCTCTCACGTGAGCCAGACACCGGTGCATTGGCTTTGTCGTGGCGGGGCTGCTGACGTAGGTTTGTCCCCTGCAGGCACGGATGCCGAAGACGAAGGAGACGACCTGTTGTTATCTTACGTCAAGGAGTTCTGGTGGTTCCCACACATGTGGAGTCACATGCAGCCTCACCTCTTCCACAACCAGTCGGTGCTTGCCGAGCAAATGACCATGAACAAGAAATTCGCTGTCGTGAGTAAGACGCCAGGCATGGGGCTCTGTAGCCACAGGGGATGCTTGATGGGTGGGGGAGTTCACGGTGACATCTCAGACTTCCAGGACTCTTGCTCTCCTCTTGTCTTCTCAGGCTGAGTGCGCGTTCCTGGGGGACGTGGTAACGAGCTATGTTTGCAGGAGGAAGAACGTTGCATAAGAGCAGCAGGAGACAGGATGTCATCTGCTGCCCTGATCGATCTTCTGGAGTTTGATTTAGCGGGTCTAGTTAAGACCTGCTTAATCAAACTCAAAAGGTGCCCCCGTCAGCAGCCAGTACTCCTGCTCCTGCGGACCATAGAAATAGAAATGGTCTATGTTGGATTATGGAACATTTGCTTCCATCGGCCTCCCGCTGTGAGGACGGTGGAGAAACTCAAATCAAGGTTCCTCGACTCCAGCTATGTAATTAGCATAGCTGGAGTTGCGTATCTTGATTTGACCTTCCTTGCTAGCGTAGACCTGGCCTAAGACAGGTTCCCGTGTTCGTCTCTATCTGTCTGCCCCTGCGTTGGAGGCTGAGCAGCAGCCGGGGAGACTAAAACTATCTGTTCAAAGACGAGATGATCCGAGGGGCATAACATGAGTGGCATTGAGAAAGCTGCTTCTCTGTTGCTGTTGAGCCTTTTTCTCACCAGAACAAGGCATGGCCTGTCAAAAGGCAACAAACTGAAAACCGAGGGAGTTTTTTAACCCCTTACCTAGCTATCCCATGGCAGGCAGTTCTGCAGGTGCTTACTTGAGGTCCAGGACTCATCTGCACACAAGTTGTACCACCCTGTCCAGACCAAGATAGTTACACCTGCACAGCTCCTGTCCCGGGGTGGATGCAAAAGTGCCTTGTACCAGTATAGCTGATTTCCAGGGAATAATCCATACTGTCTGGTAGTATAAACCCCTTTCTACTGGCATAACAGCCTCTACAGTAGCGACTGCACAGTATAACGACACATGAACCTCTTGGGAAATGGTCTGTGTCGGATTATGGAATTTTCCGAACCGCAAGTGTTTGCCATGATGAAGGGGAGTGAGGGGGTGGGGTCTGGAAGGGAGGGCCGGTGCAGGAGTACACTGGGGATGTGGGAAGGAGGGAGGGGGAGTGGTGGGAGTGGGCGGAATGAGGGTGGGTGTTTACCTGGTGCCCCGCTCCCAGAGACCTGTGGCTCCACACTGCTCCCAGGCACTACCCCTGGCCGCTATGGGAGCAGCAGGCAAAAGCCTCCAGACGAATGGGGGCGAGGGGAGGCTGCAGTGCGCAGAGCCGCTTCCTTCTCCCCCTGCCAGGGTCCAAACCCCGGGTGTTCCCGAATCAGGGGCACTGGATTATGGAGATTCAAGTGGATTGCGCTTTAAAAATATCACCCTCGACCATCTGAAGTAATGACTCTGGTCCAAGCCCGTGTGCATGACACGCACTACAGTGGTGCAGCTGCGGTGCGCTAGTGCTAGTGCACTATGGCTCTTCCATCCCTACAGTAAATCCTCCCCCCCCCCCCCCCCCCCCCCCCCCCCCCCCCCCCCCCGAGGCAGCCGCGAAGTTGAGGGCAGTATTCTTCCCTCGCCCTGGCTGTGTCTGCAGCGGGGCTCTGGTCGATCTAACCACATCGCACAAGGTGTAACATTTTCCTACCCCTGAGCAAGGTGGGTAGGTTGATCTCAATTTTAAATATGGCCCTGGCCCGGGTGAAGGCAAAGGGCTTGGCTTCATAAGAACATAAGAATGGCCATACTGGGTCAGACCAAAGGTCCATCTAGCCCAGTGTCCTGTCTGCCAGTAATGGCCAATGCCAGGCACTCTAGAGGGAGGAAACACAACAGATAATCCTTATGTGATCCCTCTCCTGTCACCTATTTCCAGACAAACAAAGGCTAGGGACACCATTCCTACCCATCCTGCCATTGATGAACCCAACCGCTGTGAATCTATCTAGCTCTTTTTTGAACCCTGTTAAAGTCTTAGTCTTCACAACATCCTCTGGCAAGGAGTTCCATAGGTTAACTGTGTGTTTTAAAACTTCACTCCAGTTTTATTTGGAGTTAGTGGATGGCTGATGAACTGGAGCTCATTACCACGTTGGCAAAGGCTGCCCTGGTCCCAGACTACAGACTCTGGTGCTGGATTGCTTGAGAGAAGTGTGTGCGGAGTGTCCAGAGTCGTAAATCCAGCGTGTCGGACAAGTCCAGTAGGGATGGTAAAATGTGGTGAATTAGGTAAATGCGTAACCAGGGAGTCGGCTCCCTGCATGTGCCGGAAGCCTGCGTGTGACTGTGTGCACAGTTACACTTCCACATCCCTCATGTTCAGTGAAGTGGTTACCTCCCTATGGAAAGCTGACTGTAGACTCAGCTACAGGCCTTGCCTTCCCTAGGCGGGAGGACGCACAAGATTCCCTTGTGGGAATGTGCGCTAGGTACAAGCCCAGGCAGATTATAGTGTCTGGCAAGTTAGTCGTTGCCTTGACCTGCCATGGGGGAGTTTGGTGTTTATCTCGACCTGCTAATTGATGTGAAAACCTCAACCTGCCAGGCCTTTGCCAGGCTTTGCCTGGTGCTCATTAACTCAAGTCTAGCAGCCATCTGCAGAGGCTAGCAGAATTAAAAAGCTAATTCCTCTGGTTCCATGAATAGTAAGATCCCTCAGGTGCTGTGAGCTAGGGAAAGCCTGTTTGTACATCCTCCAGTTTCAGGGCCCCAGCCAGCCACACTTGTGCAACAAGGAGTGTGCTAACTTGGCTCAGATAGCGGTGAAGACATGACAAGTCGGCTTTTGCATTGGGTTGGCAGCTTGAGTTGAAGCCTGTGGGGGAGCCAGTGAAAGCCAGGCCTGCGATGGGAATCTGTACCTCTCTGAGGAGCATCTGGCATGGGGGCCACTGTCAGAGACTGGCTAGATCAGTATTTCTTAAACTGTATTCCGTGGCACACCGGTGTGCTGTGGAGAACAACAGAATTAAAAACGGCCGCCCTTAAAGGGGCAGGCGATTTTTTTTTTTAAACAGCTTCCCTCCCGGATCCTTTGTTTCTTTGTTTGCTCAACAAAAAATCCTTGGTGTTCCTCATTAAAAAGAATAGTTTGGTGTTCCTCGGTCTTAAAAAGTTTAAGAAACACTGGGCTAGATGGACCATGGGTCTGACCCAGTCCGCTAGAACTTCCCCACCATTTTGTGTTGGTGGGGGCAGCATGTGGTGAGGATAAAGAACATTTTAGGTGGGGAGTTAATACACACCCCCACTGGCCAGTGTTCCCTCTAATCTTTTCCATCCACGTGTGGACTTTTTCCATCCACGTGTGGACTTTTCCCATATACATGTGGAATACTTTTTTGTGTGCACTGAGGCATGTGGACGACCAGTAGAAACAGAAATCCCAACTTTGGCCGCTCTGCTAATCAGCTGGGCAGCATTTGAATCTCTCCTGAGAGTCTGCACAAGCTCCCGGTTTACAGGGAGCTCTGCCCCCGCCCCCAAAGGGTTCTAAAGTCTCTGATGGCCCGTTGTGCTAACCCGCTGGCCTTTTTGCTGCTGGTGTTCTGGATCTGAACGAAGGCTGGTCACACTGGCTCTGATAAGGTAACTTCTCTTGTCCCCAGTTGATCCCAAACGGACCCTTGTGCCAAAACCAAGCTGAGACTGTTCTTGGGCATTTTTCAGAATTTCATATAACGCTAATTTTTCCTCTCCGCTACTCTCTGCGCTTCTTCTGGGCCAGTTCTGCAGTCCAAGGGGCCGAGCTAAGCACAGTGTTCTGTGGGGTTTTCCTGTTGTTGCGCCAGCCCTGCTTGGAGCATGACTGTGATGCCTGGGTGGCCGCAGCCTGGGGGATCCTGATCTCTGTGCAGCTCAGCTGACAGCCAGGAGAAGTAGGGCATGCCTGAGTTGCCCTGGCAGGGTTGAGTATTGTCGGACGGTGCAGCGTGTCCGGCTCCCTTGGTGGCTATTCCTCTCTATCACTATAGGCAAGACAAGGAGCTCACCAGGGCGTGGGCTGGAGTTGAGAATTCTGCCCCCTTGTCCCAGCTCACCCAAGGAGGGATGTAGCTTCCCCTCGTAACTCCGCTGGGCCCCATTGGGTTCCCGCTAGGTCGTTTGTAGCTCATGCATCCTGTAGCTTAGCGCACTCACTTTCCCTCTTCCCTCCCGTCAGGAGCACGGCATCCCCACTGACATGGGGTACGCCGTGGCGCCCCACCACTCCGGCGTGTACCCTGTCCACGTGCAGCTATACGAAGCGTGGAAGCAGGTTTGGGCCATCAAAGTCACCAGCACGGAGGAGTATCCCCACCTGAAACCAGCCCGCTACCGACGGGGCTTTATCCACAACGGAATCATGGTAGGTGGAACAGGGTGTGTGTGGGGGAGGGAGTGGGGGGAGGCTGTTCCTTTGGCCCAGCCCTGCCTAACCTGCCCACAATCAGCTGGGTGGCCAACGTGGCTGGCTTCAGGGTTCCAGCTAAGACGTGGAAGCCTGTGCCCCTAGGACTCAGGTTTGAGCGTTGCCCACCAGTGACTCTCAGCTCCCAGCATCCCTGTGGCTTGCAGGAAGCGGGGTCGCTGCGTCTCGGCCAAGCCTGAGCCGTCTCCGCTGTCGCAAGCGCCTCCCTGCACGGCACGTTCCGCACAGAGGCCGGCGCAGGCGAATTCGGCAGCGGGGGCCCAATTGGCTCAAACAGCAGGAGGAACGAGCCACGCTGTAGCGCTACTGCCTTGGTCGCCTCTGCGGTACGAATCCTCGGCAGCCAGCTAGCAGGGGGTGCCGCTAAGTCAGAGCCGGCCTGTCTTCTCGGGAGAGCGCAGTAACAATTTCCCAGTGTCGCTGGAAGATTCAGGAGTATCACGCCCCAAAAGCCCCCCGGCTGCCTGTGCAGGTGTAGTTCAGAGGTCGGGGACTTTCCCCCTTCTCCCCAAAAGGGCTGGAGCCAGCCCAGCTCCATCTCTCCGGTGCGAGAGAATCTAGTCGGAGGTTCCACGGTGCTGACCCCAGGTGTGGATCTGGGTCACGGCGGGGCAGGAGCAGGGGACTGGATCGCTGCACGGTTCCCCCTGCCCCGCACGGACTCCTCTGCTCCCAGGTGCTCCCGCGGCAGACCTGTGGCTTGTTCACGCACACCATCTTCTACAATGAATACCCCGGCGGCTCCAGCGAGCTGGACAAGATCATCAATGGAGGGGAGCTGTTCCTCACGGTGCTACTTAACCCTGTGAGTGCTGCCGCAGAGCGGGATGGGAAGGGCCCCTGGGCGCACCCAGGCCTGGCCCCTCAGCTGGGGGAGAGGAGTTTCCTGGGACCATGGCCAGAGGCTCTCGGCCTGTGGTTGAGGAGGATGGGCAGGTGCACAGGCCCTCGGATTGGACTGGCCATGGAGTGGGGATGTGAAATCCCGATTAATCACATAACCGGGGTGGGCAGGCTGCTCTGGCCGGGCCAGGCTTGTGGATGGGGGCTGCTCCAGCTGGGCTGGGTCCACTGTGGGCAGGTGGCTGGCCCGGTGGGGCTGGAGCAACCCCTGCCCGTATTGGACAGGGGGCTGCTCCAGCCCAGCCGGGCCACTAGTTAACCACTGCCACCCCTGCCACAGAGTGACATAAAGGCTGCTTCTGCCGCGCTCCCGGTCTCTAAGGGGCACCTCGGAGACCAGAGTCTCCTGCATGCCTTTTCCTCCCCAGATGGCGGGTCTCCAGGTCCGCCTGTCCCTGACCCCTTGGGGTGGGCAGCAGGGTCTGCCCAGCGACTCGTCCCGACACCGTGGGCCTCTGAGGCTTGGGCCCAGGCTGGTAGCGGCGATGGGAAGCGGCCGCCAGAGGGGCAGAAAGATGCTTGCTCTCCTCAGGCACGTCCCATGTCCGGGGTCCCGCGACTTCACCTGCGTGGCTTCCTGTGGGTGCCCCCCAATTCCGAGCAGGGCCTGGGACTCCCCAGCACGAAGAGCCGCCCCCTAGGCCCCAGCCAGGTTGTCCCCAAATGAGCTCAGAGCTTGACTCGCTCCTGTCCCCCCCTCTCTGCCCGCTCCCCTCCAGATCAGTATCTTCATGACGCACCTGTCCAACTACGGTAACGACCGCCTGGGCCTGTACACCTTCAAGCACCTGGTCCGCTTCCTCGGCGCCTGGACCAACCTGAGGCTGCAGACGCTGCCGCCCGCGCAGCTGGCGCAGAAATACTTCCAGATCTTCTCCGAGGAGAAGGACCCCCTGTGGCAGGTCCGGGGGCCCAGGGGAGTGGGGACGGCGCAGGAGTAAACGGGGCTGGCTTCCCCCTACGTGAGAACCCGCTGGAGCCTGCTCCCGACCACAGCCCGTTCCCGGTCCCAGTGGCAGCGCAGGAAAGGGCCTGTGAGGGCAGCGCTCCCCGCAAACGAGGGTCCATTTCGTTAACCCCGTTTCCCGGAGCGAAAACTGAGGCACAAAGCAGGGATGTCACTGGCCAAGGCCACCCAACAGGCCATGGCAGAGATGGGAGCAGAGCCCAGAACTCCTGGCTGCTGCCCTGCCGACTGGACATTGCATTGCTCGGGGGCGGGGTGGGAAAGGGCAGGGTGGAGGCGGAGCAGAGGCGGGGTTGGGGAAGGAGTGGGGCAGAGGTGAGGTATGGTAGAGCAGTAGCGGGGCCGGAAGGGGGTTGCCCTGTGCCTGGGGCACTGGAGGGGGTTGCCCAGGCCTGTGCCCCCCTTGGTGCGGCCCTGCCTGCCATCAATGCGAACAGGGAGCCTTCACTGTATTAAAAGCTTATGGGGCATTGAGGCCTCTCCTCCCAGCTGCCCCCCCTTGCCCTTCGTTGAGCCGCCTCTTACTCCCGTGTTGCAGGACCCCTGTGAGGACAAGCGGCACAAGGACATTTGGTCCAAAGAGAAGACCTGTGACCGGTTCCCAAAGCTTCTCATCATCGGCCCTCAGAAGACAGGTACTGCAGCTCCCCTCCATCCAGCTGTGCCCCACAGAGCCAGGGCCGCCGCCGCTACGGGCACCCCCCCCTTCAGCTGCGCTACTGCACCAGTCGCACCATTTCTCTTCACAAGGGCAGCGTCTGGGTCTCCCTCGGGGGGCCGGCTGGTGCCTCCCTGTGTTCTGCCTGCCAGCCCCCTGGGCAGGTCTGAGCTGGGGACGTTCCCCTAGTTGGGTCCTAGAACCTCCCCCTTTCCTGTGCCGGGCTGGGGCGGGGACCTGAGCTTGGGTGCACCGAACAACCCGTCCACGCCTGCAGTAGAGAGGAGGGAGCGCTGCCCGGGTCGCCACGGCGCTGGGAGGTCACTGCCATGCCCCGGCCTCAGCTCTGCCCCCTTTCCGTCTGAAGGGACGACGGCCCTCTACCTGTTCCTGGGCATGCACCCGGACCTGAGCAGCAACTACCCCAGCTTGGAGACCTTTGAGGAGATCCAGTTCTTCAACGGACACAACTATCACAAGGGCATTGACTGGTAGGGCTTCTTTCGTGCTGCCCCCTGCTGCGCTTCTGGGGCATGCCGGGACTAAGGGCAGTGTTCCCTCTAATTTTTTTCTGTCCAGCTGCGGAATAAATGTTATGTGCACCAAGGCATGTGCGGCTGTGCACCCCCGGTAGAAACATCCACTGCTGGCTGTGGGCGCTCTACTAATCAGCTGGGAGGCCACTCAAGTGCTCAGCTTGCAGGGACCACTGGTTGGAGGAAGCTGTGAGCTCAGTGAAGAGTTGGGAGGGGGGGGGGGCG
>JANRFK010006688.1:31861555-31875210 GCA_030068395.1 Apalone spinifera
CAGGGCCCGTTCTGGCAGCTGGGGCCGGGAATGGGACCTGCCACATGGTGGGGGTGGGGGTGGTGTCTGCTCCTGTGGCCAAGAACGGGACCGTATGGCTGGGGGACGGGGTCTGCTCCGGCGACCGGGAATGTTTCTGTTAAGAAATCAGGTGCCACAGGGGGCACATCCGAACCAGCGCACGTGACCTCAATATTGGCGCACAGGCCAAAACTCACTCTGCTCGTGGTTGGAAAATCTTAGAGGGAACACTGGGCCGGACCATCACTCCATGAGTTCCCAGGGTCGCACCAGCATGGAGGGTGCAGGAGATCCCGGAGCTCCCTGCTGTGTGGGGAGAGGACTCTGTTCCCAGAACTACGACCCAGCGAAAGAAGCGCAGATCTCTTTGCGATCGTGACCAAGGGTGAGGGGGAGAAAGGAGATGCAGGGACGCCCGTCGGTGCCGAGTGAAAATAAAGGGGCCGAGGCAGTCGTACCAAAAGACAAAGGAAGGACGCCTACCTGAACAGACACCCCCTCCAGCAGCTCTTGCGGACCATCCAGTGCCGTAGCCTCCTCTCCCAGGGGCCCTAGAAGGGCGGGGCACTCACACTCAACCCTCAGAGATGCGTGGCGAAGCAAACGGGTGTCCTCCTCACAATTGTGATCACACACGTACACCCCGAAGCGCCGCACACTGAATGCAGGGCCCTTTGCTGAGAGTAACCCGCATGTGACTCAAAACAGGCCATTCGTAAATCTGCTTTTCAAAGCCTTTCTGATTGGCACTGCCCCTCGCTGTGCCCTCCTTATCGCCCTGGGGACACTGCGGGACCTTCCCTTCAAGCACCCAAAAGCACATGCTGCCACCATCCCGCACTTGGTCAGCCTGTAGTTGAACTGCTCCTTCCTGCAGTCCAGGCTGTTTGTTTGCAGCCGCGTGAGCCGCCGGAGCAGGGGGTAGGCTGGGTCGCCAAGGATCACTATTGGCATTTCAACAGCCCCCATGGCAATTTTCTGATCTGGGGGAAAAGTTGCAGCTTGCAACTTGCCGACGAGGCAGGAGCGCCTAAAGATGCGCGCGTCATGCGCCTTTCCCGACCACTCCATGTTTATGTTGGTGAAATGGCCCTTGTGATCCACCTGCGGCACCGTCGAGAAGTCCCCCTCGTGGTGTATGTGCTCCTTGGCCAGGTGCTTGGGCGCCATCACGCCGCCACAGTTAGGGAACCTCGGGAGGTTACTATGCTCCATAGCAGAAGAGTATCGGTAGCCTTGGCTGCTTGGATCACAGCAGCCCCCGCTGTAGATTTCCCCGCTCCAAACAGATTCCCTACTGACTGGTAGCTGTCTGGCCTTGCAAGCTTCCACAGGGCTATTGCCACGCGCTTCTCCACCATCAGAGTGGGTCTCATTTTGGAATTGCTGCGCTTCCGGGTTCGGGAGGGGGAGGAAGCCATTCGCACACTTCCATGAAAGTGGCCTTCTGCATAGGGAAGTTTTCCAGCCCCTGCTGATCGTCCCATAGCTGCGTCACAACGTGGTCCCATCAGCCTGGGCTTGTCTGCCAGCACCAAATCCAGCGCTCCGCTGTGGCCAGAGGATCGACAGCCGATGGCATGCGCCGGTCGCTGAACTCAAGTGCTTCGCAGAAGAGTGTGTTAGTGGCTCCCGAGGTTCGTCCTGGAAGTACTCCAGCATTCAGCGCACCAAGCTTAACGTCCTCACGATCAAGCTTTGATGCTCAACAGGATCCCTGTTGGGTTCCACGCTGATGTTGCTATGGCATCTGCACGGACAACCAAGGGGGAAAAGGGCGCAAAAAGACTGTTTGCCTTTGCACGTACCCAGAACCACTTCACGCTGCACAGTTTTGGTCCCAGCATGCACTGGGAACATAACCCAGTGTGCAAAGGGGGCATAGGCACTGTGGGATAGCTACCCACAGTGCAGTGCTCTCAAGGTCAATAGTAGCTCCCCTCCTGGGGATGTGCGCCTTCAAACTATGTCAAAATCTTGCACGTAGTGGGGACATGCATCTTCGACTTTACAAAATTGGGTGCTAAAAATCGAGCTTAATAAATTCGATCTTTACCTCTCAGTATAGACATGGCCATAGTAACTGGCCATGGCAGGCGGGGCTGTTCCAGCCCTGCAATTTAACCATAACCAATAAGCATCACTTGGTAACGGTGCTTATCAGTTAACCATTCACATCCCTGTCCCTCACAGGTTATTAGAAACCTCCAGTGTTGGAGATTGCATAGCCTCTGGGTAACTGTTCCAGTACTTACCTATTTTTACTGTTAGAAAGTTTTAAAAATCTCTAACTCCAATCTCCCTTACTTCAGATTAAGCTGATTACTTCTTGTCCTGTCTTCAGTGGACATGGAGAACAATCATTCGTTGTCTTCTGAATAACACCCTTCATATATTTGGAGACGTATCATGTTCCCCTGCAGATTTCTCAAGACGAAACATGCCCGGTTCTTTCAATCTTTCCTCACAGGTCAGGTTCTCTAAACCTCTTACTGTTTTTGTTGCTCTCTTCTGGACTCTGTCTAGTTTGTCCGCATCTTTCTTCAAGTGCGGCACCCCGGATGGCCACTGTATCCCAGCTGCAGTCTTATCGATGCCGAATGGAGCCGGGCTGTTACCTTCCAGGTCTTGCCCATGAAACTCCTGTTAATGCAGAGCTGAGCGATAGCTGCCTTCTTTGACACAGCATCACCCGGTTGACTTGTATTGCATTTGTGAGCCACTGTCGTCCCCAGATCCTTCTCAACAGTACTGCTGCCTAGTCCCTTGTGCTCCATCTTGTAGCTGTGCAGCTGATTTCCCCTCCTTCCTAAATGCAGAACTTTGCACTTGTCTTTGTTGAATGTCATCTTGTTCCTTTCAGACCAATTCTCCCACTTGTCATGGTCCTCTTGAATTCTGTTCCTAGCCTCCAAAGTGCTTCTAACCTCCCTGCAAATTCTATACTCTCGTTCTGCACGCCATTATCCAGCTAGTCGAATCATCCGATGAAGTGGGTTTTACCCACCAAAACTTATGCCCTAATACATCTGTTGGGCTCTATGGTGACACAGGGCTCCTGGGGTTTTTTTATGAACACATTGAGTAGCACCAGATCCAGATACTGGAAAGCCATCTGTTGCTGATGAACTTAGCACAAAGATCTTGTGTGGGCATGTTTGGATAAACATTCTGACTTCTCCCCTCTCTGTTGTAGGTTTGATCCAAAGAAAGGATTCTGGTGCCAACTCCTGGAGGGAGGGAAAACCAAGTGTTTAGGGAAAAGCAAAGGGCGGAAGTATCCAGAGATGGATTCAGATGTAAGTATTAGAAACCTCGCATGACTGCCACTAAATGCGTATCGCTTTTGCTTCCTTTGCTACTACTGAGGAGCACAGTTTCTGCAGAACACAGGATGGGGGACAGAGGGCATGCATGTCGCTCTGCGCTAGAAAACCACATTTATGTGCGTGAGCATGCCAGGGAGAAGGTGGTAGGTGGATAGTGAAAAGCTGGTCGGGTTTCCTCGTGCGTTGACTGGAATCGACCCACTCTGATGCATTGACTGCAGCTTGTTCCTGGCACACATTAAGGATTACCATGCATGATAATCTCTGTCCTCTTTCTGTTGCAGTCACGCGCCTTCCTGAGGGATTATTACCGGGACCACAATATAGAGCTTTCCAAGCTGCTGTACAAAATGGGTCAGACGCTGCCAACATGGCTGCGGGAGGAACTCCAGAACGCTAGGTAGCTGCTGCTGTCGCCTTATTGAGCAATAGTGAGGTGAGCCCACGAAGAAGATCCCAAATCTAACACCGAGCCAAACAGACGGGAGCGGGCAAGAGAGGCCACCGGGGCAAAGCATTTCTGAGCAATATTCAGCCAAGGTCTTTGAGAGAAAATGCGTGAGAACCCATGTGGTCATCAGTGTGGCGTATGGGAGCCAACTGTCTCTTCTGAGGGCCCTTCAAGTTGTGCGACTGCCTGACTGCCAACCCAGCGCAGATTCCCCAACAGCAGTCATCTTCGGAGGTCCCTGTCAGTGAGGTCACTTCCTGGGTTGTGATGTCACTTCCTGACGGAGGGGCTTCCCTGAAGATTCCCTGCTTCTCCACACTTGGATGGGGCTAGCTTCTCCGTGTCTGAGACAGTATTACAGCAGTTCTGAGACTCTCCTCATCAAATAATGGACCTCGAGGTGTGGACGACTCTGCAACGCTGGCTTGGAGAACAGGAGCATGATGTGCTGTTTGAGGTCAGAGGCCCGAAGGGGCCGGTCAGAAGCACCGACCCAGGTCTGCAATCAAGTTACCAACCAAGTGAAGGGAGACGGCATAAAGGAACGGCGCGTCCTGGCTTCCCGCACGACCTAGCATTAAACGCTGGAAGAGATCTCTTGTTTTTTTCAAGAAGACTTTAAGACTTGGCAATATTTCGTTTGTCACCAATGAATTTTTCTTCCCCACCCTTGTATTTTATTTTATTTTATTTTATTGAAGGGTGGGAGCTTCACGTCTCTATCCCATCTGGCAAGAGAACTGAACTGAGAAATGGTTACAAAGGGAAAAAAAAAAAAAAAAAAACCCTGCCCCCCCTTCCCGCGTAGCAACATTTTATATGCGTGGTGTTTTCTGTGGTAAAAGGCTGAGGTCCGATAGCCCGGTCCGTGGAACATGCTTCGATATACGAGCCTCCGGCTCAGAAGGGGGCAGACTTTGGGCAGGGCAGACATTGGACTAACAGCGGCCAAAAGGATTCTGAGCACGTTGGACCTCTTGGATACTAAACGCTAAAGTATTTTAATAATTTGTCCTTGTTTTTCTGGTGCCAGAGTTTGTATCTGAGATACTAGGGTTTTATTTTGTCTCGTTCACTGTTACACGTGAAGGAGGCAGCCGGTGCGGTTGGCTGGTCTCTCTACTGACCAGTAACAAACCCTTTTTTTTTTCTTTTTTCTCATGACGGGATAAGTACCTTGCTGCTCCGTCGCTGGCTCTCTCTCTGTTCTTTTCACTGCCAGTGTTTCAGTATTGAGGTTTCCTGCGAGTTTCTGCCAACCCCCCACTGTTCTGGTGTGTGGGGGGGCCGGCAGCAGGGCTAATGATAAGCCTTTGCCATCAGTTCCTTGGCGAAGGTGTGGCGCCTGAAGCAGAACGGGGGTGTGTCGCTCACTGAGGAGCGGAGGAGGCCCAGCGTCGGGCCAATGGAAGACTTGTTTGGCCAGTGGTGTTGGCGGAGTGAGCTGCTTGCCTGGTGGGTGTAATAGTGTGGGGGAGGAGGAGGGGGAGTTCTTTTATCTTGCTGCTCTGCAGCGGTTGGGCAGAGAGAACGGGGCAGCAGAAGCAGGTGAAGGGGCAGCCACCCCAGGCAGTTTGACCATGACGAACGAAGACGGGCGTGCCAGTGTCTAAAGGAGCAGGAATCAAGGGCTCATGCAGGGTTCTTGGGCCCGCGACTCCTAGGAGCTAAGCACTGCCTAAGATTAATTCATCGGGGATCCCCCCACACACACACTGGACGTCACAGCGTTTGCCACTGAGCAAATTCAAAAGGAAAAGGGTCTAGCAAGGAGATTGGGGGAGGGGGAAGCAAGGAGGGTTCCCTTACAGGCTCTCAGGCTGTCCCGCGTGTCCGTGTCGTCTTCCTCTCGTGGGGCCTTGCTGGAATGGCGGGGAGTGAGCGATCCGCACAGGCCTGCTCCCTGGGCGCGCCAGTGGTCTTGCGTTGTCCTCTGCCACTGGCTAGGCTCTGAGGGTCTTAGTCTGCCCCATTCTGGGACGGCACGTCCCTGCTGCTGCATCCCCTCTGGTGCGTGCAGTAACGCAAAGCCGCCTCCTCTCCTCAGACGCTCCCCTCCCCCAGGAGAAGTCGGGCCCTGTTCAATGACTGTATTATACGGGTGCGTGTCGGTCCCAGGGCGTGAGAGGGAGAAGGTGGGTGAGGTGATAGCTTTTACAGGGCTGCTTCTGTTGTGGGGGAGGGGGAAGGACGTGTTCGAGCTGACACAGACTGTCCTTGTCTCGGTCTTAGAGGTGCAGTGGCTTTTCCTTCGCCCCGCGGCCAAGCCACGCTGGGTATGTCTGTGCTGGAGCTGATGGTGAGCTAGAACCAGAAAGGTAGCTGGGGTGGGATGGGCTAAATCAGATCCCACCCAGGCTCCTAGGGGGCTACACCTGCGGCTCCTCTTGGTAGCGGGCTAGGAGAGCTCCCCCGGGTGCGTCTGCGTGAGCTGGAATTACACCTTCAGCTCCCATGGAGACGTGTCCTTTGAATGACCAGAGGAGCCGGGGCAGCCCAGGGTTGGCCGTTGCCTCTAGTTTGGGTGACGGTGAAAGGCCACCTGTATCTTCCGCAGCCGGTTGCCGTTTCCTCTCCCACCTCCCGGGGCTGTGATACGGGAAACACGTTCTGCCCCATCGCTTGTTACAGTCACAGCAGAGGGGCCAGAACCTCAGCCCCCTGCACGCATGATTCTTCTCTTCTGGCTTCTCCTGGCTGCGAGGAGGGGAGACGTTGAGTTGAGCACGTTGGGAAGGAGCAGCCAGGACACCAGTGAGACGCGTAGGCCAGCAGCCAGTGAGGCCCATTGGTGTCCCCGTCCGTGGTGCCGCTTGGGGAGGTGGATCCCAAAGGACGACCTGTGGGAGTTAGCACCAGAGCACCGATGGTGTCGCTGCCGTCTTGGAATTTCCCGTTTTCCTCAAACAGGTGACTTCAGGTTAGAGCGGTGGTCTTGGGTGAGAAGGGGACTCGCTTCTTGGGGCCACGCGTCCAAACTGCCTGCCAAGGCTGGTGCCGAGAGGTACTGTGTTTCCAGTCTCTAGTGTCATAGGTACGAGCGAGCACACACGTGTGCACATGTGAGCACACGCTAGGAGTAACACGGGCGCACATCTCGGCCACAGGAGAGCTCCCTGTTTCAGGCTCTCCTGGAGGTGCTTGTGCGGTGCCCACCAACGCAGGTGGGTGCTCCCAGGGCTAATATAGGTGTGTGGGCCGTGGGGTTTGACAAACTAGACCCTATCCCAGGGCTTTCTCCCATGGCAATAGCTGGCTCCGTGTGGGTAGCAGACCCCGTCGTGCTGCTCCGCAGGCCGCGTGGACAAACATCGGGCTGAGACGGAGAACTCCCTAATGCAGCCTCCACCTGCGCCCCACAACTGCCCACTCCTTGTCTAAATAGCAGCCTGCAGCCTCTGCCCTCCTCTGATTCGTTCCGGGGCTTGTGCCGGGAGTATCCCTGGCACCTAACTGTGACCTTCCCTGGTGGAGGGGGGACCAGCACCGACTGAGCCCATGTTCCTCTCAGCGCCCAGGCTGCTCCTATCGCTGCTGCTGTCAGCTTTCCTGGAGCCAGGACTTGGCCTCCCGACCCTTTGATTGGCAGCAGCAGGAAGGAAAAGGCAAGAGAAAAGCACTCAGTGTGCAATATCTCGTCCTTTCCAGAGGGAAGCCTCAGCAGGGTGGCCGTGTTAATCTGCATCTGCAAAAACAAGGAGTCGTCCTGGGGCACCTTAGAGATGAGCATCAGCTTTGGTGGGTAGAACCCACTTCATCAGATGGATTGGAGTGGAAGTGGCAGATGCGGGGATGGATACATAAGGAAGAGGTGGAAGTGTGTAATTTGCAGCATTTCATCTGGAGATGAGACTCTGGAGGGGAAATTGCCAAACTAAATGCTGTGAATGAGCTGCCACTTCCCTGACTTTGATGAGCTTCATTAACGCAACATCTTCCTTATATACACCCCTCCCCCCCCCGCTTCTGTCACTTCCACTCCAGTCCGTCTGACAAAGTGGGTTTTACCCACCAAAGCTGATGCCCTAATAACTCTGGTAGTCTCGAAAGTGCCAAAGGCTCTTAGTTTTTCCACAGGGAGGGAGGCTGGCTCACTCCTGAGGGGTCTGCAAAGCCAGGACCCCACAACCGGGCCTCGGCTCCCCAGGACCCATGAGCCAGGGATGGATCCTGGGCCCAGGACCACAGGCCGTAACGGGATGTGGCAAGGCGAGAATGGATGGATGTAAAGCGCTTTCTGCAGCCTCTGACACAGTCTATCCCCATTGCATCAGGGTGTCTTAGGTTCAGCTTAGCTCACGAGGAAGCAGATCTGAGCGCTGCTACCCACCAGCCCTCACGTGGCCAGCGGGGTGGAGACGGGTACCCTAGGAACAAACCACCCAGCCGGGTGCGCGTTGACAGAAGGAGTCATTGGAACAGTCCCCAAATGCTGATGGGTTTTAGCCTGCACTTTACAAGAGGGGAGTGGTACGTGCCAAGCCTGCTCTGTTGAACACAAGCGCGGTCACTGGGTGGCGCTGGAGAGCGAGTGGGGAGAGAGACTCCCATTTTTAAACCGTTCTTTTACCTTTTGTTATTGACAAAAGAGGGAAACTCTGTAGGTTCCCAGTTTTATTTTTGCATGAAATTCTGTATACTTTCCCAGGGGTTGGGAGGTGGGGGGGAGTGGGTATTTCCTGGGTGGGGGAGGGAGGAGGATCAGGGAGGGGATATTTCAGAGTTTGTCTTTGGCCCTCCTTTCGATCTCGTTGAACCCAGTCGCTTTGGGTTGTATTCAAAGATCCTTTATCACTAACAATGTATGGTCCTGTTGAACTAACTGCTAATAAAATGGGGCTCTCTGTTTGTACTCGCTTGCCTCGCCTGCTCTCCTTCCACTTTTGAACCACAGCTTTATAAGAATTTCAGGTTGAAAGAGATCCCCACGGCTTGGCCGAGTACATGCCCACCCTGCTAGTTAAACCCTCCCGGCATGGCCACCGCAGGAGGGTATAAAGCTGTAGTTTTCAAACTTTTTTTCTCATGACCCGGTTGAAGAAAATTGTTGATGCCCACGACCCAACAGAATTTGAATGAAGTGCAGGCTCAGGGGTGGGGCTGAGAGGCACAGGAGGGGAATCCATCTTTGGGGGGGGTCAGGGCTGGGGTAGGAGGGTCTTACCTTGAGCGGCTCCCAGTCAGCGGGGGGGGCCACGCAGCTTCCTGCCTCTCCTGGCACTGCAGACCAGGCTGCCCCCAGAAGCAGCCAGCAGCAGGTTCCCAGCCAATGGAGTGCGGAGCGATGCTCAGGGCAGGGGCAATGCATGGAGCCCTGTGCGCTCTGCCCCCTACAGACACACACACGGCCACTTCTAGGGTGCAGCGCAGTCTGTGGTGCCAGGCCAGGCAAGGAGCTGCCTTAGCCCCCCACCCTCCCCACTGCTCACCTGATCCCCCTGCAGCCATAAGACCCAGGGCCCGATATTCCACCCCCCAGCACTGGGCCGCGACCCGTCATCTGAAAACCGCTGGTATAAAGGTATTGGAAGGAAAATAAGCTGTGCGGGTGTAAGGTAGCTGTACGGTGGCGTAACTGTCCACGCGAGGGATGGTAGGAGCAGTCACCCCCTAGCTCACACAGCGACATGGCTCCCTAAGCGGCATAGGCCAGGCGAGAGCCGTATTCGAGCGGGAGAGCAGTTTCCAGTTCATACAGACATCCCTGCGCTGTATCGCACTTTCCTGGGTGAGAGCTGGGAGTACGTGCGCCGTTGGCTTCAAATGAGACTTGTTCTTGGACTTCCTTTCAGCCGGGCTTGTGCTGCCTGGCACACTGGGCTGCTGTGTGTACACACCCAGGGCCGGCCCACAACATTTTGGCACCTGAGGTGGGGAGCTCAATTGATGTCCCCTCGCTTGGGCCAAAACTTTGAAAGGTCTCAATTCTCTGGGTCCTAGTGGCACCCCGCCACAGTCTAGCACCTGAGGCGGCCACCTTAGTTCGCCTCATGGTAAGGCCAGCCCTGTACACACACAAAACACGGAGTGACACTCCTGCGGGTGCTCCAGTGCTCACTGCACGCACTCTGCTTTGGAAAGCCTGGATGAGCTCTGTGCTGCTGCAGCGCCAGCAGAGTAAGCACATACCCGCACATCCGCTTTTGGTGCATTTGGCTACTGATTTTCAGTTCCCAGAGTTAATGACAGAGGAAGGATGTAACCTTGACACTCACTGAGATTTGGCAGTAGACGGCATCCTTGTTAAAGCAGTTTGTAGGCAAATGGTCACAGCAGAAAAGCAAAGAGTTTAGAAACATGGGGGGCTTACTCTTGTTTTAAGAGTATATATAAATCCATGGCACACTCACATCTTGAATACTGTGCACAGGTGTGGTCGGCTCATCTCACAAGATATCTTGGCATTGGAAAAGGTTCAGAAAAGGGCGACAAAAATTATTAAGGGTTTGTAACGGCTGCCGTATGAAGAAAGATTAAAAAGACTGGGTCTTTTCAGCAGAGAAATAGAGGAGACTTGGGGGGGATATGATAGAGGTCTATAAAATCATGACTGGTGTGGAGACTGAATAAGGAAAAGTTATTTACTTGTTCCCATAACATAAGAACTAGGGGTCACCAAATTAAATTAATAGGGAGCAGATTTAAAACAAAGCAAAGGAAGTTTTTTTTTCTCCACACAATGCACAGTCAACCTGTGGAACTCCTTGCCAGAGGATGTTGTGAAGACCAGCACTTTAACAAGGTTCGAAAAAGAGCGAGAGAAATTCATGGAGGATAGGTCCATCAATAGCTATTAGCCAGCCTGCGCAGGGATGGTGTCCCAGCCTCTGTCAGAAACTGGGAATGAGTGGCAGGGGAAGGATCACTTGATTACCTGGTCATTCCCTCAGGAGCATCTGGCATTGGCCACTGTTGGAAGACCAGATACTGGGTTAGATGGACCTTTGGTCTCACCCGGTATGGCCGTTCTGATGTTCTAAGGTATTTTCTCTCTTCCTTGACTTAGTCTGTTCTGCTTCACACAGCTGCAGGCCAACAGAGCACAGGTCGGATATTTCGCAAGCTGTAATTTGCAGCCCTGCGTTAGGAACACTGCAAGAAGAAACAATCGGGAGCCATGGCTTCAAGCAGTTAAACTCCTGGATCCCAGCGCCGTACGTTCAGCCAATGCGGCGGTGCAAGCACAGGCCCCAATGTCTGATTATAATCACTTTGCATCCTGTTGGTAAGAGCCTAATCGACTAAGATTTAAAATCACAAGGGTTCACTGTTTCTGAGGCTGCATTCAGTGTTCCGTGCGCCCTGCCTGAGAATGGCAAATGCCCCTTGTTTCTGCCCGGCAGTGATGCGGCCCCTTCGGATGGTGCCGACTGCCCATCCCAACAACCCTGGAGGTGACGGACGCTGAAAGACTGGAAATGGGTTTCTGTCTGTGCTGCGCATTGCCCTGCATAACAAGCTCATGTATCTTAACAGCTCGCCGGCTAGACCGTTCCCCTCGTCCTTCTGGAAAAGCCAGAGCAGGATGAGATTGTAAAACCCCAACAATTAGAGTTCCCAGGGGTCCGGTTTTCGCCCAGACTGTCCATTATTCAGATTCCCCAGCCAGTTAAAAAAAACAGAAATTCCCGGACATGTGAAATGTCCACTTTTTTCTGTTTCCATCAGACGGAAGCCCAGCAGGGACAAATTTCCCCTGCTGTGTATGGCAGGGGCGGGGGAGTGAGGAGTGTGGGGTCATTTAAAGGCGCAGTGCCCCCCCCCTTTTTTTTTTTTGCTCAAAAATTTTGGTCTCCTTTTTTTTTCTCAACAGAAATTTTTCAGTGTTTTTTTTGGGGGGGAGGGGGCAGGAGGGTGTTTGCTATTTTTTGTTAAACCATCTGGCAACCCTACCAACAATGGGTAGGGAGACTCGGGCACAGAACCAGAAAATGACCTGTAAGTGAAAATTTTGACTAGGTTTCCAGTTAGATGAGCCCCTTTGCAAGTCAGCCCTGAGTAATAAGTGATGGGAGACCTGGCTGCCTTGTGACCGACTCTTGCCTTTTCCAAACCTGACTGATCCAGTCCCTGAGCTCCTTGTTGGGAAAGCCTGGACCTCGGGCCATGTTGTTACCACGGTTGCAGTGAGATGGGGGTGTACAGTACATCTGCGTCCATGGGGATCCCAGTGGGTTGTTGCTAGGCTACTGCATTTCCTGCTAGCGCAGTGTCATGGCGACAGCAGGGACCGGCCTGGGATTCTGCTCCACAATCAGGAGTCCCCGTTACGCCAGCCACAAGGGATCTGGGGTTATTGAAATAGGGCCTGTGGCCCCAGAGGGTCATGCACCGGCCCCGGTATATTGCATCATCCTAATGGTGTCAACAGATTGGAGGGGGGAGCAGCTGGCTCCAGTACAGCCTGTGCTCTGTTAGACAACGCCAGGAGTATTTCTACACATTACTGCGCCCGGGCTCTTTCGACAATGCTAGCTGCTCTACCGCCGCCTATTCCTGCCACCAAGAGCCCGCCGGGAAGCCGGATTTAGGAGATCCCTTCAGATGGATTGCATTACACCTCGGGCTGTGGTCGTGCACTCTGGGTTAAAAGCAGAGTCCCTAACAGGCAACGGATTCTTCCCTGTCCAGGCCGGGGCGGTTGGTTGGTTTCAGGCAAGTTTCACTGGACTAGAAAAAACCAGCTCCCTTTAAAGCAGCAATGGGCAGCTAGGCTAGTGAGTGGCCCTCCGCCATCTCAGTGACCAGCGAGCCTCTTGTAACCGAGACGGCCTCGCTGGACAGGGCAGTTTTGCTCACTGTGCTTGTGGGCCTAGAATTTGCGGCGGGGCCGACAGAACTGTAGCAGCGCTGTGATAGGAGGCAGAGGGAGCACAGGGCTCTCCCGGTCACAGCACGCTGCCTCCTTATGCCCTGTGAAATGAGGGTTACTGGAGTCGGAGCCCTTCGGCTCGCAGTGCAGATGTGCTCTTTGTTATTTCAGCATAAGCTCAGTTATTCCGAAATAACGCTGCTGTGCAGACGCACCCTTTCTGCGTATGTCCCAGCTGGATGACTTCATCTTGTTTATGTGCCCCTCTCTTTTGAATCGGTTTCTAGCGATACACCGCTAACGAGATACTGGTGTTAGCGGTGTATCGTTGTAACTATTTTTGTTGCTTGCTCGTTAACTCAAGGTTCTACACACATTGGATCAGGCCAGTGAGGAATCTCTCCTAGGCCTCTGCACCTGGCCACAAACTTTTGCTTTCCCCCCCGGCGCTCAGAGCCACGTCTGCTCAAATGGGGGGGCATGCCCACGCTAGCCTCGACAAACCCGACAGGCCAAGTCCAGAGGGGGGAGCTCGTTGTGCAGGTGGAAGAAGATCTGCCGGCGATCCAGGGCCGGGCCAGCTCTGAAATAGCCACGAGCAGCAACCATCACCCAAAATGGCCTCGCTGCAGTGGCTGGGTATTCCGTTGTCTCACCCTGTGCCACGGGGTCCAGGGCTTGGTGCATGGTGAGCCCCGTAGGGAAGGGGCTCTTTCCCTGCCTGGTGGGGATGCCACCCCTTGCATCCTTAACGATCCCGAGAAAAGCAAAGGGGGAGTGGTCCCAGGCCAGGCTCTGCGCTGCACATGCAGTGATGAAGCTTGTTCAGAAGGTGGCAGCATCCACCCAGCACTAGACTCTCTGCCTGGGTAGTGCTTGAGCAGCGAGGAGTCCATGGGGGTCTCTGTCTCTCCCCCTAAGCGGTGGCGGGACGGGCCATTCGGACTCGTCCTTTCTTGTAACCTTAGGGAGAGCCTGTGGGTTCTCTTTCTCAGTCCGGCGGTGCATGCTGGCAGTGCACAGCTGGCCCCGCCGGATATGT
>JANRFK010006688.1:31883452-31898198 GCA_030068395.1 Apalone spinifera
TCGGAAGGACGGGAGCATGGCGGAGAGGAAGGACCTGGATGGGGACTCCTGACTCACGCGTCCCAGCTTTGCTTGCTGCTGTGCTCTTCCGCCTCAGCCTGCTCTTTCCCAGCCCCTTTTTCCTGCTGGCCCGTTCTGTCCTTGTGGGCTGCGGCTTGCAGAGTCCCTGGGCCGGGAGCAGGGCCAAGATGATTAATTCGCATCTCAGGAGTGCCAGGAAGGCACAGGAAACAGGGTACCTGGAGGAGCCAGCTACAGTCACCTCTCAGGCCAGCTGTCCTAAACCAAAACGACCGGGAGGGCTTGGGTCTAGGGCTGTACCTGCCCAGCCAGCCGGCTCTACCCTGGGTCAGGCTCCACCATAGTAGAACAACTGAGCCGTTCCGCTTTGCAGCCTCTACCAGTGCTAACCCCAGTGGGGAACTGTGGGGCTCATTTGCCCCTGGGGAGTCACAGAGCCTAGCAGGGGGAGACCCAGGAAGTAGAGCAAGGAGCTGGGATCTGCAGGGAGCTGCCATCTCAGCCTTTGTGGGAGCAGGTTTTGTGGCGGGACGGACCGGACTGGAGCGAGCCGGGTGCCACTCTCACAGGCAGCTCCCCTACTGCGGCTTTGCTGCTGTTCCCGTCCTATGCTCCTGCCTATGGACCATGACTTCCCACCTCTCTCTTTCAGCTCTGTGCTGAGCCTCTCTCTGCAACTTCAGGCCTGCACGTGAACAAAGTAGCCAGCGTGCAAGAGTCCCGGGCCAATAGTGAACTGGAGCACGAGGCCTGTGGTCCGGGTAAGCGGCTCAGCCCAGTTTCGCTGGCTAGCAGGCACCCTCTCTCTCACAGCCCTCTGTTTACACTTCTCCCAACCCGCCTCTGTGTGCCTCCCGCTTGACAAGCCCTGACCTGGGCACCTTGATATAAACTACAGCTTCTTCATGATAAAGACATAGGCCTAGAGATACAATTGACTGTGCAGTGGGAAAGCCAACTCCTGGCAAGGAGCAGGGCATGCCAGGCTCTCCGCAGGACAAGAAAAGACCCTCTTTGTGGGAAAAGACAATGTCACAGGGCACAATCACATATGCACAAGAGTAATACTGTGCTTTAGCCAAAGGAAGCTTCTACCTTCTCCTGCTTTTCATTAGAGATGTACAATCTGTATTCCAGCAGGCTGCGTGTTGCACCAAGCAGGCCTGCTGGCTGGGAGGCCGGAGCTCTGTTTCTGGCTCTGGCACTATGCAGCGGCATGACCTTTGGTAAAAATCACGTAAACGCCCCCTGCCTCAGTTTCCCCATGTGCAAAATGAGGGTGATGCTGCTTGCCTGCCTATAGAGCCATGGGGTCAATGCATTGGCAGTGCAGGCCGAGCTTTGTGCTGTTAGAAACCGCTGCCCCCTTTCCTTGCGCTGCAGGTTTTGAATGTTGGGAGTTGGCCAGGGACTGGGAAGGCGCCTTGCGCGGAGAGCCGAGCTGCTGTTTCGGCCCTTGCCTTACAGGGCTTGCCAGAGCAAAGACTTTGGCAGGAGGCTGTTGGAGAGGAGGGAGGGACTTGAGGCTTGCTCCAAGAGCTCCTGTCGGAAGGTCCTCGAGAGGGAGAAGCGAAGCAGTAGGAAGCGAGAAGTGAGAACAAAGCTGTGAGATTCCAGGGTTCCTGCTGGGATCATTGCTGGGAAATGACAGGCCTGGAGAGGAAGATGATTTATGGCCACTCAGTTCCCCAGAAAGGTCCATCTGCTACTAGAAAGTTTTGCTTCGCCACACAATGAGCAGGCTCCAGGAGGGAGCATATGAACCTAATGCTCATAAAACAGGGGACCGGAATGAAGCTCACTCTTTAAATCACTTCCTCTGTTTGAAAAAATCCATAAGCATTTCTCATGGGGCTCAGGATCTGCCGTGTACGGAGTGAAGGGTGTAACTGGGACTGGAGATGGGCAAGGAATAGAATAGCGACAGCTGGTGCCGCCTACCGGTGCCAGAATTCTATACCCACCCATCTCCCCTGGCAACAAGTCAAGGTGTTAACTCTGGAACCCTCTAGGTCATACAGGTGTTTTAGCTCAGACGTGCAGCACGTTGTTTGAGAGACTGTCTCTTGGGAGGGCCCTGTCTGGCTCGTGCATCAGCTGGCCAACAGAGCTGCTTGGAGGGAAGCAGCAGTAGCATGAACGGTTTGAAAATGGTCTCTGTGTGTTGTGTTTCCAGAGGAACGGATCTGTTTGTGTGTTTGGCTTATTCTCTGCAATTTTCCTGCCCCCCACATCCAAACATTTTCTCTTTTTTGAAAATTGTAGGCCTCAAAGGAAACATCTTGATCTTTTTAAATCTTAAAAAAAAAAAAACTACAGTACTGGGGGTGGGGTGCACTGTGATCTGGTGGCACTGAGCAGGGCTCCACACACCCCTCTCCCCACCCCCGGCTTGCCCAGGGCCCCAGCAAGGCCGCTGGTCCCGCAGGTTACTGGGCTCAGTACAGGAGGAACTGGAAGAAATGTAAGTGTCCTCCGACACACGGGATGAGACTAAATGATCTAAAGGTCCCTTCAGGCCTGGGTCTCTCTCTGCAATTCCATCAGTGGTCTGGCTAATGTAAGGATGAGCCGTTTTTCATAACAAAGACTAATGCAGATGTAGCCTTAATGTGACCCAAATCCAGCACTGAGCCAGCCGTCTCTACATGCTAAGAATCTACAGGGCCATCTGCTTTCGCCACTCTGCGCTTCTCTGGATTTAGCTGCTCAGGGAGAGGGAAGCTTTCTGCTCTCTTCATCAACCTGGTGGCAGCTGTACATTATGGGAAATGCTTCTCTTGTCTTCCCTCATTAACCTCCAATACCACTTCGTTGAGGGTGGATTAGTCTCTCTAGCAGATATATTTATTGCATTTTTGTTGCAGGAAGCCAGAATCTTGGGAATTTGAGGGAGGCATTGTCTAGACAATGCAGGGAGACAATAAAAAAGTCAATAAGAAGGAGAATGTTGACATTGCTGAGATTCTAAAGAAGAATCATGGAGAGAAATTTTGGAGAATTTATGATTGCCATTGTCTGGCAAGACCCCACTTGAAGGTTTGAATTATGTGTGCATGGCATATGTGAGGACAGAACAGTATGAATTCACGATAGTCTACTTTTGTTCTGCGCTGAGACTGGAGGAAACACCATCGCATGAGCATTACACTGTCTGAGTTGGCTAAACAATTGCGCATAAATGTATCACACAGATCTGGGCACCATTTTTCTGCATGTGTTCAGGCGTGCTACCCAAGAAACAAGATGACCAACGCAACAGAATTGCTGAGCATTGCCTCGTACAATTTGTACCATGCTTATTTATTTTGAAAATATCATTTAAAAATAGTGGCTGTTTCCTTGAGCTATGCAAAGCCATGCAAAATATTTCCTTTAATGTCTATACCCTAGTGGCATAATACTCAATTTCAGCACCTTTTCTAACCCTTGGGTAATATTGTGCCCTTGCTGTGTGTTTCTATAGGCATATGGGTGCATATAGAAACAGGATGCAGTCCTATGCAAATTATATACTTTCCTTTAGCCACGTTTATTATACAAATATTTTATTTTGAAGATGTTACAAACTATATACAGGTTGAACTTCTCTAGTCCGGCACTGTTGGGACCTGGCCGGTGCCGAACCAGAGAATTTTCCAGACTATGGGAGGTCAATATTGTCTAGCAGCATTACCAACAACTTCCACTGCTTACTGGGCTCTGAGAAGACATTGAGGGGGTAAATTAGAGCTAAATAACAGAGTACACAGAGCCAGGACTGGTGGTTCTAAACAGACTTCATGGGACTGCAGGAAACTTGGCCATACCCATGATAAATGGACATCCGGCTAACTAAAATCATGTTGGACCAGAGAGTGCTTGACTAGAAGGGTTCAACCTGTATTACCATACGTTTATATATGACTAATATATTTTCTAAAATATGACAGTAAATATGACTCATGCATTTGCGTGATATCTCATTTAATTTAAATATAAAAATGATCTAAGAAGTAAAATAGATTTAAAATGTCAATATATAGATTTCAAAAATACATTTTTGCCATCTGGAGATCATTGATTTCAGACTGGATTTACGTTAATGCTGACTTTACAATGGCTGCAATTAACAAAGTTCTCTACATTCTGTTTTTAAACAAGAAAAATTAATGAAAAAAAAATGAAATAATTGGATCTTGCAAAAGATTTACACGTCTGTGTAACTTTACTCATGGAAACATCTGTGTGTCGGGACAGTGTTGCATCACACTCGTAGGATTTGTGTTTGCCGACTAATTTCCTTAAAGTGCAGTTCTATACAGATACATGATTCTGCTGAAGTTGTATCATACGGCCCCATGTTTGTTATCTCTAAATGGCTCCTGGATCATTTAGAAAAAGTATCATTTCATTTACATCTCCCAGTCCTTTCAATCTACCCTGACATCTGGAAGATGTGTTCTGTCCACTTTGGGAATCAGCCCGTCGTGATTCTGTTGACGATGTGTGAACAGAAATACCTTCCAGTGCCCTTCCCCTGAGCTATGTTGTCTTACCCAGGAGGAAGAGGACTTGAAAAGTAGTGACATGTTTATACTTGGCATATCTGACAAAGGGAGCTGATTGGTTGATTTAAGGAGGTTCCATATTTGCACAGTCACTTTTCACACCTTTATGAGTGCCCTTTTACACCAGAGCGTTCCTATACCCAGTGCTGGCTGGCTCTTATATGAGCAAACTTTCTAATTATCCCCTTGCCCTCTTTTTATTGCTCCCTTTTTTTTACAAGGCTTTCGTTACTTCCTGAAAGTGATCCTGCAAAAACATGCACATTTGACTACCCTGATTCACCAGGATTGTTCTATTGGACTCATTGATTCACCAGATCTGGAAAGGAGGGTGAATTTTGTGGATGATGCTAAATAAACAAGGAGTTATTGCAAATAACTCAGGGCAATAGGGAGCAATGGAGAAAGGGAGAGTTCAGGTAGGAAATCAAGAAAAACTTCCTGATAGCAAGATGGACTGAGCCAGGGAATAGTCTTTAGGGAAAATAGTGGATGGCCGATTGTTCTGGTCATTGAAACCTAGATGTGGTGTGCACTTGTAATTTGGCCCAACCTAGCCACAGCATATGGGGGTGAGAGAACTCCATTCCCCTGAGCACTGTAGCTTGGAGTCTTGAGACCCAAATCTGATGGGGATCCAGCCCCACATGCTGGATCCAGGTCAGGTGGGAAAACCACTGAACCTCTTGGGTGCAGATCTGGTCAGGGTCAGGTCTCCAGTGGGATAGATGCAGCGGCAGCTGCATGCCCTCTTGCCTTCTGATCAGGTCCACCGATAGCAATTCCAGGCCCAAAGGCAGATCAGTGAAGGGACCCCCATGCATGCACAAGCTGCGCCCATGCGGACATGATCCACCCGGCATGTGGGCAGTGCTGTACCTGCGCTGTTGCTGCTCTTCCAGCACGTGCCTGCCCAATTGCGTTGCTGCCTGTCTAATTGCCTAAACCCAAAGACCCCTGCCCCACCCCTGTCCTGCCCCTTCTCCAAGGCTCCATTCCTCCTCCCTCCATTGCGCACTCTTTCCCCGCCCTCCCTCTCTTTCCCCACGTAGGGGGCTGCAGTGCAGGATGGGCACAAGCTGTGGGGTCTGGGAGGGAATTTGGGCCCACACCCAAATTCTAGGCCCTAGGCTAGGACAGGGGGTTGGGGTGTGAGAAGGAGTGAGGGGTTGGGTTTTGGGAGGGAGTTTAGTTGAAAAGGGGTGAAGGGTGCAGGCCCTGGGAGGGAGTTTGAGTGTGGGAGGGGGTGAGGGGTGCAGGCGGGGGTGAGGGGTGCAGGCTCTGGGAGGGTAACGGGTGCAAGGAGTGCAGGATGTTGGCTCTGAGAGGGTTTGGGTGCAGGAGGGTGTGAAGGCTCTGGGAGGGAGTTTGGGTGTGGACCCTAGGCTGAGGCAGGAAGTTGGGGTGCAGGAGAGGGCCAGGGGGTCAGTGTTTACCTCAGCTCCCAAAACCAACTGGCACACCCCTCTGGTAGTGGCTCTAGCCGGGGAGTCCGGGGGTCTCCATGCACCACTGCCCACATGCAGGCCCACTGATGGGAGGGGGGGCAAAGGAGGCAGTTGCGTGGCTCTGAGGGCTAAAGGGGGGCACCACAGATGGCTGGCTCCCCCCGGCCCGCCCTTTCCTCCAGAGCCCCCCACCCCATCGGGAGTGTGGTGCTGACCCCTCCCCACCTTGCCCAGGGGCGTGCGCAGGCTGCCAGCTTCGCTGCCCGAGGGCACTGACCACACAGCTTCTGTTGGCCACAGTTCCTGGCCAATGGGAGCTTTGGAGTTGGCGCTTGGAGTGGGGGCAGCACACGCAGCCGTGCCCCCCTCCCGGGGCCACAGAGATGTGCCAGCTGCTACCTGTGGCAGGCAGCAAGGGCGGGCAGGAAAACTGTGGCTGGGGCCCCAGGGCCCTTTTAAATCACCTGGGCGCCTGGGTAATTGCCCCGTATGCCCCCACCCCCTCAACAGGCCTGCTGGCCAGCTTGCTACACCACAGGTGTATGGCGTAAGCACGCAAGGAGTCGCAGTGCCACTCTCTCCACAGCACATGCCCAGAGCAGCAGGGGACGGTGCATGGGAACAGCAGGCAATGCAGCCATCACCCCATCCCCACGGGCAGGAGGAGGGGAGCCAGCCTCACTGGCGGAGGGGGTGATGCCACACATTCAGCTTTGGAGGGAAGGGTCACGTCAGGAGGCAGCCCAACCCACTTGGATTCAGGTCAGGCAAAATGAACTTGAGTCTGGGTCAGGCCTAAAAAGTAGGCCGGGGCAGATTCTACTGGAGCTGTGCCGACCTAGTGTGGACGCAGCCAGCAGGCTTCTGTTGGGAAAGTGGTTTTTCTACGGTGATGTTGCAATGAGCCGTGTCTGCACGACAGCATTACGCCGGTGTAGCTACGATGCCGTCACTAGGCTGGCTGCTTTAGTCGCCTTCCCATAGACAGGCCGCTCAATTGGAACTTTTGCGGTAGGAAGCCGATGCACTGGGAGCCAATGGCGCTTTCCCCTCAACAGCAGAAAATAGCACTGGAAGGGACCATGTGGCTCGCCAAGTCCAATCCTCTGCTGTCACAGGCGATCGTGCCTCATCATCCCAATTGGAAACGTTCAATGGTGTGCAGCGGCAGCCAAAAACGCCAACAGACTGTTAGGAATCATTAAGAAAGGGGTAGAGAATAAGACAGAGAACAACTTACTGCCTCTGTATGAATCCATGGCATGCCCATATCTTGAATATTGTGTGCAGACGTGGTTGCCTCATCTCAAAAACGATATATTGGCATTGGAAAAGCTTCCGAAAAGGGCAACAGAAATGAGGAGGGGTTTGGAATGGGTGCCATATGAAGAGAGATTAAAAAGACTGGGACTTTTCAGCCTAGAAAAGAGGAGACTAAGGGGGGATATGAGAGAGGTCTATAAACTAATGACAGGTATGGAGAAAGTGAATAAGGAAAGGTTATTTACTTGTTCCCATCACATAAGAACTAGGGGTCACCAAATGAAATTAATGGGCAGCAGATTTAAAATAAACAAAAGGAAGTTTTTCTTCACGCAGCACACAGCCTGTGGAACTCCTCGCCAGAGGATGTTGTGAAGAGCAGGACTTTAACAGGGTTCAAAAAAGAACTAGATAAATTCATGAAGGATAGGTCCATCAATACTTATTAGCCAGAAGGGGTAGAAATGGTGGTCCTAGCCTCTGTTTGCCAGGGGCTGGAAATGGATAACAGGAGAGGAATCACTTGATAATCCCCTGTTCTGTTCACTCTCTCTAGGGCATCTAGCATTGGCCACTGTCGGCAGACAGAACACTGGGCGAGATGGACCTTTGGTCTGACCCAGTACGGCCGATCTTACATTCTTCTGTCTCAAATTCCATCTCAATCCCATTTCTTAACTCCTGGGATATGCTGCGGCCCAGCAAGTATGGACTCCAGCTGAGGAACCCTCTCTCACCCCACGAAGGAGACGTTTCTTGTGAGGCACCCTCTCCATGGCGAGAGAAATCCTTCCAAGTCCCTCCGGAGTCTGCTCCGGACACAATGGTCTCAGCATGTCCATCCCTGAGTCTCTTAACTAACGGCCGGAGTGGGAGTGATGGCAGCCGAGTGATGCGTTGAGGGGACTGTATGAAGGGGCTTGGTCTGGGTGCTTGCTGCCCAACAGGCGGGTAAATAACACGGTTCTGTCAGAGAGAGGACAGGCCAAGGGGACTTTTCTACCCTTGCTCCTGGCCTGTGCAGGATTGTTCCCACCAGCCTGTTTTCTAGCCCGGTTGTTATTATTTATTGTTACTTCAGGAACAAGCAACGGTCTAGGCCGCCTGGTAGAGTGCAGTGAAGGACTATGGGAGGAGAGAGGCTGCCTCAGAGCAGTGATGCCCTTGCCCTGCCCTACGACAATCCCCCAGCTGACTGGGAACGGCGGGGCTGGTTCCCATTAGCAACGCACGCCGTGCAACCTCCTTACGTGAGCCCGGGGGAGCGTCAGCGGTCATTAAAAGCGCAAGCGCGGCCAGAGCGTGGTGTCATTTATGGGCTGAAATCTCATCTCCGCCTCCGCCGCCGTCCTTCCCCCCGCCCCTCCGCTAACTCCCACCCTCACCACCTGCCATTCCCTGCTGCTGAGGTGAAACATATGCTTCTCTCACAAGAAGCCATTGTCCCTCCCAACGCTGCTTATTAAAGCCACGTGTTGGAATGGGCTCCGGACCTGGAGTCGTGCCTGGTCATTAAGTCGCCGAACGGCTGGAAAGAACCGGGGCGCAATTTCCTCCTTTCTGCCCCGCCTGGCTCTCGTAAACCGCTGTCTGCGGAGGAGTGGACAGCAGAGAGCCCTTCCCTAGGCACCGGCCTGCTTCGGAGACCTAGCCACGCCTCAGTAACCATCCGTCCGCCTGACGGCCTCTTCCCTCTGCCGTACCTTCTCCTGACCCTGTTTTAGGAGTCTCGTTTTGTGGCCCAATGTTCCCCCTTTCCTTGGATAGAACTGGTTCCTGTTCTGAAAGGGTCTCCCCCGCAGGGTAACCCACAGGTGCGAGGCTTGTTCCGAGGGAGGGGCCACAGCTCAGGAGCTGGGTGGCATTGGCCTCGGAAAGCACATGCTCAAGAAACATGCTGGTTCGGTGTATCGCCCAGACAGCCTGTGAGAAAGGAGCTGCACCTGTCTGCTTGTGGTGGACTCTGTTAAAAAGGCAGCCGTACTGGGGTGCGTACTGCCAGCCTTCTCTCCACAAGTGACTTCCCTTGCGACATGCAGAACAGGGCTGAGTCAAACCACCTGTCTTCTCCCCCTTGTTTCTCCCCATACTTTTCCTCACTTCACGGCTCATTCTCTCTTCCTTCCCAGAGTCTCCTTAACCCTTTTTGCATAACGAGGCAGCTGGCTCGGGTGCATTTCCCGAAGATGGGATCTGCAGCTGACCGCAAAGCCTGACGCTGCTTTTCACAGGGAAGGCCTGAGCCAGAATCCTGGATCCAAACATGCCCGATGATGGGGAAGCTCAGAGCCAAATCCAAACGTTCCAGTTTTCTCCGGGAGAGGAGGCAGGCTGACCCGTTTCATAGCGCCCTAGGTCATGGGCCGCACTGAGCATGCAAGCACCTACTTGCGTCCTACCACCCACCTGCTTTGCCACGAGGATACTCTGGAGGCAAGAATGGGGGTGGGAGGTTGGAGAGAAAGAAGGGTGAGGGATTTCCTCTCCCTCGCTGCACAAGCCCGTCTGCCAAGCCCTGGGAACGAAATCAAATAGGAGCAATTCTAAAGCACACCCAGGCCGCTCAGTGACATGAAGAAGATCCCGGTACGAACACAGAGCTGCACGCTGCTCATGGTGACTGGGATTGTGAATGTCCCCAGAGCTGAGCTCCTGGGTTCACAAGTCCGGAAAACCTCATAGGGTTGGCACGATCAACTCCTGTTACAGAACTCTTCCACCAGAAACGGGGTCTTTTGGTTGCCCACGAAGAGGGTTCATTGGAGGCAGGCTTTGAATGGGAAGAACCACCGCTGGAAGCAGCCCTCTAAAAACTGGAGGGTGTACAGCGGAAGAGGCTCCCGGAGAGTCAGAGCTGGAGTGGACCACCCAGCCAGCTGGGAGCTGACAGGTGGGGAGGGGGAGAGAACCTGCCAGCTGTCCAGCTGCAGGATTGAAAAGGCTCAGGCCCCTCCATCTCCACGGAGCAGTAGCACTGCGAATTTTCTTCCAGGGGTGAAGCCAGCTTGTGAGGAGGGAAGAAGTGCACAGCAGGGCCAGGCGCCACATTCCCACCCCATCTGTAATAACACAGCGCGTCTAGACGCTGGAGCGTGGAACATTGACTGGCATTGTTCGGCCAAAGCGGCCCAGTTGCCAAGCTGGCAAGGACCTGCACCCGTCCCTTGGCTGGGGGGTGCTGGGACCGGAAGGCAGCCCAGGGTGGAATGCTGGGGGAGGGGAGAGAAAAGTGACAGCAGCGTTCGTCTCTGGACTTCTTTGAAGTCTGCTCCATCTGCAGAGCAAACCCTTTTAAAAAACACCGTTTTCAGTTCTGCCAGCGCAAATGTAGAGGTGTTTTTTTTTTCTTGGTGAAACATTGGTGTGATCAAGGGCATCCTGTGATGTGAGATGGGCCCCTACAGGGCGAGCTCCTTCTCCAGCTTACTGGCAGCTGGAGCAGAGAGACAGGCCTTCTCTAAGTACACACACATGCTTTCTACAAGCTGCCGCGCGCCAGCCCGAGTCTTTCGAGCTCACCATTAACCCTTTCGCCAGAGCGGCTCGCCCTTTGGCTGCTGCTCTTTGAAGCCTCACATCTGCGGGGCACAGAACGTTTTCGTTGCCTGGTGACGTTACTGCCCAAAATTCTGCTTCTGGTACCATTACCTCCCCTGCTTAGCTCATGCCCGAGAGCCAAACCGAGCCTCCTGAATGCACGTGGAACTTCCCAGCCATAAAACAAAAGGCAAACAGGGGAATGACAGACTCACTCACTGGCTACTTTCTCTCAGTCAGTTCCTTTTGTGATGGTGTCACTCTGTATTTGAACCCCCCCAACTTCCCACGTGGGAGTGATAGTGGTCACCCCAGTGCAGAATTGTGGCACTAGTGATGGGCACAGACAGGAGCAAGGGTGTTGAACGGAATTCTGGGGGAGCAAAGCGGAAAAGGGTCTCGGAAAAAAATCCCAGCATGAGTTAGACAAGAATAAGTATTGCAACAGATAGCTGGGGCAGCAGTGGGGAAGGGAAAGGAAACCCAGGCAGTGAGTAGGGAACGGATCAGTCGGGTTTTGGCAAATTTTTGTTTGTTTAAAACGACTCCTCCTGTGACTAGAGTAGGTTAATTTTAGAATATTTGTTACAGAGCCGCGTTCAACCAAAACACTATGGGAAAAGAGTAGCAAGCCAAACCTCGAGCCGCTTTCCACAACACACACTGTCCTCAGTGGTTCAACTAAACCAGAGCCCCAGATCTAACCCGCTGCTGGGTTTCCAAAACAACGCCCGACTGCCGTGTTTTGGGATGTGCCATATCTCTTCTGCTTTTGTCAGGTTCTGGGTGATTCAGAGAGGAGCCAAGCCCAGAATTATCAATTTGAAACCCACCCACTTTCCTCAGTGCTTTGGGGTTTGAATCATGTAGATCTTGGAGTGGAACCACCCCTGGTTTGGGATTTATACAACAGAAAACAGAGCAAGGCGGTGCAAAATCCAAACCACTGTGAGTTTTGCCTGTCTCCATAACTCCTATGATCTTCACAAAACTCCCACGTTACAGCAAGCGGCTCACATTTCTTTGGGGGAGCTAAATCTGCAAGGCTCTTGGAAGAGCTGAACAAAGCAACAGTTGGTAATTTTACTCCCTTTTAATAATGCCATGAAACAGAAGGGGAACTGAAGCAGTGAAACAGGGATCACGAGATGAAGGGCAATGTCAGGATCACAAAGACATGATGCAAAACTTCTAAGCACCTCATTCAATCATCCAAAATGCTTCTGAAATAAAACCAAATGCAGCTGTTAAACAGGCAAGGCTCAAAGTGAAAAGAAACCAACTTTCTAAGGCCCAGTCTACCCTAGAAAAGCATTGATGGCTAAGCTATATCAACAGACTCCTTTATAGGAGCATAATCTTTCTGAGGCACTGCATTTGAGGACCTTGCATCTGGAAGAGGGCTGTTGAAATCCACTCCCAAACCCAGATTCAACTCTGCTAGCTTATTGATTTTATTTCAGTAGTGTCCAGGTGCCCTACTCAGAGTTTAAAAGGGACTGTGTCTTATTACACATTTGTACCATCTCCTTTTCGTGCTGGTACAAATGCAGAATAAGACACAGTCCCTGTGTGACAGAGTTTGCAGCCAAAGGCCCCAACCTTTTCACTGATTCATAGACTCTAAAGCCGGATGGGGCGATTGTGATCATGTTGTCTGACTTCCTGTAGAATGCAGACTGTAAAACTTTCCCAAAGTAATTCCTAGGACAGAGCTTTGAGAAAAATATCCAGTCTTGGTTTGATCATTGTCAGGGATGGAGAATCCACCTGGAGTCTGGACAAGGTGTTCCAATGGTTAACTCTCACTGTTAATCTAACCCTTCTGCCAGGGAGTGCCAGCAGCATCCAGGGCCGGATTCAATATCTAGGGGGGTCTCTTTTCCTCCATCTCACACAGACCTGGCTCGAGCCCCCACCCAGCAGCCTGGGAAATTCACACACCCATGGGCGCCTCTGAGAGGCAATGCTTCCCCACGCGCAAGCACAGCATCTGAGTGTACAAAAGAAACTTTTAATGAATGAGGGAGAGACGTCACATGGCATTAGCTTGGGGAAATTCCACAGCCAGAGTTCATAACCAACCCATGAGTAACCATCCCAGCTCAAATGAATTGAGCAATGTCCTTTGCCTCTCAGGCTCACTAGTCACTTTCTCCGTACCCCACTTCAAACGCCCCATTGACAGCTCTGTCCAGTCAGCGTGGACCCAGACACATCACCCCGAGGACTCTACTCACTGAGCCTGAGGCCGTGACACCTTTGCGCTGTTCCTGTGATCTGCTGGCCGCCTGCCACCGCTCCTACTGGCCGTTGCCACCAGCCGCTCGGCTGGCCACCGCTCCTACCGGTCATTCCCGCCAGCCTCTCCGCTGGCCGCAGTGGGTCTGGTGCCACGCCAAACCAGTGATTTCAGCTCGTGGGCTACATCTACGCTGCAGGCTTTTTGCGCAAGAACAGCTGGGCTACGGCTACACTCACGGCTTCTTGCTCAAGAACATCTTGCGCAAGTGTTCTTGAGCGAGAAGTCTTGCGCAAGAAAATGTCCACACTGCCATGTGCGAGCTGTGCTTTTGCGCAAGAGCGCCCATGGCAGTGGGGACGCTCTCTTGCACAAGAAAGCTCTGATGGCAATTTTAGCCATAGGGCTTTATTGTGCAAGAAACCCCTGCCGAGAGTCCACACTGCCCTCTTGCGCAAGAGCCCCTGCGCAAGAGAGTTTACACCTGTTAAAAAAGAGCGTAGCTCTTGCGCAAGGAGCTCTCTCTTACCACGCCGTACTGTAAAGTTACTTGCGCAAGAGCGGGCGGGCAGTGTGGACGCTCTGCAGATTCTTGCACAAGAAGCCGCAAGTGTAGACGTAGCCCTCTTCTACATTTGCTGTGTCTACATTGGCGCAATCTTGCGCCAAAGCGGCCGCTTTTGCGCAAAAACATACTACCTGTCTTCACTGGCAGGGAGTTCTTGTGCAAGAACACTGATGTTCTAATGTGTGAAATCATGCTTCTTGCGCAAATACTTTCACACTCCCGCTCGGGAAAAAGCCCTCTTGTGCAAGAATACTTGTGCAAGAGGGCCAGTGTAGACAGGAAAGAACTATTTTGCGCAAAAAAGCCCCGATGGCGAAAATGGCGGTCAGGGCTTTCTTGCACAAAATCGCATCTAGACTGGCCATGGATGCTTTTGTGCAAAAGCACTTTTTGCGCAAAAGCATCCGTGCCAATCTAGACGTGCTTTTGCAGAAATACTTTTAACGGAAAAACTTTTCCGTTAAAAGCATTTCCGCAAAATCATGCCAGTCTAGACACAGCCAGAGAGAAAAGGGCAAGTTGAACCAGGTTTACAGCTCACACCTGGCAATCATGAAGCAGACTGGCTCAAGACCAACCATCCCCCCCCCCCCCCCCCCCCCCCGGAAGTGGGAAGCTTGTTCATCTGAGACCTCTTACAGTGATGGTGTCTCTCCTGCAAGCACTGGTGTCATATTTTACAGTTCCCACATTTAAGGGTAGCATGATTTGTGACCCCCCCACAACAGCCCAAATTAGTTACAATACATCACATTCCAGTCTAACAACCGATCCTCCATCAGCCCTGGCTGAATTGGTTTTACATAACCACACCCCGGATTCCTTCCCCAAACCAACATGAGCTGTATTTACATATCAACAATTAATTATCTTGCAGAGCTAAACAACTTCAGCTGGCTGCATTGCAAGCAGTCCTTCAGACCCCTGGCTTACATTAAAAATGTGCACCTTATTCCTAGTCTGAGTTCATCCAGCTTCAACTTCCAGTCACTGGATCACGTCCAACCTTTCTCTGCTAGACCCAAGAATCCAGTATTAACATTTGTTCCTCAGGAACATACTTAGAGTATGTCTACACTAGCTCGGTAATTCGAGCTAGGTAGGCAAATCAGGGAAC
>JANRFK010006688.1:31898298-31910528 GCA_030068395.1 Apalone spinifera
TCCCTGATTTGCCTACCTAGCTCGAATTACTGAGCTAGTGTAGACATACCCTTACAGACTGTGACCAAGACATCCCTTAACCTTCTCTTTGTGAGCTAAACACAGACTTAGACTTTGTCTTCACTATGCTGTGGACAGCAATCGAACCATCAGACGTTGATTTATCATGTCTACTGTAGGGGTGATAAATCGTTCCCCGAGCTCACTCCCGCTGATGCCCGTACTCCACCCAGATAGAGGAGTAGCTGGCATCAACAGGAGAGCAGTCCCCATTGACCTTACCACACGCAAGACGCTGCAGTTAGTATGTTGACTTCAGCTACGCTATTTGCATAGCTGAAGTAGATCGGCAGGTAAGTGTAGACAAGACCTCAATGAGCTGAGTCACTCTGAGGCAGAAGTGGGCAAGATACGGCCCGTGGGCTAGATGCGGCCCACCGAGCCGTTTGATGCAGCCCGCCCTGCTGAGCCCCTGAGGCTGCTCAAGACAGCTCACGGCACGTAGAGGGAGCTGCCAGCTGTTTTGAACAGTCAGACACGCCCCTGGCGGGGTGGGGTTGGGGGTGTTCATGTGCTTCCCCATCCCCAGGCTTCACTCCCAGCTGTGATGATTAGCCTGTGGACAGGGGAGCCTGCGGCTGCTGAAGGCAGGATCCTGCCTTGGGGGGACTCTGTTGGACTGCTATCTGGGAGCCTCCTAAGGTAAGTGACTCCAGGCCTGAGCCTGCCTCTTGTACCCCACCCCCTCCCACTTCCCAACTCCCTGACTCAGGTCACCACCCTCTCCTGCCCTAGGTCACCATCCAAATCCTTTGCACGCACACCCTCCCCCAGGTCACAATTCCCTCTCAGAGCCTGTACCCGCTGCTACATCCTCTCCCAGGTCAAAATTCCCCCCTGCACACCTACTCCCTCCCAGACCCTGCATCCCAATTCCCTGCCTCATGTCACAAACCCTTTCTTCACCCAGACTCCTTCTCAGACCCCACAACCTCTCCTGCACTCCAGTTCCTTACCCCAAGCTCCCTTCTGCACCCAGCCTCCATCCCAGACCCCGTGGTCCCTCCATAGAAAAGTGCGGCCCTTGACCACTTACCAAAATCTTGGAGTGGCCCCTCTCATCAAAAATTATCGCCCACCCCTGCTCTGAGGCATGTTTTCTAACCCTTCAATCCTTCTTGTGGCTCTTCTCTGAATCCATTCCCATTGGCCAACATCCTTCTTGAAGTTGGGCCTGTGAAAAGCTTCTCTGAAGTCTCTGGGGCTTTTTGCAGGATCAGGACCTTGATTAAGGTGAGACCCAGCAAGTGGATATTTAAAAATAACTGAAGGGGGTGGGAGAGGAAGGAAACGGGAAAATGACAGAGCTGCCTTGTAGCTTGTCCAGCACCACGCGCAGTTCCCAAGTTTTGAGCCTTTTTTTTGTTTGTTTCCTGTTTGTCTGGTGCCTGTTGCTAATTTCCAACCAGGCTTCCCCGACAATCAACCACTTTGCTTCTAAGAGGTCCCTCTGTACTTGCTGCTTATGCTTCTTCCTCACCGGATGGGGAATAAGCGACTTACTCTTGAAAAGCGCCGTGGATGAGCAAGGTATTCGTATCGCACAGCAACCAACACTGTGGTGCTAGCCAACACTACATCTGTCCAGGAAGGAAAAAGTGTCCGGGATTTCCCAATGTCGCTAACCTAACTTCAGCTCCGCGGGAGGACGTTAACAATGGTAGCCTTAATAGGTCATCAGCTGCTAGCACCCTGTTGAGTAGCCAGGGCTATGCAATTGTCATTAGCTTGCCTTTGTGCTAACTAGCGCTGGGGTGAATGCAGCTTGTCAGAATAGACGGGGGTGCCGTGCACAGCTGAACTGGCCTCCCCTACCTTTGTGGCCCAGGTGACGGTGCACCATTGTCAGGTTGGAGGAGGCCTGGCTTTCCCAGCACTGCGCTGGGCGGAGGTTTGGATGACAGGTTATTTCAACTTCCTTCCCCTCTACTGCTCCCCTCCATCATGCAATCATTAAGCTCAGGTGCTACTCGAGCAGCTGCAGGTTGGTCAGACTCCAAAAGCCGCAGCCTCCCCGTTGCCCTCGCAACCTGGCCTCCGTGCAAATCGCAGCCAGGCATCCTCCTTGCAGAACAAACCAACCCGCTTTTACAAGACCACCCGCGACATCCCAGCCCCTCGCAGGCCCAGCAGTACATCCGTCACCCGCAAGCTGAACTGGCCAGCAGCAGCAACATGTGTTTCCTATTCTGCCGGGACACGTGTGGATTCTCTTGCCTCTTCCCATAAACACCACGTGATGAGCACGGAGACAGACCCTGCCACCCCATAGGGCGGGCAACAGTTACTAGTGTGTGGTCTCATCCTTTCCATGTAATGTTACACCCCTCTTCAGTTGCTGGAGGCCAAGTCATAGTGGGCCATTGACAACTCAGGGCTGTTTGCAGTAATGCCCAAAGATTTTGCAGTAATTGCCTCTACATGGCACCTGGAGCTCGAAATAAGCGACGCAACTGGAGTGATGCAAATGGCGTCGCTTATTTTGAAATTTGAAATTTGGCGCAGTCGACACAGCACTGATTTAGAAATAATTCACTATTCCAAAACGTCCCTGACTCCTCGTGGCATGAGGTTTACAGGGATGTCGAAATAGCGAGCCCGTGATATTTCGAAATAACAGGCGTGCTCACAGGACGCAGAATAGCTGCAGTGTAGAAGTAGCCCGAGTAACTAACTTGCCAGGAGAGCTTTCTAGCAATGAGGAGAACCTCAGTGTGTGCAGAGCCGAACGAGCAGTTCTTCACAAGAACGAGTCTACCAGGGCTAGGGGTGGGTGGGCTTGACTCCAGAGGCAGGCCTCAGGCAGAAGGGGTGGGGCGCGGGCTTGCTTTTCCCAGCTGGGCCTTCGCCCTCTACTCATGTGGCTGGGATAAGGCACTGCAAGTGGAGGGCAGCCAGGCACCTCCCTTGCAAAATCTCATTGACCTCTCAGGGTATGGCTACACTACAGAGTTTTTCTGGAAAAACGGCCATTTTTCCAGAAAAACAATACTTACATCCACACTGTTATTGCGTTCTTTTGACAGAAAGTTGAAAGAACGGAGGGGCTATTCCAATGGTGGTAAACCTCATTCTACAGTGAAGAAGCCTTTTTCCAAAAAAGCATTTTCAGAGAAAGGCATGTGTGGACACAGAAGAGAGTGTTTTTCTTGAGAAAAAAAGTTTGAAAACCACAGCTTTTCAGGACCAACCTATCTGAGCCTCTGTGCCTTCATTTCCCCATCTGAGAGTGTTTTCCCCCCTAGCTACAGTGTAGACGGGTGGGAGGCACACAGCCTTCCCAAAATTGCCTACGTGCCCTAGCCGCTCAGAAGGTTGGGGCTGGGAGGCAGCAGCCCAGCTTCCCTGGCCGTTGGGGAGGGCTGGGACAGTGGTGCAGCAGCTTGGCTTTCCCTGACCACCGGGGAGAGCTGGGGTCAGGGCTGTAGCACAGCAGCCCTAGCCCTCCATGTGGCCAGGAAGAATCGGGCTGGGGATGGACGGGGCTTGGCTCCAGGGGCAGGGCCTCAGGCAGAGGGGGTGGGGCTGGAGCTTGCCTTCCCCTGCTACCCATGTGGCTGGGATAAGGCTCTGCAAGTGGAGGGCAGGTAGGCACTTCCCGTGCAAAATCTCCTCTTCCGTCTCATTCTAGCTAGGGAGCACGGGGAAGGGCTGGGAAGCCCAGCCTGCCGGACCCGCCGATAGGTTGCGAAGTCCTTTGTGCTTAAGACCCTAGCGTGCGGTCATGATCCCCCGTGCCCGGCTATCCTTTGCACCCCGGGAAATCAGTGGGGCCTGCTCTAAGTCTCTGTCCTAACTGAGAACACTGAAGGCAAAACATGAATTTCTCTGTCTCCATGCCCATGCGGTCTCTCTTCTATCCATTGCTGTAGCCCCTGTGGTGTCACCCCCAGGGGCGCCAACAGCCTCTGTGGGCCCCGGGGCAAGGTGTGGGAGGGCCCAGCTCCACGTGCCCAGAAAGGGCAGGTCCTTGGACGGAAGGGGCAGGGACGGGGCTGGCAGCTCTGAGCACCATCTGGAATGCACCACACCGGCCCCCAGGCACCCTTAGTGCTGTCCGGAGCCTGTGGTGTCATTCTCCAGTGGAGATTTAAAGACCAGGGTTGCCACAGTAGCAGCGATAGCAGCCGTTTTAAATGACCTTTGCCTCCCTCCCCCCACCCCGTTGGCGGGTCTGGTCACCCCCAAACAACCCCAAACAGATCTGCCCTCTGGGGGTTCAGAGACCTTTGCGAGTAGCCAGCAGCCCCCAGAAGAGAGAAAGGACAGAGGCACTGGCTGGAGATGGAGGTGGGACAACAGATGGGGAATGCAGGCTTGTAATTATTTAAAGAGGAAGGGATGGGCAATTTATTTTCAGACGCTTCTAAAGCAGGAATGTGCTGAGCTGAAATCTTCCCAGAGGAGAGACTGAGGGGGTGGGGGGAACGATAATTAATATTTCTCCCTCGCTGTTGAAAAGAAAATGAAAAACTACCCTTCGCAGAGCACTGCTTGATCCTTTCCAGAGCCAGGGGAAGTCTGGCTGGGCCTGTGTTTGAAGTGTCCCCTCCCCATTCCCTGTACCAGCGCTGGCTACAATAAATGGACCGGAAAGGATGCTCCATTACTCTGGAATGCCCAGTTTTCCGTGCACAGTGCACACTCACACCAGCCGGGCCCAGGCGGGTGATTGATGGCATTGCTGTCGGAGTGGAGGCAAAGGAGGAGTTCACCACTAGCCATAACAGCTAGGCCTGGATTCTTTCCAGCAGCCAGATGTTCTGAAACAGCAGCCTTCAGTGTCTCAAGGTGAGAAGAACAGGCCGGGACAGCCAATTCTCCATGGCCCAAGTTTGCAGAAAGCCAGTTGCTTCTCCGCTAGTCTGGTAAAGTCAAGGAGATGGAGCAGCTACGATCCTGGGAAAAGACTCCCTCTATTTCCGGCCTAGCATCCTTACAGATAAGACATTGTGCTTCTGTTGCCGTGCCAGGGTCATGCACTAGCACTTGTTCCATGCCTAGGAGCAATGCATGGAAAGGTACTTTAGTCCCGAAGGCACCAATGTACAGCTGCAGAGATCACCCTCCTCCTGCCTCACCTCCACCTTTAATTCAGAAGCACCAAGTACCAGGTTCCTCAGCAATGTGAAATCACAGCAGCCCTTGCTTTCATGTGGCGCATAGAATCATAGAACACTAGAACTGGAAGGGACCTTGCAAGGTCATCAAGTCCAGTCCCCTGCCCTCATGACAGGACCAAGCACCATTTAGATCATCCCTGATGGATGTCTGTCTAACCTGCTCTTAAATATCCCCAATGATGGAAATTCCACAACCTCCCTAGTCAATTTATTCCAGCGTTTAACCACCCTGGCAGTTAGGAAGTTTTTCCTAATGTCCAACCTAAACCTCCCTTGCTGCAATTTAATCCCATTGCTGCTTGTCCTGTCATCAGAGGCCAAGGAGAATAATTTTTCTCCTTCCTCCTTGTAACAACCTTTTAGGTACTTGAAAACTGCTCTCATGTCCCCTCTCAGTCTTCTCTTCCAAACTAAACAAACCCGATTCTTTCAGCCTTCCCTCACAGGTCATGTTTTTTAGGCCTTTAATCATTTTTGTTGCTCTTCTCTGGACCCTCTCCAATATCGCCACATCTTTCTTGAAATGTGGTGCCCAGAACTGGACACAGTACTCCAACTGAGGCCTAATCAGCACAGAATAGAGTGGAAGAATGACTTCTTGTATTTTCCTGTTAATGCAGCCCAGAATGATGTTTGCTTTTTGTTTTGCAACAGTGTCACACTGTTGGCTCATATTTAGCTTGTGGTCCACTATGACCCCTAGATCCCGTTCAGCAGTATTCTTTTTGACATAGTCACTTCCCATTCTGTATGTGTGAAACAGATTGTTCCTTCCTACGTGGAGTACTTTGCATTTTTCCTTATTAAACCTCATCCTATTTACCTTGGATCATTTCTCCAGTTTGTCCAGATCATTTTCAATGATAACCCTGTCCTCCAAAGCACTTGCAACCCCTCCCAGCTTGGTATCATCTGCAAACTTAATAAGTGCACTCTCTATGCCATAGTATAAATGAAGATATTGAATGGGAAGTGTTTAGAGGCCCATGGTCCATTCAATCAAGGAATCTCCTGGACATTCATTTAATCGCAGTGATCTCCCCTTTGCACCATCAGGCACCAAGTGACCGGTGTCGGGCTGGGGCGTGTCACATTGACACCCAGTTCTACCACCTCTCCTCCTGCTTTTAAAAGCCTCTCCTTGCCCCTTCCACCTCTGCAGTTCACTCTCTTCTTGCCACGTTTCACACTGGAGAGCACCTGCTTTAGAAATCTCATTCTTCCGCGCGCAATGTCTATGACAACAAATCACTCTGCGGCAGCCGGTGCCCTGCACTAGGGATGGCGGGGGAAAGGTGGCAAGCTGTAATTCACAAAGCAGAAATTAGTGTCATGAGGGCACCTGGTTCCACAAGCAGGGGCTCTGATCAGGTGTCAGTGGGTGCCTAGGTGTTCGTGCTATGTAGCTGTAGCATCCAAAAGTGATTGGATATGCTCCTCCAAGCGCCACAAGTGAAAACGCCTATGTGCCACAGTCACATGTCTGATCATAGAGGACGTCAGAACATCCCCCTACACACACACACACCCTTGCATAACGAGGGGCACACAGGCACACTTACCTTCCAGCTGCGTGCGCTCACACACACGCTCACACTGACACTCGCATACACAGCCGTAACTTGTGTTCACTATCCCTGATGCCCACAGTCCCAGCTCTCCAGCACTCACGATCGTATATACACAGACATAATCAACACCCTCCGGCCCCGACATATGCACTCGGAGAGCACACACAGCCCTATGTGCATCAGTCCCCTCCGAAGGAGTCAGAGTAAATAGTTTATGGTAAGTGACCAGAGCTAAGAATTATAAGAATTTGCACTTGTGACCTGAAGACAAGAAGCGATTTCCAAGCAGCTGGTGAACACACGACCTCGTGTATCACTGCAGTCTCTGCTCAGCCTACCTCGAACCACTGAGCCCCAGGGCTCTGAAGAATCGCGGGACACAAGGCTACAAGGGCAGGGTTCGGAGCAGTCCCAGCACTCCAGTTCATGATGCGGGACCGGGCCAGAGGCCTGATTTTTTTTTTCCCCTCCCTTTCTGGCTTCGGCCTATGGAAGCTGTCGGTATCTGAAGAGGAACAAAGAGAGTTGCAGATGTGCAGCCAAAGCCAAATTTAGGGAGGGGCCTCTGAAGCCCTGCTTCGGGGCTGGCGGAAGTTCCATCTGGGGGAGATGTTTCAGGGTTCCACTGGCTGGGCCAAGCTAAGGGTTACGGGGGCAGCCGGGGAAAACAGGCTTAGATTTCCAAGTAGTTAGGGCAGTTTTGTTGCTGAAAGCATTGCAGGAAAGAAAATTGGAGCAGGGCTCCCAAGAAAGAGGGAAGTAGCCGGTGAAGGAAAAGCTACAGGCTGACCAGCCTGAGCAGGGGCAGCCCCCGGCACTGGAATGACCGTGGCCAGAACCCTGTTCAAACAGGGTCTGTGATTAGCAAGGCTGCTTACGCCATTTCCCTGGTTGTTGTGGGCAGGGATGAGCCATTAGGAAACCTGGTGAGGGCTAGCCTGTTATGGCACGAAGATGGGGGAGGAGGGGCAGGCCACAGGGAAAAGGAGGAGCTGAGCTGTATTATGTAATTGAATTCAAATGACTTTCACGGTGGGGCACATCCCGTGTCGGCTGAACTTTCGCCCAGCCTGGGCGAAGTCCTTTGGGGCATTGAATGTGGCCCGTTGCATCTGGGTTGATTTGCAAACTTGCTTTCCACCAGGCCTATGTGGCTGGCAATGCTGCCACTGACCTATGCTGGGGACCTCCTGAGGAGCTGCTTTCTGTGCTGACCGGGCCCTTTCGTGGCTGGAGGACTGAGCAGGAGCGGGGATAAGCACATGTCATGGTGGCCTCTGGCGATTCCTTGGTGGCTGTTCCTAAGCTCTCCCTGTTGGGGTTAAGCCTCTCTGGGGGCAAGACAAATGGCTCTCCTGCCTGTAAGAGCGCAGTGGGGCTGGGTCAAGGCCAACAAGCGCTGTGGGATCATATCGCTCCATATGAGTTTAATTTCCACTGCCTCAGTAGTATCGTTATTGGTACGTTCCAGCCACGCGCTTGGTGGCACAGAAATGAAGATGGCTCCTACCCCAAACAGCCTGAGAGAGGCCAGTGTAGGCTGAGGCTCACCGCGGGGATGGAGGTGAGAGAGCTTGGACAGTTGTTTATATTTCCATTTTCCCGTCTTCCTCCTGCTACCGACAGGCTGGAGAAGGCAAACGGCTGGTGAATCCCGTGGCGTGGAGCCCTGGGGAAGAAGGAGGAGCTGTATGGGCCAAGAGCGGAGGCCAGGAGTAGTGAATTAAGGAGGACAAGGGGGTTGGACGTGCCAGGACTGGGCCTGGCCAGGAGGGCGGGCCCGCTGAACTGGGGACTGCCGAGGTGCGTGAGGGAGGAGGGCATGCCAGGATGGAAACTTCTGATTAAAACTGGAGGGAGGAGGAGAAAACTGAAAACAACAGTGTCTCCCTTTCTAAGCTCTCTTCCAGGTCCCCCGGTGCTGGTGGCATTGTCTGGCTGGCGTACAAGCCCGGGACATACACTTGGATCCACTCAGGCAGATGTAGTGTGCCTAGTGTAGAATCTCGTTGACTTCAGCGAGATTCCATGTGGATGTGGGATACCCTTCCCCTATACGGCTCAGAGGGCAGGGCTGGGGCCTAGGAGCGGCGCTGCGTTCTGTACAGCACCTAGCACAGAATGAATCCGCAGCAGCAGAGAAGGGAGCGTGAAGGCAGGAGCAGAGGAGAGAGCTTAGCTGCCGGGGAGGGCTTCTCTCCCTCAGACACACAGCCGCTGCCAGCGAAGTGCCTCATGTTGATGAGAAAACAAGAAGTCTTGCTGGTCCCTTTATGTTGTCTTGGAGAAAAATAAGCTGGTTTTCAGGTCAGAGCCGAGTTTTCCCTCTCTGGGCTCCTTGGGTTGGTGACAGAGGATGACTCAGGCGGTAAACAGCAGCTGCATCCAAAGCTGAACTCTCTGGTTGGCTGAACTCCACCCTTGGAAAAACTGCACAACAATGGAGCCTTGAGTGGAACTTAGGCAGGCCCTTACCAGCTCCACTAAATGCAAGTCCCTGAAGTGGCTTTTATTGAGGCTGAAAGGAGGGGGAAAGCGTGGGAGGGGGAGGGCAGGCAAGGGAGGGAGGCATCCGCGGAAAGCCTGGGACGGGGAGGTGGTATGTTGCGTGTGGAAAGAGGGGCATCTCCAAGCCCTTATCACACACCCAGAATGGTTTTAAACAAATTCCTGCCTCCAGCCCTGCGGTGAGTTAGCTACAAAGAATTTCCGATGTTTTACAGAAGTTAACAATCATGCTACAAAATCTTGTCCAAGATCACCTGTGGGACAGAGGGGGGGTCGCACCCACGGTCTCCTCGTCCTAGCCTCCAAGCTGGGATCCAAGGATGCCCCTATACACAGCGGTGGCCTTGTGTTCCAGCCTGCTGATCACCCACCATGTCTGTTGACATGTGGCAGTGCAGCACCCCGGGAACCCAGACCCCACCTGTGCCTCTGCCGCATTTAAAGTCAAATCCTTAGACGCTGGAGCATGCCTGGTGTGGGAAGGGTCCACTTGGGGGGATGTCTGCGTCTCTTTGTTCCACCCCCTATCCCACGGTCCACTCCCGGCAGCCCACAGGTTGCTCTGTTGCACCCTCAAAGGAACCATCCCGGAAGGCAAGTCTGGCCACAAATGACATCGTCTCAGCTGCAGCCAATCATGAGCTGCGGACTCTATGATGTCACTTCCCGGAGTTACAGCTATGAAGTCAGTAACCACGGCAAACACATCACTTGTTTGCCGGCTTCCAGCGGCCTCTGGACCCGGTTGCACTGATTGCAAGGCAGCCCCCTCTGTGTCATGAAGAGAACACCTTGATTCACTTCAGTGTCAGGCTTCCCGGCCCCCTGGCTCTGTTTAAATGGTGTCTTTCTGCAGCCCGGAGGAAGTGGGAGATGGATTTCTTGGCAAGCTAGGTTTTCTGTAAACAGCCTGAGGGGCTGACCCGTCTAAGCTGGGGCAAGGGAGAGCAATCGCCTGGGAAGCTTGCAGTTGTTTATCACATTCTGCTCTCATTTCCTCTAACTGCTCCGCCGCTTGGAGCTCTTCCCCCGGCTTTTCGGCTTCATGGAAGTCGGCCTGCAGCTGACTGCAGTTAGTTTACAGGGCCTGGGATCTGGGATGGAACGGGATTGCACCAAGCCCCTTGGCAGGGTAAGCTCACACCGAGGCAACGTGCCGCAGACTTGCACGCACAGGAACGCACCAGCTGCGTGCTACCTGACACACACATCCACGCCTAGCGCACACGCCGGTGTGCTCCCGGCTCGCGCTCACATGTGCATGCGGTAGTTTTGGTTTTCGAACGACAGGGCACGACCCAGCACCAGGTGGTGGAATGTCGGGCCCTGGGTCTCCTGGCTGCAGTGGGGGATCAGGTGAGCAGTGGGCGGGGCGAGAAGGGGGCTAAGGCAGCTCCCTACCTGGCCTGGCACCACAGACTGTGCTGCACCCCAGAAGCAGCCAGCAGCAGGCCCTGCTCCTAGTTGGGGAGGAGGGGAGCACACCGGGCTCCATGCACTGCCCCTGCCCCCAACACTAGCTCTGCACTCCCACTGGCTGGGAACCTGCTGCTGGCTGCTTCTGGGGGCAGCCTGGTCTGTAGTGCCAAGAGAGGCAGGAAATTGCCTTAGTGCCCCCGCTGACTGGGAGCCGCTCAAGGTAAGCCCCTTCTGCCCCAACCCTGCCCTCCCATAGCAGGAGCCCCCTCCTACACTCCAAAGCGCCTCCTCAGCCCCACCTCGGAGCCCAGTCAAATTATGTTGGGTCATGGGTATCAATGATTTTCTTCAGCTGGGGCATGAGATAAAAAGCTTGAAAACTGCTCGAGTACCTGTTGGGGATGCTGTAGACTACATATGTACTATGCTAGCCATGGGGCAGAAAGCAGAGCCGTATAATTAACTGCATTTACCTCTCACCTCCACCTCATGTACACACCGCCCCCCACTCCACCCCCACCAGGACTTCTACCAGTCTACCTCTCTGAGCAACTTACATAAGAAAAAAGCCACATTTTAACAAAATGAACTTACTCCTTTCCTCCCTCCCTAGCCCGACCTCCCAGCCTGCCACAAAAATGATTCTTTCAAATTGCTAATAGCCCAATCCCCCAAATAAGCCCAGTCCAGCCCTGTTCCCAGGGCAGGCTTACGATCTGGCAATGCAGTGCTAGAAACGGGCACTTTATCCGATTGAAAGGCAACAGGTGTTCCCAGAGGGCACACAGTAGTTCTGCCCCTAGCTCTGGCAGGTCCCAAGCGATCAGAGCTGAAACCGGTGGCATGAGTCTGTGGAGAGAAGTGATGGTAAGTATTTATTTTTGGAGTGTTCAGTGTGTTAGTTTCTCGCGCAAGAAGCCGTGAATGGAGACATAGCCAGAGTGTCCAGCAGGAGGCGCCTGTGGCGGTGAGGCTGGCGGTGTTACAGGCGCGCACACAAGGGCATAAAGAATACACATGCAACCTGGGACGCATCCTGTGCCCCTGCTCTCCCTTCTGCTGCCAAGCTTTGAGGTTTGTAACTTTTTCCAAACCAGCATCTCTTTGCCAAGCCACAGCCTGCTTTCCCCATCCCCGTCTCGCTGCCTCTCCACCAGCAGATTTCAGCATAGAGCAAGGGAACGGATGCTGTCGGGGGGTCCCACCTATGAGGGAAGAGGCACGGTCCGCGTTCTAGCGTGTCTGGCGTTCCTGCGGAGTTAGGGTGTGCATGGCTCCCGCTGCATTCAGAGAACGGAGTGGGACCCCTCACACAGCTGCAGTAGTGTGCGGATGGGTTATTGAAGAGTCCTCCATGGCTGGGCCCCTGCGGGGGAGTATTTGGTACAAAGCGCCGTGGAGAGCTGGGCTCTAGGGCATTTGTGACGAGCTGCCCAGAACAGCCTCTGGATCCCAAAATGCTTCTCTCTGGGGCCTTGCAGAGTATTTGCCTTCTGGTCTGTTACTGGACAGGGAGCACGAGTGGGCAAACACACTGGCTGCGTATCTG
>JANRFK010006688.1:31910628-31934210 GCA_030068395.1 Apalone spinifera
ACGACTTGAACTCGAGTCCGACGTAAGTTGCCTAGGTGACTCGACTTGAGACTCGACTCGGGTTCCTTGTTTGCGACTTGGGACTCGACTTGAGACTTGCTAATTTTGTTAAATCGACTTGGTGAAAAAATTGTCCGAAAATGCCGATATTGGTGGCTTGTACAAAAGCGACTTGACATTTTTTAAATTAAGACTTGAGACTCGACTTGGGACTTGACTTGAAAGTGACTTTAGGGATTCGAGACTCGACTTGAACTGTAGTGACTTGAGACTTGACGTGGACTTGACAATGACGACTTGAAGACAACACTGGCTCACAGACCCCTTGGCTGCTTTTTACAGGGAGGTGGAGGTGATGAAATTAAGGCCAGGAGAAACAGGTGGCAGGGGAAATGGAAATACCAGCCCTTTTGCCTGGGATAAGGTGCTTGATTAATGGCCAGAGCAGTTTCCAGGTGTGTAGGGATCCAGACTTTGGCTGGCCTGGGTACAGAAATCTGAGCAAAGTTTGACTCTGGATCCTCTTCAGAGCGTAGTGGTAGGATCCAGGTGTTGTCCCAAGTCCACCTCTAGTTCCTGTTGGTCCAAACCATCCTGTAACTGTGGGGGATGCAGGTTGAGGAAACAAGGAGACTCTAACTTTGCAACAGGTGGCAGCTGACTAGAAGCAGATATGAAAGTGGGGAATTGGGCTGAACAGAGAGGAACTTGAGGCATTAAAGGAGGAAGAGGCTTTTTGCCAACACTGACTAGACCTCAACAGGCTACATCTCACAGGCTACATCTACACTGCAGGCTTCTTCCGCAAGACCTGTTTTGCACAAGAGTTCTTGCACAAAAGGTCTTGCACAAGAGCGTGTCCACACTGCCATGTGCTTTTGCGCAAGAGATGTGCTTTTGCACAAGAGATGCAGAGCCAGACAGCTCTGATGGCCATTTTAGCCATAGGGGTTTCTTGCGGAAGAAACCCCTGTTGCCCGTCCACACTGCCTTCTTGCACAAGAGGGCTTATTCCTCGTGGGGAGAGGAATAACTCTTGCACAAGAAGCCCTCTGTTCCGACGCCTTACTGTAAATTTACTTGCGCAAGAATGCGCCTGAAGTGTAGATGCTCCGCAAGTTTTTACGCAAGAACACTTGTGCAAAAAGCCTGCAGTGTAGACATAGCCTGTGAGTAAAATCCACAATGCCGAAGATGCTCCCTCATCACAAACACTGTATCAGAGTGGGAAATGTCTCAGCAGCTAAAGATAAATGCATCTCCGCTCTCCCAAGCAGATAAGGAGCCGTTCTGGTGGGATCAGCTGGGCTGCTGCTGGGCGTGGGCAGCTCGTTAGCCTTTAGGCTTTCGTTCAGCAACATATTTTCAAAAGGAGAAGGTGCCAAGAGATGGTTTTCACGTGCTGTCCTGGCGAGCGGCTTTGGGACTCTGTCCGGGCAGTGGGAGAGTTTTAATGGCTACACAGGAGAAGTGAGACAGAGGATTTAGTTTGTGGCTTCCTCCCTCTCCCCCCTCTGATTTTAGAGACACAGCCATGAGCATTTCCAGCAGAGAGGCAGCCTCTTGCAGGGAATCTGCCCCAGCGAGGACTTGAATGGAGGGATTTTGCATGTGAAAGTCACCCCTCTACCCACTGCCTTTTGTGGGTAGCATCCCTGATAGGTCCTTAGCAGGCTTCTAACTACTAGGCTTGCCAGATGCTTTCGCCAGAAACCCTGAACATGGATTGAGCAGCAAAAAAAAAAAAAAAAAGTAAAAGGGGGAGGACAAAAAACAGGTCTCTGTGCCTTTAAGAATCCCCACGCTCCTCGCTTCCCCCCATTTTACATGTCTGGTATTTTCTGTTTTTTTTTTTAACCGAATAGGGGCCAGAAATAACCGACTGTCTGGACGAAAACAGGACACCTGGCAACCCTACTTGCTAGTCTGCACTGAGCAGCCCTTAACATAGAAAGCCCCATAGGAGAAATGGAGGCAGCAACCCAGAACAGCAAGCGGGAACTGGCTCTGCTGGGACGCTGTGAGCTGGTGGCTGTTTGCCGCAGAAGTGGTCGAGGGAAATGGTGCTATTGTCAAAGAGGCTGTGTGTGTTCTCGACCTTGGGATTGGAAACATAATATGCACTTGAGAGCAACATTACTCACACATGTACATCTTCTTCCTTGCATTAATCCCCTGTAGTGGGGCCCGCCCTATGAGTCCTCTCTCTCTCGCCACAGGGCTCTGTTCAATGCCATCTCCTCACAGCACATGCTGGCATGTCTTCCTTTATGACCGCCCACCATTTCTTCTGGGGTCAGTCTCTCTGTCCTTTTCCTTCAGGCTTCATCGGTTGGACTCTGATGCACACGGTTGTCCCAGCTGTGCTTTACGGCAGCGGGTTTCAAACGACGGCGCGCAACACAGCGCTGGGGGGTGGGAATGTCGGGCGCTGGGTCTCGTGGCTTCAGGGGAATCAGGTGAGCAGTGAGGGGCAAAGGCAGCTCCCTGCAGACTGCGCTGCACCCCAGAAGCGGCCAGCAGCAGGCCCAGCTCCTAGGTGGGGTGGGGGGAGAATGCACAGGGCTCAGCTCACTGCCCCTATCCAAGCACTAGCTCCGCACTCCCATTGGCTGGGAACCTGCTGCAGGCTGTTTCTGGGGCACAGCCTGGTCTGTGGTCCTTAGCCCCCCCACTGCCTTAGCCCCCCTGCTGCACCGCTGTCTTAGTGCCCCCCCCCCACCGGTGCACCACTGACCAGGAGACACTCAAGGTAAGCCTCTCCTGCCCCAGACCTGACCCCACCCAAAGCGGGAGCCCCCTCCTACACCCCAAAGCTCCTCCTCGGCCCCACCCCAGAGCCCCCACTCTAGTCAAATCATGTTGGGCATCAAAGATTTTCTTCAGCTGGGTCATGAGAAAAAAAGTTTGAAAACCACGGCTTTTCAGGACCAACCTATCTGAGCCCCTGTGCCTTCATTTCCCCATCTGTGAGTGTTATTGGAGCATGTCCCTGAACATGTCACATGGTCTTTCTTGTTTTCACCATTCATCCAGCTCCCCACTTGCATGTCTGTAGAACAAATTTTTGCTCGTGGGTCTTCTTCCTTGCCCGTCTCTCAGTGCCATGAGTTAAAACCAGATGGGTTTATGGACTGTCCCTTTCAATCTTACTGGTATCTTCCGGACACATGCTACACACGCATACACCCAGGAGCAGCCCGAGGCGGGCTGCAGCAGCTGGCACCCCAGGCGGAACGCACAATTGGCGCCCCCGCCTGCAAGACCGTCAATGGAGTGAGGTCATCATCGGGCGCCCCGGGTGCTCCATTGAAAGCGGTGCGTTAGGCGGTGGCTGAGTCTGCCTATAGTCACAGGCCACCCCTGCATATACCTCCAGGGGCGGCCCTAGACTAGCTGCCAGCAACTGGCGCCCTAGGCGAACCATGCAATCGGCGCCATCACCTCCAAACCCCTCAATTATATTGCGCCACCATTTGGCACCCCATTTAACTTGGCGCGCTAAGCAACTGCCTAGTTCGCCTATATGGACGGGCCACCCCTGTACACCTCCTCTCTTCATCCGAGCCTGGCACTTATTATTCCCAGCTCTAATGTCCTCCTCCATTTCCCCTTTTTCCCAGATTCTGGAATCCAGACTGTTGGAACTTTGCATTTTTGGTATTGTCTCCCCTCTGGTGCCGAAGATCGTGTTTTGGTGTTCACATTATTGAGATTACAAACCGTCGACTCTGATGTTCCTCTCTTTATTTTAAGCCCTCGTCTCTCCAACATATCTCACCAATTATCAAGATCCATTTCTAGATGATCTCACTGAGTAGAATGCTACTATCTGCAAATAGCAGGCACCAAGATGCCTCCTTGTTCCTTGTGATGGTATCTCGGACAAGAATAAACGGGAATGGATTTGGTGCTGATCCCTGATCCACTTCCTCCTTTACCAAGAGTTCGTTTGTTTCACGGCTAAAAGGTCTGACCATTGATTGTTGTGTTTACATACATAAGAATGGCCAGACCAAAGGCCCATGTAGCCCAGTGTCCTGTCTTCTGACAGTGGCCAATGCCAGGTGCCCCAGAGGGAGTGAACAGAGCCGGTCCCATTCCCAGCTTTGGGCAAACAGAGGCTAGGGACACCATCTCTGCCCAGCCTGTCTACATGGCTTGAACAAGCCACATGTAAAGTTCTGGTACCATTTTCTCCCTCCTCTCGCACCAGATGACGTCCTTTGCAGCTGAGTCCGAGGCCTTTTCCAGATCAGTGAATACCATGGGAGCACGTTTCCTTTTCTCTCTCAGTTTTTCCATGCAAAACCAGCATCTCCTGTCTATCTTCCTGGCACGAAGCCATATTGATTTGCATTGATATCTACTTTGCTGCTTAGTCCCTTATCGACAACGCTCCCACAGTTCCGGTGAATGACGCATCAGCTGTTATTTGCACAGTTGCCCCACACGTGCAAATACATGGCATACGAAGAACCGGAGGGGAGCCTTTCTAATATGCGTTGAGCCCTACTGAGGAAAAGCACTAAGCAAGCACTCTGCATTAGTCTGACTTATTCATCGTTATCGGTGACTTCATTGCTAGCTTGTGGGTGCCCCGCTGCTTCTGCTTTGGAAACTGGGGACAAAGGTCTGTGTTGGAAATATGACCAGTAGGTGACTGTCTTCTTGTTCTGTGTTTGTACAGTGCCTAGCACAACAGCCTGGTCCATGCACTAGAAATAATAATTAATGCTGTGCGCACGCACACACATACACCTGTACCACACACAACAGTCCAAAGGAACGGAGAAGGGAAATCACTGCATGCAAGCCTGCTGGCTTGGGCTGCTCGTACTCACCAGACCAGATCTTCTGCCCCTATATAATGGGAGCCATAGACTCATAGAACTCTAGAATTGGAAGGGCTCTCCAGAGATCACTAAGTCCAGTCCCCTGCCCTCACAGCAGGACCAAGCACCGTCAGGGATGATCTAGACAGATGTCTGTCTAACCTGCTCTTAAATATCTCCAATGATTCCACAACTTCCCTAGGCAACTTATGCCAGTGCTTAACCACTTTGACAGTAAGGAAGTTTTTCCTAATGTCCAACCTAATCCTCCCTTGCTGCAAATTAAGCCCATTGCTTCTTGTCCGAGCACCAGAGGTCAAAGAGAACAATTTTTCTCCCTCCTCCTTGTGACACCCTCTTAGATACTTGAAAACTGCTAGTATGTCCCCTCTCAGTCTTCTCTTTTCCAAACTAAACAAGCCCAGTTCCTTCAGCCTTCCCTCATAGGTCCTGTTTTCTAAACCTTTCATCATTTGTGTTGCTCTTCTCTGGGCCCTCTTCAATTTCTCCACATCTTTCTTGAAACGTGGTGTCCAGAACTAGACACAATACTCCAGTTGGCCTAATAAGCACAGAGCAGAAGAATGACTTCTCTTGTCTCGCGCACAGCACTCCTGTTAATGCCTCCCAGAATGATGTTTGCTTTTTTTGCAAGTGTCACAAGGTTGACTGGTATTTAGCTTGTGATCCACTATGACCCCTAGAGCCCTTTCAGCGGTACTCCTTCTTAGACAGCACCCCGTTTTTCACCTAGAGGAGGTGTCTAGGTCCTCCAGCACCCCATCTTTCACCTAGAGGAGGTGTCTAGGTCCTCCAGCACCCCATCTTTCACCTAGAGGAGATGTCTAGGTCCTTTCATGTGATTTCCATTGTTCACATGGAGGTTTTCTGTTCATAAGAAAAAAGCACCACCTGAAATATTTGGGAGCCAAACTGAGTTCACCTGAGCCACATAAAATGCATGTGTGATAGGCAGGATCCACAAAGAAAGCACATGCCCCTAATCTACATACGCTTTCTTAGCAAGGGAAAGATGGGGAGTCCCTGAGGTTTTGCTGCGCAGATGTTCAGCTATTCTACAGGGGTGCGAGGGAGAGCAGCGCGGCTGTTTTCTTTAACCCGCTCTGTTACCCTGCGAGGAGTCCTTCGGCTGAAGTCTGTAATTCAGTTCCTCATGTTTCAGTGCTCTCCGCCTCAGGCCTGCCATTAACAAATCAGACCCTCACTGGCCCACAAGCCTCCAATTTCTCGGCAATCAGGCCTTATGAAAATACAAGCTGACCCCAAAGGTGAGCCAAGAGGAGGCGGGGGGAAGAGCACAGGGGGCAGAAGATCTTCAGCTGGTTCTCATTAATGGCTGCTCATTAATTGAGGGGCGCATTTTCCCCTCCGCCTTCTGCTCAGGTTTGTTCTTCTGCCTTCGTTCTTTGATCAGAATGCTTGGTGGCTCCCAGCCAGCCATAAAGTGAAGGGCTCCTCAGCACTGAATCCATCCGGCCCTCCGTTCCTGCGCTGCCTCAGAGAGAAGCTCTCTTCAGCCCGACTCTAGCCAATCTAGTCCCACAGCGGCAGTTCCCAACCTACGAGGCAAGTAAGGCTGACTTTCCCACCCACAGACACTTGGGCACTCATGTTCTTTCTCTCACACACACGCTCCCCCTTGTTCTGCCTCGCATGCCCCCTGACGTGGTGTGGGCCGCAGGATAGACAGGGCTATATTGTTGGACGGAGGAGGCAGATTGCTTAGACAAACACAAGGTTAATGCCGGGGCAGTTGGCTAGACGCTAGGGAGGAGCGGGGGAGCGCCTCGCGCCTCGCAGGGGAGGCAGTAATTAGGAAGTGGGGGCAGGCTATGGCGTGGCCCTGTTTGCAGAGTTGAACAAAGGGGCTTTCTTGGCGTTCCTGCCCAAGGAGAACTTGTCTGGTCTCACAAAGGAGAAAAGAAAGCTGCCTGCGTCAGAGACGACTGTGAGAGGAATGTTTCTGAAGCGCAAGGAAACTCAAGACTCTGTGTCCCCCACCGAACTTGCCTCATCTCTGGTGAGGTTGAAAGGGCAGTTACGCTATCAAGCTGGGGACAGACGTAGTTGTAAAAGGCTCCTTACCTTTCAGAGGAAGGCTAGGAGGCTCAGCTAGCAGTTTAGACATGGCCTATCATTCAGTTTGGCCTTCTGGCCTGAAATCTCTGTGTTCCCGCCAAACCTGGCCAGGACTCATTGCAAAGTTACATGCTCTGAATGGCTCTTCCACTTCATAGAATCATAGAACACTAGAACTGGAAGGGACCTTGAGAGGTCATCAAGTCCAGTCCCCTGCCCTCACGGCAGGACCAAACACCATCTAGATCACCCCTGATAGATGTCTATCTATCCTGCTCTTAAATATCTCCAGTGATGAAGTTTCCACAACCTCCCTAGGCAAGTTATTCCAGTGTTTAACCACCCTGACAGGTAGGAAGTTTTTCCTAATGTCCAACCTAAACCTCCCTGGCTGCAATTTAAGCCCATTGCTTTTTGTCCTATCCTCAGAGGCCAAGGAGAACAATTTTTCTCTCTGTTCCTTGTAACACCCTTTTAGATACTTGAAAACTGCTCTCCTGTCCCCTCTCAGTCTTCTCTTTTCTAAACTATACAAGCCCAATTCTTTCAGTCTTCCCTCCTAGCTCATGTTTTTTAGACCGTTCATCATTTTTGTTGCTCTTCTCTGGACCTTCTCCCTGGCTGGACTTGCTGTGCGGGGTTAGTGTCTGCTGCAGTGCAAGGGTGAATGGAAGGCCATGTTTGCAGGCCTCGGCCCAGTTTGCAGGTGTATGCTGGTTATCAAGGCAGCCGAAACCTTGCTGTGAATCGGATGCGGCTTCCGAGCATCCTTAGGAGATGCTGCAAAACCTTCCTCCTCAACAACCCTTTCCAGCATAGCCTGACTAAGACCACTAACACCGACACGCCCATCTACTGCAATATCCCACCCCCACGTAAACTCCTGTAACAGCAAACAAAGCAGCCCGCTAAACAAAAAAACACCATACACCTCGATTTATTTCCCCCTGCAAAGGGACAATTGCCAGAGATTAGGGATGGTGGTTGCTATTCTTTTCCTGGAAGGGGCTCAGACTTTGTGGTGAGTGGGGACAGTGTGAAACCTGACGATAGATCCTGCTTTAACTGAATTACGCTGCCCGCCATATCTCATCAGCGTGTGCATGCAAACGTGAATGTACGTATTGGGCATGGGGGTGGGCACGCACGAGGTGTTCCGGCATTGCTCGGTACATCACATTTCCAGGTCACCGATGCCTAGCGTAAGTGTTTCTGTGTGGAGAGACATGTATGCATAGGCCTAAGCTGGTGGGAGACATTTCCGCCCAATGGGCAGTCCCGTTCTCTTTTGTGGTGGGAATGTGTATTTATGAGTTTGCAACTTTTTCACCGACGTACGGATAATGCATGTGCATGTGCGGGGATCCTGGGCAGGTTGTGCTGCCCACGCTTTATACGTGTGTGACAAAACAATGCCCTATCATCAAAAAGTCTCAGAGGCGTCACTGTGTTAGTCTGTAACTTTAAAACCATGCAGTCCTGTGGCACCTTGGAGACAACAGTTTTGGTGGTGCCACAGGACTACTGCATCTCATCAAAGAAAGTAACTGGCCTGAACCATATGATGACAACACAGTGTAAACCGGAAACAACAACGAATCGTCTAGCAGCACCTTAAAGACTCACAAAACGTGTAGAGCAGGGGTGGCCGAGCTAAACCTGAGAAGGAGCCAGAATTGACCAATGCACATGGCCAAAGAGCCACAGTTCTATGCCCCCAGCTCTGCTCATCTCCTCACCGCTGCTCTCAGCACATCCCACCCACTGGCAGTGCCACCGCTTCCTTTTCCTCCTGCCCACTGGGATCAGCTTTCTCTCAGGGGGAGACACTGGAGGAGGAAGCAGGGGTGTGACGGGCTCAATGGAGAGGGTGGGAAGTGGCAGGTTCCTAAGGGGAAAGGGTGGAGGAGGACGGCACCTATGGCAGAGCTGGGGGCTGAACAGTGAGCACCCTTCGGCCCAGTGGAAAGTTGGCACCCGTAGCTCCAGCCCTGGATTTGGTACCTATGCAAGGAGCTGCATATTAACTTCTGAAGAGCCTCACGTGGCTCTGGAGCCACAGGTTGGCCACACCTGAATGATGGTATCGTGAGCTTTTGTGGGTACATACCGCTTCTTCAAACCATTAGCCTATTTCCTGTACGGGGAGGGCTAAATTCAGCAGTGAGGTAAATGCTCTTAAGTAACACAGGGATGAGTTGGTTAAAAAACAGGCTTGCATGGGTGTAAGCGGCCCAGCTGAATAGCTTGTACCATTTCAGAATATGGAAGGGAACAGTAATTTCTACCAAGCCGTTTTCTTTGCACATCCTCTCAACTCTTCGTCATATGTTTGCCGACATGGATCTTCAGCCCTTGGGAAGAGAATTCCCCAGATGATACGTCTCAGCTCTTAGTCATACGTTTGCCAACACGGATCTTCAGCCCTTGGGAAGAGAACTCTCCAGATGATACATCTAAGCAAGTTACCAAACTGTGTAAGAGAAACCACACCCTGTTGGGTATTTTAAAATAATGCTTCCAGCTCGTTTGTCTTCAAGTATATTCCTTAAGATCACAACACTTCCAACACTCCAGTCATCTGAAGAAGTGGGCTGTGCCCACAAAAGCTCATGACACCATTTACATATTTTGTTAGTCTTTAAAGTGCTACCAGACTATTTGTTGTTTTTTCCTGTTACAGACTAACTCAGCTACCCCTCTGAAGCTTATAATTATACCGTTTATTGTAGATATTTTTTCCCATGCTTGGTTTGAATTTGCACCACATGGGCACTCTTAAGGAAATGTTAGCACCTCGACACATTTCGTATTGTGACACTGATAGCTTAGCTGGGGATTCACTCTGTAACTCCCAGGTCTGATAGGATATTACTGTGCCATAGGAAGATCTTTGCATGTCTTGCTACTGCAGCTGTAAATCAAAAGAACCAGTTCTTCAAGGGAATAATAATATCACAGAGCCCGTGTTGTGCTTCATAACATTTTTGCCTGAACGGCTGTGAAGTGTAGATTCAGTAAATGACCGTGTTTGATGCTTTGAGCCACTTGCTGGGATTTTAAATGGTTTGCATCTGATGGCTCTGTCTGAGCCTTCCAGTTGTTCCGTGGTAAGATCCAAAATGGGTTAGCATCTCTATCCCTATGCACCTTGAGTTCTCCTATTCTGTGCCCGTTACACACAACAATTTAGTGTTCTGAGAGCTGGCATGCTTTAGTCCAGAGGTTCTCAATTTGGGAGTCAGCCTCAGGGGTGTGTGAAAGATATTTGTGAGGGTGTGGCATGAGAAACTTTAAGAAAAATAAAGCCTTATTTTACCCACAGCCATGACTAACTAGCCACGCTGATTCCTTCTGATGTACCATGTCCTCAGAGGGGCCTGTACATTTTGACAGATTTCTGGGAAGCTGGCCTAGTATTATACAAAGTCATTAATCCGTGTGCACGTTTCATTGTGAGCATCAACCACAGTCGCAGCTTTGCTTTTGCTTGTATTACAATGCTTCGTTGGCTCTGCTCGAATCGATGCCTTGCTGATTTTACTACTGAGTGAGCACAGTATGTTGATTTTTCTTTTTATTGGCATATGTACCTGTGTGGCGAGGGGTGGACGGGCCGTGAACTGCTAAAGCTCCAAAGAAGGGGTGTGTGATCAATTACCACTGCTTTAGTCTAACTCAAGTTAGTGTTTCTGGGTAGGAGTAACTGGGGGAATTGAATGCCTTCAATACAGCAGGTCAGGCTGAATGGTCTAGTGGTCACTTGTGGCCTTAATCTCTTTAAAACATAGCCTAATGCCCCCGCCCCCGTCTTGGTATATGAATCTTGCTACGGTTTCCCTATTCACCGGGGCCTCAAAGGCATTGCAAGCACTGATCTAGCTGAATCAGGCCATTCCAGCTGTATGGCATTATGGTTGGACAGTTCAGTCCTAATTTTGCTCTCCCTTTCCCCTTTGCACACAGTCAACCTGTGGAACTCCTTGCCAGAGGATGTGATGAAGACCAGGACTTTAACAGGATTCAAAAAAGAGCTAGATAAATTCATGGAGGTTAGTTCCATCAAAGGCTATTAGCCAGGATGGTGTCCCTAGCCTCTGTTTGTCAGAGGTTGGCAATGGATGACAGGGGAGGGATCATGTGATGATTCCCTGTTCTGTTCACTGCTTCTGGGGCATCTGACATTGGCCACTGTCGGCAGACAGTAGGACACTGGGCTAGATTGACCTTTGGTCTGACCCAGTCTGGCTGTTCTTACGTTCTAACCCCGGAGAAATAAAAAAGCTGGATCAAAGTCTGACTGAAGGCAGAGCAGAGCCCTTTACGTTTTCACATGTAGCCCCCCTGCCTTTTTCTCCAGCTCACTCCTTTGGCCCTCAGCCTGCGGGGCTGGAAGCACCCGTGCTGGATTTATACACAAGCTAAATCAGTCACAATGTAGGGCCTCAGATTAGGAGGGGCCTCTAAACACAGAACAATCACTAGTTTTTAGTTGCATCCTCGCCTTGGTCCCGGGACATATGGAAATATAAAACTTTATTATTGCTATTTTCATTGTCCTTTCTGTTAGAACAATACACTTTTTTTTTTTTTTTGGTAATGCTATAGGGCCTTTTAAACTTGACATAGCTTACGGATGTCTTAATCTGGCCCTGTCTTTGAACTCCTGTAGCTGGGCAGCAAGGGGTGGATATACCCACCTTGGGCCAGTCCAGAACATGGATGCTCAACATGGGAGTCCTGCCCAGTCTCCCATGGCACGATGGAAGAAGGGGGCTTGCCATCCCAAAACATTTTTCTTGTTGCAAGATGAGGTCATGGTCTGGAAAAGGCTGAGGGCCCCAGAGCTTGACTATTGAAAGACACAAAGGGAGACAGACCCAAGCATCAGCGTTTAGCTCCCAGCTTGGCTCTGATGATTTTGGTTCAAGGGCATCTGGGTTCCTGTGCCTGCCGTCACATTGTTTTCTTTGCCGTCTAGGAACCACCGCCTTGAAATTTGCCAGGGCTTGGGTAAATACACTCTGCAGTCATGAATTCCTTCTCCTGGGAGGAGAGGGGGGGAAAGAGAGAGGCCTCTTCCATCTCCAAGCCAGACCAGTCTGGGTGGCATGCTCCCAGCATAAGAAGCTGTTCTTTCACATTTCGGTGTCCGCCAGCAGCGGCTCCCCCTGGAATTAAGCGAGCCCCTGTGAGCTGACATGGCCCCACCAATTAAAGCCATTTAACATGCTTTACAATGCCAAGAGGATATTTTATCAAGCTTTTTTTTTTTTTCTTTCTGCAGACTATTTTCTTTTCATGGAAACATCAAATGGGCTGAGAGATAAGGAGTAAATTTATACAAGTTCACACCGAAGCAGCCAAAACACTGGGAAGGAAAAATTCTTTCCCCTTTGCACCCCCTCCCTCCTCAAACTTCCCCCCACCCCGCCCATTTCCTCTCATTCTCTCCAAATTCTCATGACTCCCACAACAAACTTGGCCGTCCAGACTCTTCCTGCCACGAATCAAGACTTCCAGTAAAGTTGCCAACCGCTCTGTGAGGTGGTGGTGGAGGGAAGGTTAAGAAAGTTCACCAGCAAACACACACACCCAGATACCCTCCTTTTCACAATTGGACTCTGGAATTCTGTAGCCACTGAAAGTCAAAGATCATGGATGATGTTAAGATTCATAAATCCGTGTACGACAGCTATTAAAGAAAGTGACAGCATCACACTATTACTTACCGGCAGGATGGGGCTATGCGGTTGAAGTCCATCAAACTGGACAATGTGACTGTTCTGGATTGTAAGAGTATCCGGTACCTGGAGGGGAGATGGATTTAGAAATTTTGGGGAAGCTCTTCCTCCCTCTTGGGTCTCTGAATGTATGTTATTAAAGAAGTTGTATATAACAGAGATGGTGGAGGAAAAATCAATAAAAATTTCAACTTTTAAGAAAGAAAGAAAGAAAGAAAGAAAGAAAGAAAAGATTTGTTTCAGGTTACTGGATGTGCAAGGAAAACAGACCCTTTCTGTTAAAATGTGATTTGTCTACAACCTCATTTGCCCCTGAAAAAAAAATGCTGGGCAAATTTTGGACCAACTCTAAAACCGAATCTTGTTTATTTGTACGCTGCAGCCCACAGTTCTTTGGCTGACATTGTGTGAGCACCTTGTGGAGAGGCACCATACCCCTTTGAGAACTCAGGGAATCCCTGACGTTTGACTCCCACTACAGAAGGTTCTAATGCAGTAGCGTACATTGGGATGTATCCCTTTAAAAAGTTGTCTGTGTTTCAGTGGCCACCAGAACCCTGCTTGGACAGCAGTTTATGTAAGTAGCTAGAGTTAGTAAACAGGAGTATTTGGCCCCCATTGAGCCATGGGATTCCTTTGTATTATGTTTGCTGTGTCAAGAGCAAAAGCCGCTGCATGCTGACATGCATGTGAGCTGTGCAAACCCATGTCTGAACCCTATCCGAGCACTGGCATCCCTCCACGGTGCTCCTCTTGGCTTCACGCAAACAGTTTCATCCGACGGCTGAATTCAGGGCCACCCTCTCTCGGACCTCCCCCTTGTCTTTTCACGGAGCTTGCTCTGACCGGCCTGCTTCCTGGGCTGCTGCTTTGAGCCATAAAAGCCTTGATCGTCCACAGCCTCCCCGGGAAAGCGGTTGCACCCTACTGATGTGACAAGCAGTATCTATGGCAGTGGGAAGCGCTGGATAAATACAGTGCGGTTAGAACATCTGTAAAATATATATTTACATAACAGTCCTGAACAGCTCCGAGTGCGATAAACAAAGCTGCCCATTTTACATAGCTGTCTACACACTCCTGATTCTGCATGTTACTCTCTGGCAAAGATCTCATCTCATGTTCCTGCTTAGGCCTGGCCATGGGGGGGTCTTTCTGGGCCTTTTTCTCATCTGGACCTCACCAAAGGGTATCATGTAAGAACTAGGGGTCACCAAATGAAATTAATAGGTAGACGGTTAAAACAAGCAAAAAGAAGGTTTTTTTTTCATGCAGCGCACAGCCAACCTGTGGAACTCCTTGCCAAAGGATGTTGTGAAGACCAAGACTTTAACAGGGTTCAAAAAGAGCTAGATAAATTCATGGAGGTTAGGCCCATCAATGGCTATTAGCCAGGCTGGGTAGGAATGGTGTCCCTGGCCTGTTTGTCAGAGGCTGGGAATGGGTAACAGCGGTAGGATCACTTGATGATTTCCTGTTTAGTTAATTCCTTCTGGGGGCACCTGGCATTAGCCACTGTCGGCAGACAGGACACTGGGCTAGATGGACCTTTGGTCTGACTCAGTATGGCTGTTCTTATGTAAAGAAATGGAATCAAGTCACAAGAAACTGAACAATGATCAGGACTTAGGGACCAAGCCAGCACCCACTGACAGGTAATAAGCCAATTCAGCTCAGTGACAGCAGGATCGGGCCCATAAAGGGGGTGTCAGCTGTCAAAAATGACATCTCAGTGCACCGTGGTTATACAATTGCTCCGGTGCACAATTCTTTCAAGGTTCCTCCATCCTAGCTTGAATTTCCCCTGCGGCTCCAGTCTTGGGACCCCACTTCCAGCTCTGCAAACGCAACTTCACCCTGACCTGCAGCAACCGCTCCAGTTTAAATCCTAGGGCGCGCCCTCTGAATCAGAAACGCCCCGTCCCACCCACCGAGAGGGTGGTTCTGGAATGCTCGTGACCGGAGAGTCGGGCCAGAGACCACCCAGTTCCTTGTCACTTGTGAGCCACCCTGGAATTTGAGCCCAGGTCTCTAAAGAAGAAATATTTCCCAGTGTCCTAGAGCTCCAGCAATGTGCGTTTCTGACACCCCTCCAGCAGAGAATAAGGAAATGTCCTTTGTCCAGCATCTAGGTTGCAGGTAGAGCGGGGGAAGAAGAAGAGAGAGCTTTGGCTGGGAGGGAGGGGGCGACGAAGCACATGGGAGTGAGGGATCAAGTCACTAACTTGTGATGCTCTCATCCCATCAATAAATGTGTCCACCGAGCGACCCGGAACAAGCCAAGCAAGGAGACTGAAATGTAGACATTCAGCAAAGACAGGAGCAACAATGTAATGGCGCAGTAGGTCAAGACGGTCTTCCATGAGGTAAATGAGGGTCATAGTGCTCCAACATGGTCAGATTAGGGGCCGCTGGTTGAAGAGTCTGCCTGTGGATACGTCTCCTCAGAACCCCTCGCCTTCTAGTGCTTGGCTTTCTATGGAAGTGACCCCAGGGCGATTAATGCAACAGGCGTGGCTACTTGAACCCAGGCTGTCGCTGTCCTCTCGTCGGGTGGCACGTTTACTTATACGGAAGTAAAGTAAACTTCTCTGTTTACTTTACTCCTCTGTTCTGTCAAGTTCTCACTGCTGTCATCTTCACTCGGCCCGCTCCTCTGGGGTTTTGTTTCTCTCACGCTTTGGTGCGCTCATTCTGGTCACTAGTGAATTGCTGTTTGGAAAACAGGTTTTTCTTCCTGTCACGGGAAGGCCGCTCAGCGCTCTGGCAGTGCCCACTCCAGTATCTCTCGGCCTCCTGGGGGGGGGGGGGGGGGGGGGGTCAGTCTCTGCACCCTGGGGTCCTCCCCTCCCAGGGAACCCCCAATTCCCCTGTACTCAGCTTGCCTCAGGGACCCACTGCCAGTCTTCATCTAGCCCCTGCCACAGGGGCAAACTGCAGCTGAAATGGCTGCTCATCACTAGCAAAGGGGTGTGGACCTGCTGCCTTTGCCTATCCTGGCTGCCCCCCTGCAGCCTTAGTACACTCAGGCCTTGCCTCAGGCCCTGCAGTCTGGGAGTCAGGCCAGGCCAGAACTCCCCAGCTCTGCCGGCCTTTCCCTAGCACTGCTCTGTCTCAGGGAGCCCCCCCTTTCTTGGCAGTCAGGTCTCTCCTGCTCCTCAACTAGTGCAAGAGTCTGTCTCACTTCCTCCCTCTGGGAGCCCTTATTTATACAGTCCTCAGCTATGGGCTTTAATCTCCACCCCCAACCAGGGCTGGGTTTTACCCTTAAAGGGCCAGCCTTTTTGTTTAAAAAAAAAAAGACACCTCCCTCCCCGAGAACCAAAAATCCAAACATTTTTGCCTGAGAACTGCTGAAGACCAAAAATATTTGCCTAAACACTGGAAAATGTTTATCTGCATACTGCTCAAACCAACCCCCAAATATTTGGGTTGTGGGTTCATGGTTTTCTGACAGAAAATCAAAGATTTTCAAGAGAAGCAGACCCTTCCAGGGCTATGGGCCTATTGGCTTTGATGAAAATCTAATTTTCCATTTAGAAAAAGAAGTGTTGATGGAAAATGCGTGTGCGAAGGGGTTAATTTTGTCCCACATTAGCTCTTGGCAAAGAAAGCCTGGACATAGCCATGTCGGGTGTAAGGAGGGGCCTAGGGCATTAGTTCCAATGTGTTCTGGCTCCCGGCTAGGATCCCACCAGCAGGAAGTGTTGCTGTCTGAAGACCGACCTATGTCTCCCCATTGTGGCAGAAACACCCAGCGCCACCTGGAGTAGCTCTGTGGACCAAGGTTTGAGAACCACTGGGATTGGGGGTTGTGGGAAGCGATTGTAGAGATGTGCTGGATGAGAACAAAGTTCTGGGGTGTGCAGGGGACCCTAACTTTCATAACCAGAAACGGGCACGCTTTTGTGGCGGTGTTTCTTAGGGCCACCGAAGACTTGAATGCTCTGTATTCGGGCTGTCTCCGGGGTCTGAAAAGCGCCCTCTTCCCCCTGCACCGCAGGGTCCTCAATTCCCTCCTCTCTAAGGCTCTGGTAGCAGCCCGGTGCTCTCCCCTTCAGTCCTGATTCTTGACCTTGGAAGGGGTTTTCACTGATGCGGCTGGACCAGTGTCCTCTCAGGCTTCTGTTGCGATGTTGTGGCCTGCCAAACTTTGGCCTTGGACCGTGAACGGTGTGACAGGTGCAGCCATTTCAGGGCAGGGCAGCCGCCTGGCTGGGACAAACATTCTGTAGTTATAAAAAAACAAACCCACCCCGAGCGCTTTGATGACATGAAACAGTCCTCAGGCCACCAAGCTGTCCAATGGAAACACCAGGAGGGGTCCCGGTTACACCAAAGCATCCAGTCTCTTTAAGGCAGGGGTGGGGAAGGCTTGCCTAGATCTGGCCCCTGAGGTTTGGGGCTCCCCCCAAGGACTGGGGGAGCCTGTGATGGTGCTCCACCTCCCCCACCATCCCACTGTGGGGCTGGAGCACACAAAATCTATTAGCCTAGGCCCCGCTAGGCTCTGGTATGTGAGGGGAATGTGGGGAGCAGGGGCAGATATAGGGCAGGGCGAGCGGGGTGGCTGCCCTGGGCCCTGTGCTTCAAAAAGCCCTGCGCATGCGCCGTGGCAAAGGGGGGCCCCGCAAAATTGTGCTGCCCTGGGCCCCGCAAAATGGTCATCTGCCCCTGGTGGGGAGTGTCTTTCTCCTTCTCAGTCGGGGGCCACATCAGTGAGGGTTTGGTTTTTCTTTCTTTCTTCTCACTTGACTGATTTTTCTGGGGGTCAGCAGCCCCCAGCCCAAAAAGGTTCCCCAACCCTGCTTGAAGGGATACAACCCAGTGGAAAAAGGTTTTGATGCTGCTGAGGAAATCACACAAGACAAAGGGGACGCTGGCAGCTTCTGGAAGGACGGACCATCTCCTGTTGCCTGTGGTTGCCCCTGCAAGACACAACCCCCCGAGGAGTTATATTCGGGCTAGATGGCAAACAGTGCGATTGTCCTCCGGTAGGATCCGCTTGGCAGAGAGGTGTTCTGCAAGTGCATCTATTCTGTCAGGCCGCCCCATCAGTCTGCTGTGCATTAGCCCAGAGAGAAAATGAGAATGGGGCGTGGGAGGAGGGAAAACAGGAGAGTCCCTCCCCGCCCTGCACCCATAAAGCTTCCCTTGTTTAATTTCTGCCACCGGGGGGCCGCTCAGCACACCAGGCCCCGGGGCTCGCGATGCCGTAATGTTTAACTTACCGAAATCTGCAATCAATTTTCCTGGCTGCCCCCAGTCGAGTGGCCCCTTGCTAGAGTCCTGCAGGTTTACGAGCTCTGAAGCGCTATAAAGGCTTTTTACAGGCTGCTTTTTTCATTTCAGATTGGAGTGTGGCCGGCGAGCAGCTGGACAAGGTGCCAGTTTTCCACGCGGCCTGCCCGGCCTACGGCCATCAGTTGTGTGGCTGAGGTCCTGGGTTTGTACGCGGGCGTGGTTCTGGAGAGGGGACACCAGGCTCCTTCACCCAGCGCTAACCAGGGCATTCTCATTTCAGTTCCTTCTCCCAGACTCTGGCCGTGGCGCTGAAGCTGGGGAGAGACGCTCCGTGTCGGACTCGGGAGCGATCCCTGTGGCCGAGGAGAGCCCTGCTGTGCTGCACGTGGGGTCATGCGCCTGTGGCTAGGGAGCAGGGTTGGAAGCCCTGAGCGGATACCACTATGGTCGTAGCAAGGCTTGTCCACCCAAGGGCCACACTGGCCCCTTTTCAGAAGGCCAAGGCAGGCACCTCGCCGCTATGACATGGGGCAGATTGCAGCCGTCCACGTCTCCCTGCCAGACCCGGCTCACAGAGCATGGCACTTGCGGCCTGCATGGAGATGGAGCATTTCCTGCTGGAACTGGTGGGCCTTTGCACCAATGGGCCCACTAATTTTTTCCAGCCATGTGCAGAATAAATTTTATTAGATGCACTGAGACATGTGTGGAAGTGCACCACCAGCAGAAACATACGCTGCTGGCTGTGGGCACTCTGCTAATCTGCTGGGCGGCACCTGAATTTTTCCAAGTGCTCAGCTTACAGGGAACACTGTTTTGCACTGGGCACACCTCTGTGCTGGCGGGTAAGGGTCCCGTGTATTGCGCTGCATTGCACAACTCGGTGGGCCACATTTGAACCATGCACTGCACATTGGCTGGGCTCCCTCTCTGCTCCTTGTCTGCTGATTGTGGATTAGCATGCGATTTGTGCGCAAACAGCCTCTGTGGTTGGCTGCTCACTGTTACCCTGCAGTGACAAGGCAAGAATGAGTCAGCGCTGGACACCGGGCACTCTGGCTGCGGAGAGGACGTCTCCGCTGCACACCGTGGGACCCGAGCTTGTGGGCTCGGTGTTTTCATGCTCCTGGTGAGCATCCTGGGTCTCACGGCCACGCTCACGCATCCATGCTGGACTACAAAATGCCAGCCCTCACTCCCAAGTCTCAGCAGGACTCTGGCTCTGACCAATGTTCCCTCTAAGCTTTTCCATCCACTGTGCAGAATAAATTTTGTTGCATGCACCAAAGCATGTGCAGGTGTGCACCACCAGTTGAAACATATGCTGCTGGCTGTAGGCACTGTGGGTGCTCTGGTAATCAGTGAGCTGGGTGGCATTTGAATCTCTCCTAGGTGCCTGCACAAGTGCTTGACTTACAGGGAACTCTGGCTCTGACCCACCCTCTCCCACAGCCCTATGTCCTGTGTCCTGAGTGCTTGCTGGCTCAAGTCTGCTTGATTTGTGTGTGGCCAGGGCGCAAACCGGAGTCAGCACCTAGGGTTAGGGTGCAGTGTAGACGTGCCCTGACAGTGCTGAAGGAATGAACTCCACCTACCCCCCTTTGGTATCTCCAGTGGTTAAAATTTGGGGTCTAATGGGGGTTGGACTCGATGACTTCCTGAGGTCTCTTGCAACCCTGTGATTCTATGGTTAGTGTAGAAACAGATGATTATCACTGGTTTTGCCATGGCTGTTGTGCGAATACAAAGCGCACAATGTCCCCTGCCCCAGAGCGCTCACACCTGCAATCTAGCACAGGCACAGGCTGAGTGAACGGATTATCCCATTGTGCCAACGGCACTGAGGCACACAGAGATGAAGTGACCTGCCCAAGGTCACACTGGACGTCAGTGGCAGAGCAGGGACTTGACGCTGGCTCTCCTGAGTCCCAGCCCAGTGCCTCTCCCCCAAAACCACCCTGCCCTATGCTGAGCATTTAACGGACAGGCCCAGGGAAAAAGAGGCTGGTACAGGCAAATTCCTAAGCTGCAAAGACTCCGAGTGTCGCTCTGCACCCATTGTGCATGCACAGCCCAGCTGAGCGCCACAGGAGTAGCTTGCATGCAGTCCAAACCCTTCCCCCACGCCCTTGTCTCCATGGGAGTCAGACAGATCAAGGGAAGGGGGAAGGCAACTGAAAACCAGAATAAAAATCTGCCCCCAAATGGTGTTTGGCCTTTCCTATGAGATGCCAAGCGGCTCTGGTTGGGACCAGGCACCTCCCCAGAGTCAGACGTGTTGGTTTGTATGCCAGTCTGCCAAGCCTGGGTACACCCAGCGCTCCCCTCCAGCCTGCTAGGCAAGGGAGGCAGCAGGGAAAGTTTTGCCACTTGGTCCCTGACTCCAGACCATCATCCCCCCTGCTGCCTCCTCCCCTCCCCGCTGGACCAGTTGAGTGGCCGGAGACCTGCAAGGCATTTGACATGGCCTCTGGGGAGTCCCACAGGGCTCCGTGCCACAATGGAGGTAACGGGGAAACTTCCTTCCCTTTTGGCACCAACGCGGCCTAGTCCCCGTGTGCCCACCACCCCCCTCTGCCTGCAGTGCTTTGGGTCTGGCTCTTGGTAAAGGTGCCCAATGAGGGGCCCAAACGCCACCCTCTCCCTGTAATTCAATGGGCCCTGTACTTGTCCGTGACAGGAGCCCTTTTGCTTTAGGGTTCTCTGGGTCTCGTATTCTTGGGGGTGGGAAGGGCAACGTCTCTGCTAAAACAGGCATCAGTCCTTCGGGTCAGTGTGGCCCATCCCCACACAGCTTGGAAGGGCACCACTCGCAAGGTTAAAAAGAAACCTTGAGGTCTCTAAAGGTCTTTGTAAGTTGCTCGTTTTCCCTCCCCCCCCCTTTTTTTGGTTTGGATTTCGCCAGGCTCCAGATCTCGGCTGGAATGCTGTCCCGGAGAGCTCGATACTCCAGTGTAAGCACTTTCAAAATATAGGTGGCTAATGCCTTCAGTATGTCCGAAATATACCATATGCTGGAAACAAAAGGGGCTCTGTGCTATTAAAGTTTCCTTTTTCCCCCTCCCTCCCTCCCTCCCCGCCTCCCCTCTCCCCCCTTTTCACCCTGCCCTCCTCCGTTCCTGCTCAGGCTGCCGAGGGAGGCAGAGGAGACCCAGTGGCGATGTGAGATGCAGGCTGAAGTGGCTGGGGAAGGCAGACGCGAAGCATGGCTGGGCTCATCCCACCTCGGGGCCCTCTCTCCAGAAGCAGGTAAGCGGGGGCTTGCAGGGAAGGGGGGGAGGTGAAAGCACGAGGCAGTAGGCTGGGGGTGACCAAACCGCATGGTGATCAGATGTTTGGTATTTTCCTGCTGTAGAAGGAAAGGGAGAAAGAAAGAGCAGCAAGAAAAAGAAGGCAGGGTGTGATCTCAGCAGGCTAAGGATACCGCGGGATCTTCTTCTTCCGCCTATAGAATAGCGTCCAGCTGGTGCTACTCCCTGGAGTTTGGACGCAGACTGAGGCAGGGCAGCCCGTCTGGCCCTTCTAGGTGCACAGCCGCCTGCCCTGAGCAGGAAACACTGTCAGTGGGTCAGGACTGTCTTGGCAGGGCTGAGGGATGCTGGCCAGGTCCAGCCTTCGGTGTCTGGGTGTATGCCGGAGGGCTTAGCTCCAAGGATGTGGAACTGCAAGGAGTTCCCTCCTACCTACTGCAGGGAAGGAGGCGTGAGCCCCCGCCTGCTCCAAACACTATTCCTTTCATTGCCAGGGGGCTGGGGAATAGGGCAAAGTGAGATCAGATGGTCCAGGAGGAGCCAAGCAACATAGCCTGGGCAGAGGGCTTCTGGGCTCCACTGTCTGAGGCCGCCGGAGAAATAAAACCGGCGCCGTGTGCAGGCTGGAGAGGGGGAGCGGTTCCCTTTTCCCCCACCAGCTCCTCTTTCTTTGTTCTTTGGGGAACACGGGCATGTCTGAGACTAGGCCGGCAGAGAGGCCACCGTGTCCTGTCAGGCACACAGCTGCCAGTGGATTTGATTCCACTGATCTGTCTTTGTCACGGCCAAAAAAGCTCCTAGCTGCCAATCTGTCTCGATTCGGCCGTCCTCCCACCCCCAGAGGGAAAAGGTGAAATAAATGTGGTGGATGAACTATCTGGGTACGTCTACACTGCAAGCTTATTTTGAAATAAGCTATGCGGGAATAGTAGCGAGGAGTCCTGTGGCACCTTGTAGACTAACCGAAGTGTTGGAGCATAAGCTTTGGTGGGCAAAGACCCACTTCGTCAGAATATGCGGGAATAGTTATTCCGAAATAGCTTATTTCAAAATAGCATGTCTACACTGCAGGGAAGCCTCAAAATGAGTCCGAGGCCGGCTCCCCTAATATAGATGTGCTATCTCGATTTAGCGCCCTGGGAGGCACTGGGGAGGGGCTATATCGAAATAGCAGCAGTGGAGCGTCTACACAAGCTAATTCGGAAGAGGCATTATTCCTGTTAGAAAGAGGTTTACAGATTTTGGAATAAGCCACTCGTTGTTTCGAAATAACGGAATGGCGGTGTAGACGCTTGCGTTGTTATCTCAAAATAACGGTGCAGTGTAGACGCATCCTCGGTGGCTCCCCTCCCCAGATCCTGCCTGGGCGAAGGTGTCGGGACCGAGCCCATGAAAGGCCCTTCCTCCCACTTCAAAACCCAGCAGAATAGGTGAGCGCTCCTTGCAGGCATGCCGGCTGCTGGGGGGTGGGGTGGGGGGCGATTTCCCTGCAGTGGGGGTGGGAGGGACGTAGGCAGGAGGCAAGGGAAGGGGATGAGAGGAGGAGGACCATGTGGGGTGGGATTGAGACTGCAGCAGGGTAGGAGAGGCCAGGCGAGTCCCGTCCTGTCCCGTCCCCGGCCCATCCCATGCTGCCTTCCAAGGGAGCTGTCTCCGCTCACACCATTGGAGAGAAAGCAAAGAGCACTGGGCTCCCCGGTGCATCCCCTCACCCCGGCAGGGCTCTTCCCCGCACCTGCTTCGGTCCAGGCTCGGTTTCAATGGCTGCAAAATGCGAGCGGTGGAAGGCAGCCAGCGGAGGGTGCCACACTGGGGCCCAGCCAAGGAGCTGGGAGAGGCCCATGTGGAAAGGGCAGCAGGAGCCGGGGGGAGGGACAGAAATAGGTGTGCAGTGAAAGGCAGACAGACTGTGGGCGGGCAGGTGGGGGGAGGGTCACTGGGGCAAGAGGCACAAAGAGTTTTCAGGCTCAGTCCTTGCGAACCCCCGTCCGGCACCACAGAACTGAAACAGCGCCTCTCTTGGTGGCACAGCCGGGGTCCCTAAGGGGCGTCATTCCCAGAGCTGCAGCTGCCTGCAGAGTGTCCTGTGTGGAGGCGCTGAAGGGGTTAAAGAGAGCAGGAAAGGAAGCGGATAAAGAAAACAGAAAATGCAGGGGGTGAATTGATAGGCCGGGGCTGTTTGGGTGGAGGGACGTGAATATGCCCCTTGGGTGCTTATTTCTAGTGCACAGGCGTTTTGTGAGAAATGGATCTTCACACACGCACATTCTCTCTCACTCACACTGACACACATCCACACTCACACATTCTCTTTCTCACACATACACACACATACTCACACACACATTCTCTCACTCACTCATACTGACACACACACACACTCTCTCACACACATTCTCTGTCTCTCT
>JANRFK010006688.1:31949069-31986460 GCA_030068395.1 Apalone spinifera
AAAGCAGATGATTTTCCGCAAAAACTGGCCAGTCTAGACACAGCCGTGCTGTTTTCCTTCTCCTTTCACTGATGCTGTTGTGCACCCACGTTCTCCACCAATGCCCATGCTCAGTAGAAGGAGAGGGAAGCAGCTAGGACCCTGTCCATGCTTGTCCTGAAACCATGTTAGTCAATCCATATTTCAACACAGCCTGGCTTAGCCGGGTGCTAACAAAGGGAATCCATGGGAGTTTTGTCATTCGTTACAGTCAGAAAGGGATCAAATGCACAGTTGTTCCTTGTCTGGTGTGACCAGACGTCAGCCAAGTTAGATGTAGTTTCACCAAGCCATCCGAACAGCCTGAATCACAGCTTCCAAGCACCTTCCCTGCATTATGAGACTGACCCTCACAACATAAACACCTCCCCCCGTACCGCAACCCCCTTCAAATAAACCGGAGTCTGAAACAATCAGATCAAACTGTAACCCACACTGAGTTGAACACCCCCAAAAGAAGCAGTGCCATAGACGCTGTGAAATGCTCAAGGGCCTTTGCTGTAGCTGTTGGCTATTGCTGTTGGCACTCAGATGCTGCCCAGATCGAGGGCATAACATGGCTCATTTTTCACTGCTCTAGCCAGGGATCCTGGGTTAACACTGCATTAGAAAGACCTCCTACAACTCTTGCTATAATGGATTCAGTAACACGTCCAGAGGGTCTAGACCAGCGGTTTTCAAGCTTTTTTTCTCACGACCCAGTTGAAGAAAATTGTTGATGCCCACGACCCAATATAATGCGACTAGAGTGGGTTTTGGGGTGGGGGCTGAGGAGGAGCTTTGGGGCGTTGGAGGGGGCTCCGGCTTTGGGGGAGGATCAAGGCTGCGGTGGGAGGGGCTTACCTCGAGCGGCTTCCAGTCAGGGGTGCAACGAGGGTACTAAGGCAGCTTCCTGCCTCTCCTGGCACCGCAGACCAGGCTGCCCCCAGACGCAGCCAGCAGCTGGTTCCCAGCCAGTGGGAGTGGGGAGCTAGTGCTCAAGGCAGGGGCAGTGTGGGGAGCCCTGTGTGCTCTCACCACCTGGGAGCCGGGCCTGCTGCTGGCCGCTTCTGGGGCACAGCGCAGTCTGTGATGCCAAGCCAGGCAGGGAGCTGCCTTAGCCCCCCCACTGCTCACCTGATCCCCCTGCAGCAATGAGACCCGGTACCCAACATTCCACCACCCAGTATAAGGCCACAACCCCTAGTTCAAAAATCACTGATCTAGACCAGTGATGGCACTGAGATGGAGGAGTGGCCCTCCTCCATCTCAGTGGACCACAAGATTGTCGTAACCAGGCCAGTCTCCCAGGACAGGGCAGTTTTGCTAACTGCGCTGGCGTCCCTAGAATTTGCGGGGGGGGGGGGGGGGGGGGGGGGGGGGGGGGGCGAGGGGTGCAAATTGAACCATAGCAGCGCTGGGATCGGATGCAGAGGGAGCACACGGCTCTCAGTCAATATTGTGTGCAACCGCCACGCATCTCGCTTCACGCGCCTTTGCTTTACGTGCATGTCACGTTAGTCACACTGGTAGAAAAACCCTCCATCCTGGATAGACACCAGCGGAAGCTGGCTACCCTGTGCAGTGGCAAACAAAATGTCTCATGGGCCACGCAGAGAGCCTGTGGGCCACAGGTTGCCCACCACTGGTCTAGATAGTTTAAAATATGAACACGTCCTAGTTGGTACCTCGTGGGATGGATTGTATACGGTGCAGACAGAAATCTCCCCTCCCATGCCGGGTGGCCCCCGTATGGTAAGGGCAGGACTAGCTGTTCTGGCCTCCAGGCAGTCCCAATGCAGAGTCCTGGGTGAGCCTCTTTGCCAGGTAAATTCCTTTCTGTTCTCTCCCCTGGAGGCTGTTGGGGGGGGGGGGGGGGGGGGGGGGGGGGGGGGGGGGCTGTAGCTGGACAGGGAGTGGAGGAAGCCATCACAGAATGTGTGGAATTTAGCACCGGTCTTGAGTCATCAGTAGAATCCCATTCAGGGCTTTGTCAGCTCTTCCTCCCGAAACCCACAAGGGATGAAGTTGGTGAATAAGAGAACTAGTACAGGCCCAGGCAGAGGAGTGGACTTAACCCTTTCCTCACCAGGCAGTGGGGAATCCAGGCACCCAGCAATAACCAGGTCTTCCTCTTCTCTTTCCCCTCCAGAATGCAGCTTTCTTGTCTCCTTGTTCCCTTAAGGCCCTTAGGGTATGTCTAGACTACAGGCTTTTGTCGACAGAGGCGTTGTTGACAGATACCGTCGACAAAGCTTCCGTCGACAAAGAGTGTCTAGACTACAACCAGTTCTGTCGACAAAGCAAGCCGCTTTGTCGCCAGAAGGCATTATTGCATCTACCCTGTCCTTTGTGTCTACACTCTCATGTCGACATGGCTTGCTTTGTTGACACGAGAGTGTAGACGCAAAGGACAGTGTAGACGCAATAACAGAACTCTGTCGACAAAAGGCGTTATTCCTTGCAGAATGAGGTTTACCACCGTCGACAAAACTGCCGAGTTCTGTCGACGTTATGTCGACAGAACTCAGCAGTAGTGTAGACGTAGGTATAGTTTTGTCAACAAAAGTCCACTTTTGTCAACAAAACCCTGTAGTCTAGACACACCTTTAGAGTCCTGGCCCGTCACCATGGCCCTTTGCCTTATATCAACGACTCACATTGGCCCAGGTCATGCCTCAAAGATCTGCTCATGGCAGTCTCACGACGGAGGGGGGACGGAGATGAGGGGGGATTGCGTGAGGGGATCCTGGCAGAGCCTGCCTCTCTCAGGCCCACCACTTACGTCATTTGAAGGAGAGGGGACCATCTGGGTCAGTAGAATTTCTCCTCAGAGGAAGGGTGCAGCTTTAGGAGCAAGGAAATGTCGCATGTGTTCAGACCAGAGCGGGCCCGTATTGGCCAACCTGCTCACACCTGTCGTGCTTTCCATTTTGTTCCCTCAGGTTCCTTGTCTTTGAAGCTGCCTCATCTGCCTGACGCGCCTTTGGAAAAGGAAAATCCCCCAAAAAGCTTCCTCCCTGACATTTCCTCAGTCTGGTCTTCCCCTCTCCTACTGTAGGAGACCTGGGGACTGCTGTGAAAGACAAAGATTCAAATGGTTTTCAGGGGCACTGCTAAAACCGTGTGATTCCTCCTTGGAAGGAGAAGCTGCCCCTGTTCTCCAGAACATCTGTACCCCAGAAAGCTCCCAGCTCAGGGCGAAGAACAGCTCAAGTCACCAGGACGTTCTCCCCTGCAACAGGGGATGACTCTGTAGGGTTGTCCCAGTGCCCCCCCGCATACGAACAATAGACTGAGCGGTGAAACTTGTGGAAGGCCATGAAGCACTGAACCCTGCCAACGAGCCTGCAGAAAGAGAGCACAATGCTTAAAGCTACATTACTGCAGCCTTGTCTCCAACCTCAGCCTAGCTGCGTCAGGCCCAGTGACAGGAACCACTGTGCTTATGGCTTTGGGACCCTAAAGGTGGACCCAGCGGAGAGCTATGGCCACTTGGTTCTGCAGCAGGAGGAAGAGAAGGAAGACCACCAAAGGCGACAGCCGACTGGAGCCATTTACCCTTTTAACCCGAAGGAGCTGGAGGAAAAGACTGAATTGTCGGGAGGAAAATGGAGAGAGCATCTCCAGCAGGAGAGCTGGAATATCAACGGCAACGTGCTGGCACCCAGATTCAACAGCTCTGGCGTGGCATCCACTGGTGGGTACCCGGCTACCAGAAAGGCCCCGAGGTCTGCTCCAGAGCTGCTTCGTTCTGGGGCAAGCGCTGACTCCAGCCACGAATGGAAAGTGGTGAAGGTTAAACGAGTCCTCATTTCCCCTGCTGGCCAGCCACGGAAAGCAAGTAAGCAAAGTGTCTTCTCACCCCTATCCCACACCACTCTGCTCTGCTCTGTGTCACTCAGGCTAAGCACAATAACTCGGGGCCTAACGTGGTATCTACCATAAGTAGAGTGATTTCCACACCTCCTCTGAGGAGAACTCCTGGCCTGCCTGCCCAGACAGACACAGGAAACCCCCCCGACCTCCTTAATTGTCTCCCCAGGGGAAAACCCCATGTCATCTTCCCAGTGCCTGGCGTTTAGTGATTACCACACAGCGAGAACAGATGGAAATCCCAAATCTTTCCAAGTGCGGGGGTGGGATGTGTGATTTACAGGAAACTGCCATCTCATGTTCCCTGATTAAAGGCCCGGCTGATGGATAGAGCTACTGGAGTTTCTTGGGTCCTTTTCTGTCCAAGTGTGTGTGAATTCAGCGAGAGATGCCGCTGGGCTACCCTCGCCCAGCCCCCTTAGCCACGGAGCAGACATACCTCATCCTGCCCTTGTGGGAGGGAGGATGGCTTGTTCTCCGTGGCCTAGTGAGGCTGTGGGTCCTTTGCCGAGGCTCCAGGAAGAAGGCTGGCTCTGGTGGCTTTGTTTTTTTGTGATGCTGGCACCTGTCTGCTTGTAGCAAAGTGACACAGCCAGTTCATTTCATCCCAGCCCCGATCAGCCGTTGGAGGATAACTTGTGGTCACGACCCATCCTGGGCTCTATTTAAGCCCACAAGCTAATGGCTCCATCCCCTTTGGCCAGCTACTCCCATGTATTTCCAGCTCTCATTTAAAAATCAGGTTCTTTATTTTAATTTCCTAATTTCCGACATTTCACTTCCCTCCACGCTCATTCAGCCAGGCTCACCTTTGCGTGGCTCTAACGGTCTCTCCTTTCTGGCTCTAATGACCCTTTGAACCACCATTTCAAAATGCAGCCGTTTGCCAGGGTTACAACCACTGCCTGTCTGCCCACAACACCTCCACCCTTGTATTCTAGCTGTAACTACATTTAGAAGCCTGTGGTAAACCAGTGTTCCCTGTGAGCTGTGCACTTGTGCAGCCGCTCAGGAGAAACTCAAATACCGCCCAGCTGATCAGCAGAGCGCCTTTGTGTTTCTATTGGTGGTGCACATTCGCACATGCTGTGGTGCACATAACATTTATTCTGCACATGGAAGAAAAAGAGTAGGGGGAACACTGGTGGTAACCCCTCTCACAGGATTAGAACTGCCCTTGCAGGATTACAGATCCAGGAACCATTACTTTAACACATTTGCCATCATTCTTGATGATTTGATTCCTGATCAGTTATTATCTCAATTATCAAATATTGCAAAAGCAGACATGTCAATTGCACCTTGATTTGGAAGTACCCCTGCCCTCTTCTTATTACAGCTATCCATATGAGCTTGGCTTTTCAAGGAACTAGTGATTAGGGGGAACTCTGGGTTTGGGTACCTGGCTTGAGATGATTTAAAGATGCCTGATCTTCTGACAGTGCAGAGCCCCTGTCTTCTTAAAATCAAGCCCCTTTGAAAGACCGCAAGGTGTGCATCCTTCCATATTACCCAAAATGGAGGCTTCTCAAATCACTAGCTGCTTTTGAAACCGTACTCTTTGTATGTGTGCGCCATTAGCCACTCTGAGGGTAGCAGAGGCACCATCGTGTAGGGGACTGTGAGCCAGGCCGCTCCGATCCAGATCACATCCAGTCTGTCATCACTCTCCATTCAGGACGGTAGCTCTGCTTTGATGAACTCCAGGGCGTATTGGCTCTAGCGTCGGCACATGCCACAATTTCAAGCACCCAGCTGGAATTTTAAAGCAACTCAACAGGGTTTTATTGGAGACACTTTGTCCATCCCGGTGCCTTCATTCTCCTCCGAGTGAGGCCATGGTAAGCCACTGCTGGGAGCCATCGGAATTGCTACAACAACTCATGGGGAGGGCAGGTCCGTGTTTGGATGCAGGATCAAGCCCTCTTGCTTCAGGTGTGGAATAACCCACCAGAGAAACTGAAGCTTTGTCAGGCAAAGGCCTGATTTGAGCCAGATCCCCACCAGCCATGTAAAAAGTAGGTTAAAAAGAGAGCACAGCTGGGTAGCTTTCAAAGTTTCCCCAGAAGAACCAGTGGGCATTTTTCCTGTCCCTGATCCATGTCGCTGTGGAAGAAAAGGGCTCCCAGAAAATTCAGGGGACTCAAACCCAAATGCAGCACTCAGCCCAGGTCCACCAGAGACAGGAAGAGACTTGCTGCCATCTGCTGTCTCTTTGGGGGTCTTTGCGAGCTCCCCATACTCGTGTGAGTGGAAGGCCCAGGAGAAAGAGGTTCACTCCTGGCCCTGCATGGCCTCTCTGGTGGCAGTATCAGGACTGGTATCAGTATAGAGCTAGTGAAGCTGAATCTACTTTTGCTGGATCTGGCTTGAGGCCGGTTGGTGGAGCAGCTGGGAGCAGGGGAGGATCGTGCCACTCGGGCTGCATGCTGTGTTGGGTGAATTTCCCTCCCCGGGGCTGTGGCCTTGGTACTTTCCAGCAGCCTCAGCTTCCCTTTCAAATACACAAACCAAACCCATGCTGAGAACAGACGCGTGCAATGGAATCAAACCGAGGAACCCTCCCATCCCCCCAGCGCAGATGGACACAGGCAGGAATGCCGGCGAGGTGATTCTCGCCCCCGGCCTTGATATATATTTAAAGAATGCTTTTAAACCAACAGATGAAAGAGGCGAGATGCTATTTGGCCAGCGGGCTGATTTTCCTGGGACGAGCGCGGCAAGAAACCACGCTGTGCCTTGCCATTCCCCTGTGCTCGGGGTAGGGGGTTGGGAGTGGGGTGGCTCTCCACCTGGTAGAAATGGCAACAGGGCTACTGTCCTACAGGCCTTAACCCATCCAGGCACACGTGCAGGGAGATCCTCTTTGTGGTCTTGGAGAGCTGACCTTCCATTGCCATCAGCTTGGAGCCCCTCACAGTCTATAAGCTGCTTATCCCCAGTACATCTGCCTGTGCTACTATCCCCATTCTGCAGTCGGGGAACTGAGGCACAGCGAGGCAAAGGCCCGGATCCGCAAAGGTGGCTAGGCTCCCAATTCCCATTGACTTTAGGCACCTAAATCCTTTCGAGAATCTGGGTATAAGTGACAAGGTCATACGAGAAGTCAGGAGCAGAGCAGGGAATCAAATCCAGGTTTTCAGTACCCTCACCAGTGGAGTGGAAGGATGCTCCAGTTAGGGCACCACTAGCCTAGGATTTCAGGGGCCTAGGTACAAGTCCTTTCTCTTCCACAGGTGACCTTGGGTAAGCCACATAGTCTCTCTGTGCCTCAGTTTCCCTTTCTGCAGAAGAAAGCCTTGATATGCTGCACAGTGTGATATGCTGGTGACAGGGGCCTTATGTACCTAAGACGGATAGATCAGCTGCTCCCTGTTAGTGGTCTGCCAAGAATGGGAGCTCCTCACACCTTTTCCTTCAGGGCAGAGAGTCTGTGGGATAATCCCCCCACCCCCTGCCACACACTGCTTGGCAAACCAGAGCTGACAGTCCTAAGGAATGCCATCCCCCACCTCCAATTAGTGTGGACAGGTGCAGTGCTGCACATTCTCACCCCCAGGGCTCAGTGCTGAGATTTCATTTCCCACCCCCAGCTCCAGAGTGAATTTGCAAGAGCATCTCACAAGCCCTGGCCCTACAGTCCTATTTTCTAGGTGAGGAGACCAGATGAGACTCACTGTGGAATGGCACCTCCTTCTCCTTAGGGCCTGAGCCTCAACCTCTCAACTCAGTGGCTGTTCTGGCACTTGTCATTGGGAGCAGGACTGGGCCTTAAAGGGCTTTACTGCTCTTTCCAACAGCTTCCCATGGGTCAGACTAGGGATGGGGTTTTCCAGGGAGCCTAAAGGAATTGGGTGCCCCAATCCTGCTGAAATGCAAAGTGCCTAATTCCCTTAAGCCCTGGGAAAATACATAAACCTGTTTGCTTGTACCTGTGTTCAGAGAGGCCGGTCACTTCTAGCTCTCCCAGCCAATGGGCATCATCATGCTGACATTATGACATCACACTCATTTCCATGGCAACAGACTGTGATGTCATAGGGACAGGCTTATGACCTCACAGCAGGGATCTTGCTGAAGGAGAAGCTGGGCTGGGAGGAGAAGTACAGAGGGGGGAGCCTTCAGAGGGCTACAGGCATATGGCATCCATCCCCAGCTTGGAGACGGGGGTGAGAGAGCCACGCAGTTTGGGGGTGCAGACTCTGCCCCAGGCCAGGGGTTACCAAGAGCGGCCTCAGCAGGCTTCAGGCAAGTGGGTGCTGTGGCCCTCCCCCCACATGTGCCCCATCTCCCTGTAGAGGGAAGACAGGGAGCCACAGCTGCATGGCATGATCCAGTGGGGCTTCCATGGGGACAGCGGGGGAGGGGGGGTGACAGAGTTCAGCCTGCTCTCTAGAGGGGGTCCCCCTTTGCGCTGCCTTCCAGCCCTAGGCTAAAGCAGTGTGGGGTGACCCCAGAACAAGCCCATGGGACGGGAGATGCTGGGGGGCGGGGGAGGGTGTAACAGGCGCCTACATAAGACAAAGCCCCGCATATGGGAGACTGCCCCTGCCACACGGGGGCATCTGCTCACCCCATGCCCGGCCGGGGACCCTGGGTGCCTGAGCCACCCAGGAGCCAGGGAGAAACCCGGAGCCAGCCGCCCGCCCCCCCGGGGCGGTAGGGGCGGCGCTAGGACCCGGCGGAGCCAGGCGGCTCCGCGCAATGTGCTGGGCTCGCCGAGCGGCGGGCAGCGCCAGTGCGGGGCGAAGCGGAGCCGCGTTGACAGACGCGGCCAGTTGCTGACACCCGATCCCGGGCCGGCGGGGACGCGCCCGGCTGCTTAAAGCGCCGCGGCGGGAGGACGCGGGCGCAGAGCGCAGGCAGCCCGGACCCACGCGGGACGGCACCGAGGTAAGGGGGGGCTCCCCGGGGACAGGAGGGAACGTCCCGCGGGGGGGAGCAGGGCCCCCCCAGATCTGAGCCCGGGGGAGCCCCGGCTGCGCACCCTCCCTCCCCCCGTCGCTCGCTACTCCGCGGGGATCCCCACTGCCCCCCAGGCAGCTCCGAACCGCGGGAACTTTGCCTTCGGGGCGGGCTCTGCAGAACCCCCCGGGGGTTGGGTTTTTTTGGGGGGGGGATTGGGCCGGGCAAACCCAGCTGCAGACCTCGGAGCCGGCCCTAGCCCCCCAGCCAGGTGTAGACACAGATTTGGCCCCCCTGTCCCGTCGCTTTCACCCGTCTCCGAGAGGATCGGGCCGGACCCCTTCCGGCCCAGCTGTCTGTTGCACACCGACTCGAGTTGCTTTTTCCAACCCCTGTGCATTTCTGGGTCGCTGTTGTTACGGTTCAGAGTCCAGGCTGGGGCTGCCAAGCCCAGCCGTCTGTAAGGAGTTGGAGGCATATGCCTTGCCCCGTGTTAAAGTGGCAGGCTGTGTGAATGGACCCGGTTGATTGCATGGGCTTTTGCATCCCCCAGCTCCACAGGGCCCCCTCCCTTACCGCCACCCCACACCTTCCTAGCCCAGACTTCTTCTACCCTCCGGTTTTCCCCTGGCAGGGGGCTGCATGGGGGGGATTCCAGCCCCAGCCACACCACCTTGCATTGGAGACGGGAGGTCTGCCTATTTGCACCCTGCGGCCAAGGAGATCGCTTACGTATGTTCCAAAGGACGTTCAAAAATACCAGCCGACAGTCCCCCTTTAGGTCCTGTCGGGCAACAGGCACCAGTAGGAACCAGCAGCTCTCTCCAGCCACTCCCTGGGCCCTGGAGTCACTAGCCAGAAGCAGCCAGTTGTCCTGTGGCTTTGTTGTCCTGTCATACTCAGACCTAGGTAGTTCAGGAGCCACATGAGGGATCAGTAAGAGATCCACGGTCAGGTATATTTTTTCTCGGTTATGCTGGCCGAGCATTATTATTTTATCAAGTACAGTTGGCTAGTAACATAGGCGCAGCATCCTGATTGGTTAATAGCAGAGTCTGGTTAATAATTAAATCACACACTGTTTTTATATCATGCTGCACAGAGTGGCAGGAGACAGTCTACGTGTCACTGCCCTTGACCCTTGGCAATCCGGGATGTGGCCTGGCGTGTGTCAGGTCCCCAGAGCAAGGATGGAGACTTTGGCAGGCTGGATCGAGGGGAGGGGTCCCCCTTGCATGCCTGCTGGTCCCACACACAGTTTGCTGGATTCCAGTTGTGCTCATCGTTTGGGACCATCCTCCAGGTCTCGCCATCATGGCCTGATCAATTCAACAGAGATCTGACTCCAGTGCACATGGAGCCAGGCCCTTAGGATACTGTAGCAGGACCCCCGGGCTGGGTGTTGGAATAACGGGGTTGCTGAGAGTCACTGAACCAAACTGCACATCCTGACTGTGATGGAAACCACGTTAAACTGTGGGAGCTGCTGCACCCCCCAGCACCCCTAGTTTCCAAAACTTTTGCCCCCAGGGGAGTTTGTTTTACTCCAGCTTCCAGCTGTTTGCTTTTCTAAACTGTAGGTGCCGGTGGGAGGTGCTCAGGGCCGGCCCTACCATGAGGTGAAATGAGGCGGCTGCCTCAGGTGCCAGACTGTGCGTGTGGGGGGGGGGTGTCTCTAGGACCCAGAGTGTAGAAAATTGTGTCTGCTGGTGCAGATGTATTCTCTCTGCTCTAGATGCACAGAGATGGGGGAGTGCTGTGCTGGAGGAAGGAGGGCAGAATTGAGACCTTTCCAAGTTTTGGCCCAAGCGTGCCAAAATGTTGTGGGCCAGCCCTGGAGGTGGTGGACTGAGGGGCCCAGAGCCAGGTGTTCTCTGTTATCCCCCAGAGCAACTGCAGCCCAGGCGGGGAGACAAGAGCGCCCTGAAGGGGGAATCACCTCACATGGCAAGGTCTGCTCACAGGAGGAGAGGAGGCCCTTGCTCACCGTGGTGGGCGCAGCCCTGGCTTTATCTTTGCGTAACTTTGTCTTTCTTTCAAACCTGGCATCAGGCCACTCCTCTTCCAGGGACTGGGGCTAGGACTGTCTGGGCTGGCACCGAACAGCCACGTTGTGTGATCCACACACCTAGTGTGGCTCACTGTCCTGTTGGCCACGCACAGCTAGAGATAAGAACAAGGGAGCTTAACACCCTAAGCTGGAAGTCAGCTGGCTTTATAGCTCAAGCTGTAGAAGCTCCTACATTATACTGGTGAGGTCCCAGGTTCAAATCCACCCTGTGGTGGTTACAGTAACAGAATGGCCACACTCAGGGCTGAGAGGTATGTGCAGGGCTACTACCAGTTCAAATACAGGTGCTCTAGCCCAGTAGTTCCCAAACTCTTTTCGGCATCATGCCCCCTTTTTGATTTTTGAGAAACCCTCATGCCCCCTCCCCCCAAAATAGCAGCAAAACATGGGGTGGGATTGACCAGGGGGGTGTAGCTGGGTCACCTCGCGCCCCCCTCTGGAATTTCTTCACGCCCCCCCAGGGGGACACGTCCCCCAGTTTGGGAACCCATGCTCTAGCCACTGCACCCACCAGCCTGCCAGAGCCCCAAAGTCTGCTGCTTCCAAGCCGGTTGTGTCCCATGTGGAAATTTCCCACTAGTTTAGATAGAGCATGTGGCACTATTGGTGAAGGCCTACTGGAATGCTTGTGGGTCAGGACATAGGAACTAAGTGGGGGGACAGGGACTTCTTGGGGGCATGCTGTGATAGCTGTTGATTTGTCGAGTCACTGAAGCTTTAACTCACGTGGCAGGACACAGTCCCCAGCTTTTATCCATTTATTTATATTCCTCCAACACGTCATGGTGTGTAAAGGCATTTTCCTCCCGCTTCCACCTCCTGTTGCCCAGGTGGAAAAGGAAGCTGGATGCTCCCGCAGGTGTCTCAGTTGAATTCATCACTGTTGGCTCCAGGGAAATGTGGCCAGACCCCTGTATTGCATTGATTCTCCAAACAGAGCTCCAGAAACACCTGTGCCGTGTCCCACCAGGAAGCTGGGAACCTACCCAAGGAAGGACAGCGTGGGCGAGGCTCTCCTAGACAAGTTAAGGTTGATGTTTCCTTTGGGTCGGTGGTGCCAGCAAGCACTAGGTTACATGGCGTTTTGACATCTGTAGGGGAGGAAGATTTGAGGCCAGAAAAGAGACCAAAATGTCTTAGCCAAAGCAGAACTGGGAAATACATATATTGATTTGGTTTGTGGGCAAAGAGTTTCACATCGCCGTAGATAAGGTGAAAGGTCAGTTGAGTTTCCTGCCAGAAAATCTACATTCATTTCCTCCTTGTCACACACTCAAAACATTGAAGCAAATGTTTCCCCTGGTGGTTTTAGACGTGGCGTGGTGCCCAGTGGGAAACGGTGGTGCCCAGCTTCGGTGCCCAGTGGAAAGGTTTTTCGCTCAGTTCTCAGGGGCTGGTGTCACCACTAAGCTGCCCAGTGGGTCCCTGCGAATCCACTGGAGAGCTGAGCCTGTTCACCACCGGATCTTTTCCCTGGCCACAGGTTGCAAGCTGTGTCATGAGATCACTCAGCCACATTAGGTAACATTCCTGGTGTAAAAGAGCCAGCCTACACAAAGGGCAGCTCACACCTGATACAGTCCTGTTGTTACCAGAATGGAATCCAAGCGCTCCGCTTGCGTGGCATTGTCTGGGAAGTTCCATCACCGCCAAGTAGGTACAAGCATTGTCAGAACCTGGGGCAAATAACCCGGCCGGCCCCTGCTCTTCCTCCACCTCCCAGCGCCCGAGATAATCCGCTGGGAGGAAAACAGGAATCATCTGAAGAGGGATTCTTTGTGGAGGGTGTGAGCATCTGGGCTAGGGATGTAAAAGTTTAACTGGTTAACCCATACGCATCAGCTTATCGGTTAACCTTCCCTGTTAAACTCCCTGCTACTGCGGGGAGCCCATGGGGCTGGTGGTGCCAGCCACCCTTGGCAGCCCAACAGGGCCGGCAGTCCACAAAGTGTTTAACCATGTAACCAATTGAATTTCAATCGGTTACACAGTTACAGGATTTAAAAAAAAAAAGTTTACATCCCTAATCTGGGTGCATTTGGCTGGGACTACATTTCATTGTGTCAGTCTGTCAGGAGGGCCGCTGGTCTAGCGCAGCTGCTGGTCGTGGTAAGTGGTGAGGAGCCGTAAAGCCGTGTTTCAGAAGTAGTTGCTGTGGGTGATTTATCGCGTTCCATTCTGGGGTCACGTGGAAGAACCCTGCCCTGATGCGTCGTGTGGGTCAGCGACAGAGCTTTGTCTCCGTGCTCCCCCCGCTCCACCGGCCGGTAGAGCCACTGCCATTGGTGTATCTCCTGCCTGGGCTGCTGTGCTGGGAGGTGCCGGGTTTGTCGGGTTTGGACAAACAGCTCTCCATTGGCAGCGAGGGCTGAGTCTGCGTTTCCTTTGTTGCACCCTGCTAGCAGTGCTGTAGCTGGAGTTGGATCCATGCCCTCTCCCCTTGGTTGTTTGGAGTCAGACAGTGTGCTCAGTGCAGTGTCATTTCCCGAGCCTGCTTCCATCCCCCGGGGCCTTTGAGGGGAGCTGTGCAGCTTTAGGAGGGCAAAGGCACCCGATGGGAGCAGGATATTGGTGGGAAACCGACACGAAACCTTGCTGAAAATCACCTGTCCAGTCTTGGGCCGGGGGGTTGATGTGTCCTGTTCCAGCCCATTCCCACCATTGGCCTAAGCTATTAAAGTATTGGCGTAGGTTCATTCTGTGCAAAGGCTTCCCCTTTGGGGATGGAGTGCAGCCTGCCCTTTGTCCAACCAGGTCACTTCCTCTCTTCCCCACATGCGCTCCACCCATGCCTGGCTTAGGGGCTCTCCCGTGTTTCCACAGCACGGCTTAGCTCAGCTGATGATATTTAATGTAAGCCTCTGGGCTTAAATTGCAGCCAGGGAGGTTTAGGTTGGACATTAGGAAAAACGTCTTGCCTGTCAGGGTGGTTAAACACTGGAATAAATTGCCTAGGGAGGTTGTGGAGTCTCCATCACTGGAGATATTGAAGAGCACACCTATCAGGGATGATCTAGATGGTTCTTGGTCCTGCCGCGACGGCAGGGAACTGGGCTTGGGGACCTCTTGAGGTCTCTTGCAGTTCTATGATTCTACACCTTGTGCCTGGGTTTGGTGTGGTCCTTTGAACACAAGGGTGGGGGTGAGATTTTCCCTTGCTATTTCCCAGGGGCCTCTGGCAGGGACAGCAGAAAAGCAACAGAAAAGGCTTGCCCCCCTGCCGTCGAGGGCTGGTCAAACTCCCCCTGACATTAGTGGGGCCAGGATCTCTCCCTTGTTGGACACGGATATCCACATCAACTGGGTTTGACACAGGGGGCGCCTGGCTCACATGTAAGAGCGCAGTCTCAGGAAGGTGGACCGTACCTCCCCCAGCTGGTGTCTTGTGTCCTCAGTCACCTGAGGGTTTCCATTTCCCTTTGCAAAACAGCCCTTTGCAACCGGACCTGCCCACTGCTAGCTTAGCTGAGCCGGGAGGAATTCTGTGTTCTCTTTGGCCGGGCAGGGGAGGGAGCCCATAAAAGCCTTTCGCAGCCGTGCAGGAGCAGGTCACGTCCTTGCTGCAGAAAGGTCGTCTCTGATGGGGCAGTCAGAAGCTGCTAAGCCCGGAGCTTTGGGGGGCATGGCTGGAAGACACGCGCGTGACATTTGGAAACTGAAGAAGCTGGTGAAGTGACAAGTGTCTTTACAACCCAGCTTGCCCAGCGACTCTGCTGCCCATTAGGGGCTGTCAACTCCCCATCCTCGTTCTCGACAACCCGACCGGCCACAAAGCAACCAAACAGACCCTGGACGGCAGTCGGGGATTGCCGCCCGGAGCTGGGAGGAGACGAGCTGCCCCAGCCATCCCCAGAAACCCTATTCCTGGGCCGGAATGGATGCGGCTCTTCAGTCTCACCAGTTAAATAACCGCAGCGCAGGGCTGACTTTGAGCTATGGAGGGGAATGGCGAGGCAGGTAAGAGGAAGGCCCCTCCCGGAGCTACAATGTTGATGGAAGTCAGGATGCTGGGGAGTAACAGAATGAACCTGTCCTGGAGCGCAGCCCTGGGCGAGGGAGGGAGGTGTGTGCGCCAAAGGGCAAAATCCCACCGTGCCGCTTGTGCTGCCAGGGGGAAAGACGGCTCGGCCGGTGGCTGCTGGCGGAGTGGTTGCGGCTTAGGGGTGTAAAAAGGGGAAACCGGAGTAATCAGAAGAGCCAATCATAATAGAATAAGAACCCTTAAAACTGCCTCTGGAGGCAAAAGACCCCCGGGCAGAAAACCCAGCTGCATCTCTGGCAAGGTGGGAGTGATAACTACAGGAACCACAAGGGCCATTTAAACAGGATCCCTAGTGGGAAGGGAAAAAACGTAAAGTACCTTTTAAAAGTTGGGAATGGACAAAGCGAGACCAAGGCTGCCGGAGAAGCGAAGCTCTCAGCGGAGCCATTTCAGAGTCTCTTGAGCGTGCTACTGCCTGTTAATAGCAACCGAGGGGGCCTTTCGGGCTCGCTCACTAGTTCTGGGGAAGAATCTGCTATTGGCCAGTGAATTCCCGCTCGGGCCAGTTGGCAGCTGCCCTGCGAGGACCTGTCCCTCTCACACACCAACATCCAGCATCAGCGATACGTGTGGGCACATGAAGGGCATGGCCATGCACTCTGGTCAAGGGGGCAGACAGCGAGGTTTTCAACTAGCCTCTGCACAGGGCCAGGAGCCAGGAACTCCTGTGCGTTTGCTCTGGAGCCAGCTAGTGACTGAAGTCAGAACTGGGGCCTCGGACAGGCCACTTGAAGAGGAATTTTGAACACTGGCCACTGATTCTGGGTGGCTTGAGTCACCTCCCCTGCCAGTTTCCTGTCATGGCCCTTTCCCCCGTGGAGGTGTGTGAGGCCAGCTGCCCGCCAGGCCCAGGCTGCGGGAAAAGCGCTCGGGTATCGCCACTCTCAGCCATCATAGGAAGGGTTTAACGGGGCTTTTCTGTTTCCGATCTGAGATGTGCCACAGCCCGTTCATCCCCCTCCAGCTGGGAGGCAGGGCATTGATGCTTTTCCCTGAAACAACGGCGGAGGAGATCAGGCCACCTTCTCCAGTGTGGGTGCAGTGGGCCAATTTGGAGACGCCCAAGGCCTGCGTTCCAAAAGAGCTGGTCCCTCAGATCTCCAGTGGGAGTCAATGGGGGTGTCTGCTGCTCCGCAGGCCCCCAGAGGTCTCCAGCTGGCTGCTCCGAACTCAAGCCGCCCAAAATCAGTGGCCAGTTTTCAAAATTCCTCTCCGAGTGGCTTGTCCGAGGCCCCAGTGCTGACGTCAGTCTCTAGCTGTCTCAGCGTGCCAGAGCAAAAGCACAGGAGTTCCTGGCTCCCGGCCCTGTGCGGAGGCTAGTTGAAAACCTCGCTCTCTGCCTCCTTGAGCAGAGTGCATGGCCATGCCCTTCATGTGCCCACACGTATCGCTGATGCTGGATGTCGGTGTGTGAGAGGGACAGGTCTTCGCAAGGCAGCTGCCAACTGGCCCGAGTGGGAATTCACTGGCCAATAGCAGATTCTTCCCCAGAACTAGTGAGCCCCCTCGGTTGCTATTAACAGGCAGTAGCACAATCAAGAGACTCCGAAATGGCTCCGCTGAGAGCTTCGCTTCTCCAGCAGCCTTGGACACGACATCACTTGGATGGGTTTGGAGCGGTTCAGCATGAAATTCACAAACATCTGGAGCCTGTGGCTTGTTTCTCAGCAGCTCCAGCATTCCACAGCCAGATTCCTCCTTTCTCCCTCCGAAATAAACACCACGAGGGTGACCCTGCTGCAAAGGGAGCCCAGACCGTCCCTGGCCCCTCTCCAGCCCGTGTCAGCTTCGCTGGCTGGCTGAGGAAACGTTGCTTCCCTCCTCTGTGCTGTTGCCAAAGCAAAGCCAAGGCAAATGTTTGTTGCATTTAAAAAAAAAAAGACGATTTTGACCTCCAATGTCTCCGCCTTAGGCAGATTCATCATTTCCAGGAGAAAAGAACCATATGTTCTTTCTGTCTTGCCTTGCCTAGCCTAGCCTAGCCTAGCCATGCTCTCCTTCTGGCAGGCTCAGTCCATCTCTCTGACGTCCTATGAGAGCTTCTCTTGCCTTTCTGAGCCCGCTCTACAGAAGCACAGTGAAGAATCCAGCTCCAGGCAAGAGACACCATGGCTGAATCGGTCCCACCTGACTTCCCCCTCGTCCCAGCCAGCCCCGTAGGAACCACTGAGCCAATGCTCTGGTGCTGTCCGTTTGAGGGAGAGATGCATCCCTGATTGCAGCGCTGATGGACAGGGAGTGCCGCGGCGGGGCAGTGGCGCTACCAAAAAAGAGCTGGTTCAATCCTTTGTGGGACCCGGGGCAGGAATTTGCAGCCTGTCAAACCAAAGTCGTTAAGCTGGAGAGATGGGCGGGGGAAGTCAGAGGGGGCAGCAGTGACACAGCTGCAAAGTGCATGATGGATCTTGTCAGCAGGGAAGTTTTGCTAAAGCCCCGCCGAGCGCCCTGCCTTTGGAGTTCACAGTGCCCCATAAATCTGCCTCTTGCGGTGAGCGGGGGAGAGAGAGAGCCCGTGCGTTCATGTGCTAAAATAACACGGGAAGGGCTTTGGATGCTCCGCCTGTGCAGCTGCCAGAGAGGGGCCAAATGATTCAGCCTTTCCCTTGGCAGGCAGAGCATATCCGAAGGAACAGAATCAGACGCATCCATTAATTGAGTAACAGCGGAAGGTGGGTGGCGGTGAGTTGTCTGGCAGCCAGTTTGCTTTGGGTTTTGCCCGGTGCAGATTCTGGAAAACCACCAGGATTTAAAGACATATACAGAATAAAGAAGATGTGAGGAATGTTGCCTGTTGCTTGTGGAAACAGGGACTCTGTGTTGAGTATGGCTTAGGAAATGGACAATGGACAATGCTTGTATATGAAGTCCACCAAGTGACCCCAGGTTGTGCCTTTATAGAGAGGAATGTGGTAAAAGGGGGAAATTCCCCTTGATTCACAGCGTAGGAAGATGCTTGGTATGAAAGAGGGTGAGAAATGCGCTCTGCTCTCCATCTGACTAGTAAGAAGTGTGCTGTAGGATCGCTGTGCGGGGCGAGGGAAGAATATGTGTGGGGGTGTGCTTTGGGCATAGGTTTGTGTGGTTGGGTGGGGTGCAGGAGGTTGTGCACTGTGGGGGTGTGCAGGCCGGGCGTGTGTGTGGCGTGGGGAGGAGTGTCTGTCGGAGGTGTGAGTTTGTGTGCACGTCTTTCTTCTGGGTTTCTATTAGCCACCGGAAGCCGATGTCAGTCTAACAGAGACCCCGTGCGTCTTCGCTCCTCTTGGGGCCAGTGGGGAAATTTCAACCGAAGCAACATCTCGCCGTCAACCACAGTTTTTTCAAAACCGTTCCCGAATGTCATCCTGCTTCTCAGCTGGCTCTGGTGCGCACAGCCAGCCTCGACCTGAGCCAGCCTTCGCGGCGTAACAGCCGCCTCCCTCGCTCGGACTGGTGCCCAGGCTGGCGAGTGTCATTCCGGGGGCCCGACTGTGGACAGGCCGCAGGCAGAACGGGGACCTACCTCTCCCCCTCAGAAAATCGGCCCATGGGACGGCGCCGTGGACCATGTGGATCGAGATGGGGGTCTCCTTATTGGCTTTGGGGGGCGCTGAGTAAGGTTAGGGCTGGTTTCAATCCTGTGAGGGCAATGCCATTGGAATCAGTGGACATGCACCGGGGATGAAGCCGGCCCATTGTGGCAGGGCTCAAGAAACGGCAACTTCCCCTGCGTGGAAGAAGCAAGAGGGTCGTGTCAGCCCCTTCCCTGGGGAAGCATTAGCCAGGGGACGTAATGAACCGTGGCTGGGGTCTGCCAACACCGGGCCCCGTGCTGTTCACTCAGAGGAGAGCAACTACTCAGCCATGAGCGTGGGACGGACAGAGGGAGAGCTGGGTTTCCTCTGACGTGTCCCCTCAGCCTCTCCCATTGCTAGCGATGGCAGAGGTCTCTGTTGTGTCTTCTGGGCCCTGCACCAACCTGGGCAAGCTGTTCCTGCCTAGAGGGGAGACACGGATCCCTGGGTTTCTCCATCATTGTTCTGGAGAGACGAGGCTGGGATTTCATCCCCCTGTGCAAACAGAGCTCAGGGCGTCCACCTGGAGAGAGCCGAGCTGGCCGCTAGGTGCTGGCTCCATGCAGCTCCATGATCGCATGGCTCTGGCGTGCGGAAGGCGTGGTGGTGGGGGAACCCTGCCCAGCTCATCGCCAACGCCAACTGCAGCAACCAACACCGCTTTGCAGGTTCGACCAGGGAGGGCCCTGAGGAGTTGGATCCCCTGGATAGCGTGATGCAGCGAGGATGTCCCCTGTTCCTTGCCTTTTCTGGCCCAGGCCCAGCTCCTGCCATAACGAAAATCAGGAAGGAATAGCAGAGAGTGTGTGGCAGGGCTGAGGCAACAGTAGGGGAGAGGAAGAGAAGAGACTCTGTGTGCGTGCGTGCGTGCGTGCGTGCACGCACACTGTATTCGGCCATATGCTGTACACCTAAAAGCACACGCGTGTGCAGACAAGCGCAGGAGTGTGCACACACGCATACCCCGATTGTATTCAGAGGCCTGCCGCCCGCTAGCAGCTGTAGATGGACTATCTATGTTTCAATGTGCGTGCACTGAGTCCTCCTCTAGGGATTTCCTGTTTGCCCTGACGTGACAGAGGCTCTGGGAACGATCCTCGAGCCAGAGCCCGACGGTGTTTTCCTGACACAGGAGATGAATACGCAGGGGTGGGACGTCACCTCTTCCCTTGGTTTGGCTCGCGTTGCTATGGGGACGGAGGGGGAGAGTTCACCACCCCATCTGTGGAGGGCCCATATCACAGCTGGGCCAAAGGCACTGCTGGGGAAAACCTGAGACCCCCCCCTGGTGGGTGCTGAATAGACACTCACAGCAACTTGCCCCAGGCCCATCTCTCTACATCATGAACACGCACTGCTGAGGCCAGGTCTCTGCTGCATGAAACATCTGCTGCCATAGCCCTCGAGGGGAGAAGTCGAGGGGAGAAGTCCCCCTTGAGATACCTGTTAGTCTCACACCCAGCTGCAAAGTCAGGCAGACCTACTCCCTGCTGTCTCTCTGCCAGCTGGTCCCGCTGCCCACACAACCTGCTCCGTCACCCGTCAGGGGTCTCCCTCCCTTTAGGCTCTGACTGATACTCCGGTACCATCTGGTGCAGCCCAGGGGCAATCTTCCCTCTCATCTTTTCCATCCATGTGCGGATTTTTTCCATCCATGTGTGGAATATTTTTTCTACGTGTGCAATGCATGTGCAAATGTGCACCACCAATAGACACACCAACCTAGCTGTCGGCATTTTGCTAATCACCGGGGTGGCATTTGAATCTCTCCTAAGTGGCTGCCCAAGCACTCAGCTTACAGGGAACGCGGCTCTCAGGGGTAATGCTCCGGGCTGTTCCCCTGCCTAGAGCTCTTAGCCCCATGTGGCCCTGCAGCAGCAGCTGCTGTTTCTGCAAGGCTGGGGTCCCTTCCCAGGAGAATTCCCTGCCAGCTCTCTGCCCAGCTCCTGTTTGCTCATCCCCTCCTGTTTGAGGCTTCTGGGGCAGAGCTGGCTTTCACAGCATTGTTTTGTGGCATGGGAATGCACATGTCCCCGTGGGGCTGTACACCTCCCTGCCGGAAATGCTTCCTCCTGGCCTGAGGCCGGGCTCAGGAGACCCAGGCTTAGCTCACACCTAGTGACCATCTTGGAGCATCCCCTGGTGGTTTGCAAAGAGGAATGTTCTCATTCGCCCTGACTTGGCCCGGTGTCCCAGCTCCGGAAAGCCAACTGCAGCCCCACCTGCCGCACAGGCTGCGAGGTGAACACGGGGTGAATTGTACACTCAGGGAATCGCTGACCTCACGGGAAAGGGTTACAATGGCCTTGGCAGGCCGCCCCACGGGGAGTCAGACAGACATCCTGAGGCCGGGAGCTGCCCATGCAGGGCCGGGTCCAGTCCAGACTTGTGGAGGAGACCAAGGACAAGTTGGCACAACTCATTTGCCTTCCTGGGACGTAGGACAAAGATGGTCTTGCAAGCACGTCGGTCCCGGATAACCCTGTGCGTTGCGGATACGGCGGGAAGTGCTGGCAGGCCAGTAACCTGTAACAAGCCGCAGGATCCGGGCCCCACAGCGCAGGGTGCAGTACGTGCACGGAGGGGGCGTCTCGGATCCCTAACTCACCCCACACCTCGAGGAGTCTCACTGCTTCGAGTCTCAGGCACTGCTCACCGAGCCGTGCATGAAAACACGGCGCAGCAGGCAGTGCCGGACCGAGCCGTACTTGCGCCCTGGACAGCAGGCACGCAGCGCATACGCAGCCCTGCCCCCAGGCGCACGGCACCCCTTACCACTTCAATCAGGAGCCCCCCATTGGTTAGCACCCCAGGCAGCTGCCCGACTAGCCCCCCCCTTAATCCGGCCTTGGCAGCAGGATTCGGAGGGAAAACCGGGCTGAGCAAGACAGGAAGGCTGTGCTAAGAGGGGGCGTTCGCGGGGGCAGAGCCCAGCGCTACCAGAGCGTCGAGGCTCGCCTTAGTTCAGTGATACGGTATCTGCAGGACGTGATCAAGCTCAGTCTTCCGCAGGCAGCTCCCAGCGGGAAGGCGTCAGCCACTCCCGTGCCCCTTGCTTGGCTGTCGCTGGGCAGGGCCTGCGTGGCTCGCCAAGGGGGTTGAACGACTTGCTAGGAAACGAGGCCTCAGCAGGCCTGGCTGCGCCAGGGGATTCTCCACCAGGGAGCTGATGCTTCTTCGAGGGGCAGGTTTGTGTGGGGTGGAAAGGGGATTCGCAGCTCAGACTAGCGTTCCCTGGCTGGAGGCCTCTGCCTGCCGGCCTGGAGCTCTCTGGGCGGGTTGGCTGAGCAATGCAGCCCTGCCCTCGCTGGTAGGCCCAGGGGCTGCGCCGTTGCTCAGAATAGCCTGGAAGGAGCCCAACCAGCACAGCAGTCAAGAAAATGAAAAACACATGAAATGAATGGGAGTTCACAGCAGACATGATCAGAGAAGCTGGACTCAGTGTCAGCAATAGCCCGGAGCATCCCTGCCAGTGCTACGCATGGAGTTCCCTTTTACACACACACACACTCACTCACTCTCTCCCTTACAATCCCCTACCACACACACGTATGCACGGAATTCCCTTTTACACGCGCACACCCGTATACTCCTACCACACACACATGCACACAAGGAACTCCCTTGCACTCCTACACAGACAGGCAGACACACACACATTCCCCCCCCATACATATTCATGCACACATGGAACTCCCTTACACTCCTACACACACACACACACACACACACACCCCCTTACACTACTACTGCACACACATGCACACACACGGAACTCCCTTGTGCTCCTACATAGACAGGCAGACACACCCTCCCTTACACTTCTACATACACACACGTGTGCACACATAGAACTCTCTTGCACAGCTCCACAGACACACAGTACCTTCCACTCTGGCTGCTGTGCACACCTGCACACGGACCTCCCTTGCACGCCTGCTTATGGTCACACACACACACACACACTCTGTAGGTCAAACTCTGCCCAGTTAGCAAAGGAAACGGCTGCTGACTGATGGCTAGAATGTACCCAGGTCCTGTTCAGCCGCGCTGTGAGTTAAAGGGGAGCGGGGGTTCCCCTTACTGCCGGCTGGCCCAAGGACCAGTGCTTAGCTTGTGCGGGGGGCGAGGGGGAAGAGCAGGGCTGCTTGCTTAACACTGTCCAGGGTGGGCAGGTAGGCAGAGTACAGGGTGAGAAGAGCCTTGAATCCTCCCCCCCATATTTGCTCATCTCCATAGCTAGCTGGGAGCCAAGTGCGGGGGTGGAGTGTTGCCGAGGGGTGAAGTAACACAGGGCAGGGTGTGTCTCTTTAAGTACCAGCTGCTCCCTTCTGGGGATGCAGCCACGCGCCAGCCCTTCCTCAGCACTGAGCCCCACAGAACATGCCCCCACTAATCTGGGCTGCACAGACTAGAAGGGGAGAGCCAAGAAAAGCCCCTTTATGCACCCCTCCCCCCCAACATCACCAGCTTTTATGCTCCTTTTTCAGCTCCCCTCCCCCAGAATGGGGGTGCTTGGGGCCAGGAGCCACGCCCGGGCAACAGGCTACCCAGCACATGCCTGCAGGAGCCTGGCAGAGTGGCCCAAATCGTGGGCGCTTGCAGTTTCCGTGTGGGATGCGCAGAGAGCCCGAGGCTGGGCCAAAGCCCCGTCCCTTGGGGCTGCTGGTCTCTTCCTTTGGACGCACTGTTGCAGGGGCCTGCTCTGCTCTGTGACCCAGAAGCACTCAAATGCACCCCCAGTTTTACACACCTACAGGTGGGACGGATGCGTAAGTGCTTTCCTGACTTGGGAGCGCCAGGTCGGTAGCAGCATCCGATGCCTGGGCCCCCTCCCTCTGGGCGCCAGCGATGCAGGGTGGTTACTAGGGAGTTAGCAGAATAACCTTGGAAGAGAGAGCAGAGCCCGTTCTGTGGCATTGGGGCGCTTTGATCCAGCCCGACAGCACGAGGCTGCATCTGTCAGCCGGCATCTGCCTCCAGATCAAACCAACAGGCGCCCACGGGGCTCCCAGCAGGGCCCAGCTCGGGGCTCTGTCCTGACGGGCGTCTAGCGAACCCCGCTGCTCTGCGTGACACGCAGCGTCACCCAGCATGATGGGAAAGGCCGGGCAAAAGACGGAGGGAGTTTGGAGACTTGCAGCCGGCAGGTGGGAATACACCTGCCTTTCAGCTTGGGAGATCTCAGCTGCAGTCTGGAGCGAGGCCGCCCATCAGAATCGCTAGCCCCCCATCCAAGGCCGCGAGCACGAACCCCCCGTCCAGCCCCGCTCTTGTTAGTGCTGAACATTTGTACTGCGGGAGCCCTGACAGGCCTCAACCAGCTCGAGAGCGACCCCTCCGTGCCAGGCGCTGTACAAACATAGAGAAAAGGACCCTCCTACGCCCAAAGAGCCACCTTTCTGGCAGGGGCAGCAGGCGCTGCTGCGCCGTGGCCCGGGGCTGGAGTAGTAGGTGGGGGTTTCCCCTTGGCAGAGTGGGGGGGGGGAGGGCTAGCAGGAGAGGCGAGCACTCTGGAGTGAGGGGCACGGGCAGAGTTTTGCCCCGCTCTGTGCCCAGCTCTAGGCAGCAGTCTGCCATTTTAGTCAGCCATAGCAAATATCTCAAGATCAAAGAAACAAGCCCAAAATAGGCCAAGGAAGGAGCATGGAATAGGGAGCCCAGGGAAGGGCGCGGGGGAACAGACTTCAAAGGCAGCAGGTTTTCATCTTTCCTCAGCGACTGGCAGCTCACAGGCTCCCAACTAAACGCCGTAGCAGGCTGGCTCAGCCCCAGGCCGGCTCCGGGGAAGGCGGGAGGAGAGATGAACCGGCGTGGAAGGTGCAGACGAAGCCAGTGTCACTCCCTCAGGTGCCCTTGTGCTTTGTGCTGCCCTGGGCTGGGTCTCCAGAGTAGCCGTTTGCTCCCTGGGTGCGGCAGTGAGACCCATGGGGTAGGCGGCGTGGCCAGGCTGCGAGGAGAGAGAGAGGGGCTCCTGGTGTTCTCACTTGGGTTGCCCCCAGGCCAGCTCACAGAGCGTGGAGGGAATTCCTCCCATCCCCTCGGCTGGAGCTTGGTGGCCCTGCGGTTGCCAGGGGAGCCAGCCTCGGCCTGCAGGACTTTCCTCCCTCTGGGGCGTGACAGCAAGGATCTGTAATGTCCAGCGAGCACAGGAACGGCCAGGCAGGGGCAGACCAACGGCGTGATGATCTCCAGCAGTGGGCCGTGCTCAGAGGACCCTGCAGGGGACCCTTTTGCCTGCCCCACCCAGAAAGGCCCAATCCTGCTGCTCCCTCAGCAGGCCTGGCCGGGCGGCGAGGAAGCGGTGTCTTTTCTGGGACCAGCCCCTCCACCTGCTGAATATCTCAGATTGATGGGGAAGAGCAGGGTGGAACGCATGATGGTTCCCTGAGCTGGAAGTCGTCCGTCCGTGTTTCCCCCCCCCCCCCCCCCCGCCCGATAGCAAGCAAAAAAAAAAAAAATTCCCCCAGCTATTGGGCTGGCCCATCCCTTAGTCATCTGAATTGGAGTTTGTGGCTGCTGGTGCCTCTCCAGCTGGCTACCCTGTGTGACGGGGAGAGCGCGCGCGAGCAGAACCAGCCCGGGGGAATGGAGTCCAGCTGTCAGCCCGCATTAGCTGCGTGTTTCATCTAGACAGACAGTGCCTCCCAGACACCCACTGACCCTGGGTTCCAGGCAGGGGGTGGCTTCCAGGCAAGCAGCTGTCAGAGACAGGTTCTCAGCTCCTCCTGCAGCTCCCTGGGAGTTGATTCCTTCATGGAAGGGTCATCGGGGCAGGCCCCCGGGGGGGAGAAGGGTGCCCATATGGTCACATCAGGGCAGGCACCATTCCCCTCCTCTGTCTTCAGGAGCAGTCACCTCTCTTCCTGGCCCTTCTTCCCCCATCCTCTTTCCTTCCATCCGGCTCTCTTTGTTCCTCGCTCTTTTGTTCCTCGCTCGTTTGCATTGCGCTGTCCCTCCTCTCAGCATCCATGCGTCCCCTTCTGGGATCCCTCCGCACTGGGTACCCTGCTTCATCGCCTCGGACTCCACCTGCAAGGGAGGCAGGTGCTCCAAAAGCAGAGTTGAGAGCAGCCCGTGGCTACACAAAGGTTGACTCAGCTTCTTTTCTACTGCTCGGGGCGCTGAGCTGGGATCAGAAGAGACGGGGTTGTTGCCCAGGGCATGTAACCGTACAGTTGCATTCGTTCCTAGCATGACAAAGATGGCAGTTGGCTGCATATTTTGGCTGAAGAAAGTCCCTCTCGGGACCTTGCTAGCCATAGCTGAGTGCAGCTAGCATGACTTTGATCCCAGTGTGGGATGGGACCTCTGAATTGGGACTAGTCTTTGACCAAACAGACGTTCTGCAAGGTCCGCCTCCTGTCCCGCTCTCCAGACTAGGAATGTCATCCCTTTGGCTGTAAACTTTTTACAACTGTGCTTTGTTTCTGAGGTTTCCTCTCCTCAGATGGGTTCAGTCGTGGGAGTTTCAGAACGTTCCTGCCTAGGAAATTGCTCAGACAGAGAAAATGCATCTCATGTAATTCCACAGCCTTTGGGGCTCCGCTCACAGCTTTTGTTCTGACCCGTTTCCAGCCTTTTGTCCAACACTGGAAGAGCCATGAATGGATTTTCGGTGGGGTAACACTCCTGCAGCTGGTGCATCTTCTGCACTTCCATGGACTGCGAAGTGGGTGCTCTTCTAGGAAGCCGAGGGGTTAATTAGGTTGAACTGCTGCTTCAGGCTGCAAGGGATGGGCCAAAACTTGTGCAGCTTTCTTGTCTAATGCTGCCATCTTGTGTTGCCTCGAAACCAAGCTAAACATTGCATCGGCGGGTTACTCATCTGCCCAAGGGCTTCCCCCCCGGGTGCTTGGGTGCCATTTCCAGCTAGAGCACGGTTTATTTTCCTAACTCTATCCCTGCTGTGATTAGCCACTAAAGAGCAAGGGGAGATAGTCCAGAGCCGGCCAACTTCCTGCTCGGAGCATGTTTGTGCAGAGAGGTTGAAACCAAATGAACTGCAACCTGAAACCTTTTGAAGACTTTCAATAAATTCCTTTCCAATACAGTCACTGCACCCAGAAAGCAAAGCTTGGCGCCCGCAGGCAGAAGAAGTTGGTTGTCTTTGCCATCTGGTTTTCAAACTCGCTGCGAGGATGCAGGAATTGGGCCTTTTCTGTCTTCTCAAAGGCAATGCATGGTCTGAAAAGGCAGCGACATGCGCACCGAAGTGCTTCTTTCTACAGAGAGCCCTGGAAAGTCCTGGGAGCTAATGTGAGCTGCTAGACTGCAGCAGCTGGGGTACGGTTCCAAGAGCAGGAGGTTTCCGTTCCAAGTGCTGTCTGCTTGTTTTGATTACATGGAGCCCGGCTGCTCTGGATGTCTGCTAGGGCAACTCCACTGCAATGGAGAGTTATCCCCTTCTCCCCCCATCCCTCAGAGGCTAGCCCCTAGCCATGCACTGGCAGGGGTGTTTGAAATGGCACCTGAACCCAAGTTTTCCAGGCTTGGCAAAACTTTGGAGAATCTTTTATAAACTGATTCCCCCACGCTTTTAGCCAGGACCAGAAATGCAACAGCGGTAACAGCACAAGAGCAGGTATTCCTGCAGGTTCCCAGACCCCAGTGCAGCCAGGGAGTGCTGGAAAGGGCCCGTCTCTAAGCCCACATGGTGCCAATAAGCATCTAGGCCTTTTGTGCTTCTCTGGACCAAAGCTCTGGAGCTTCTCCTGCATGTTAATCTCTAGGGGGCACCGCCTCACTTTGATTTATACTCTCTCTGGTGTGGGTAGCCCCAGTCAGCTGGGACAGGCTGCCCCCGTGTCAAAGGCAAAGTCCTAGTGTAAGTGAGTGGGGGAGCTGCGATGCTGGGAGCAAGATCGTGCATGGCAAGAAACTCCTCCAGGTTTGAGAGGGCTGCCCAGCGGTGGCGTAAGGCTGGTGTCGGGGCTGCAGACAGCAGGGTGCCCTCTGGGGGGGTCTCTCAGCAGGAGGGGAGGGTGCACATCACCTCCAGCTGTTGCTTCTCTCTTTGCCAAACCAGCCCGTAGGGTCTGTCTACACTGCAATCAGAGCCCTGCGGCTGGCCTGGGCCAGCTGAGTGGGGCTCAGGCTAAGGCGCTGCTTAATTGTGCTGTAGACATTTGGATTGCAGCCCGAGCTCTGGGACCCTCCCAGGGTCCTGGAGTCTGGCGCCCAGCGAGTGGAGTTCCATGCCTGAGTGGTCGCAGCGGCCTGGCATTGATGACCCAGGAGCTCTTGTCGGGTTGTGTTGCTACGACGTTCCAGGGCTGGTTCCCCTGTGTGTGTATCCTTCCCTGTGGCAGGAACAGCCCTTCAGACCCTCCTGATGCTGGAGCAGCCACCTGCCCCTTGGTTCCGAGCCTGGAAGATGCTGCCGGGGTGATGTGGGGGTTGCCACAGGGAAATCCCAGGCTGTGAGGGGAGTCAAGCCACACGGGCCCCATCGCCATGCGCCGTCTCCCCTCAGAGCCCGCAGCACTGAGCTGTAGGCTAGTCGTGGCCCCTCTCTTCCCTGAACAGCCCGGCCCCACCTTACTGCAAACCAGCATAGCCGCCCAACCGTGCACCGCTGGCTCCTACCCTCCTCCTGTTCGAAATCCTGTTCTGAGGCGTTGGCGTGGTGGGGGTGGCAGGCAGGGGGCGGAAGGGGAGGCCCCACGCCAGCAGGTCTCACTAGACTAGGTGGAGCTGGAGCTCTTCCTTGGATGCCAGGCTGGCAGGGGCAGGATGCCCCTCTCTCCAGGGGGGCGCACCCCCTGCTCTGCAGCTACCCTGCTAGCAAATGTAGGACAGGATGTAGGGGGAGGGGGGTCCTATCCCATGTTCCCCTACTAGAAATAGGCCTCACAACACAGGGCAAGGAAGAGAGGGTGAGAAGGAGGGTCTCTGAGGCACCATGATAAAGTTTCCTCACCCCCCTCTGCAAAAGATACTTCTGGAGTTGCTGCGTGAGGAATTTACTTTTCCGTGCTCTATAGAAAAGACTCCCCCTCCTCCACCCTACCCGCTTCAGTCCCCTATCCCGCAGCTACTCAAGGATGCCATCTGCAGCTGTCAGTCACCCCAGAGTGCACCTAAATCTCCCTTTTTGGAAGCCTAATTTTCCTAAAGTCCATCCTCTTCCAGGACCTTCACCCCATTATACTCCAGGCGTCCTACAGAGGAGCAGGTTTGCTCAACTTCCCTGCCTTCCTTGGTTACTGAGTTGCTCAGAGTGTCTGGCTTTGAGGTGTGCGGAGCACTTGCCGGCTGCCTCCCACTGGCACTCAGATGGCTGATGTCACCTTTAGGTTCTCCTAGGAGAGTTAGAGGGAACCATGGTATGTCTCCCTTCGGAGACGCCTCGAGGGATGGCGCTGGGTGGGTCTGGGGGACGGTCTCCTCGCTTTTGACCTTGCTCTTTGGCAGGGATGGTGTTTCCTCTAGGTGGGGGCTTCCTCGCGTCCTTCCACGTTGCCATGAAGTGTGGAATCCTGCCACCTTATTGTTTTGTTGACATCTGCACTGGGCTTTGGCTAACGTGTCGTTAGAGAGTCACAGCCGTAGGGAAAGGGGTTCAAACCCAGGAGTCGTCCTGTCCCGTCTGAGCAGAGATCGTGTGCGTGTGTGTGTGTGCACGCACGTGTGTGTGATTAAATAAATAAGCAGAGAGAAACGGAGTTTTGCAGTCTTCAGGGCTCCTTGTTAATCCTGTCCTCTCTTTGTTTCCTTCTTCCAGATCTGTCCCGGAGTGCCAGCTTCTCAGAGAAGGAGCTGAAAGAGGCTAAAGCCAGGAGCCAGAAAATTGCAGCCCAGCTAACGAACCAACCCAGCTCCAACTCCAAAGGCGTGCTGCTCTTCAACAGGCGCAAGCAGAGAGTGAATGAGTTCACTTTGGAAAGCGCTGGGAGGAGAGGGGAGGGAGCAGTCGCAAGAGGCAGCCCAGGAGCTCTGCAGCGCAGCATCCCAAACCCTGGGAAACTGCGGCATTTGAAAGAGACGTCAGACGGCAGCAAAGAACTGAGAGAATCACTTGGCCCGGAAGACCCTGGAGTGAAGATCTTTAAAAGCAACATGGAAGGACACGAGGAAAGCCCCCACCTAGAGAAAACACCGTCCCTGCCAAAAAGTGAAGTCAAAAGCGAGGAGACCCTCCCCCAAACCCACCCAGCGCCATCCCTCAAGGCATCTCCGAATGGAGACATACAGCAGGTCCCTCTAACTATCTACTTAAGGGAGAACATAAAGGTGCCATCAGCCAACGGAGTGCATGAGCCGAGCGCCAATGGGCATGAATGCGCCCCAGTGAGTGACAGTGAGAACAACATACTGGTTTGCAGCAAGGAGCAGACTGCCTTAGTGACTGACAAGGAGAAGAATGGAGAAGTTATCAACAAAGAGCAGAATGTGCTGATGATTGACAAAGAGACTGTTCCAGTGGCCAGCAAAGAGACGACTGTTCCGGATGTCTGCAAAGAGACGACTGTTCCGGTGGCCAGCAAAGAGACGATTGTTCCGGTGGCCAGCAAAGAGATGACAGTTCCAGTTAGCTACAAAGAGACGACTGTGCCGGTGGCCAGCAAAGAGACGACTGTTCCGGTGGCCAGCAAAGAGATGACTGTTCTGATTAGCTGCAAAGAGACATTTTTTCCAGTGGCCAGCAAAGAGACGACTGTTCCGGTGGCCAGCAAAGAAATGCCTGTTCCAGTGGCCAGCAAAGAGACGACTGTTCCAGTTAGCTGCAAAGAAATGCCTGTTCCGGTGGCCAGCAAAGAGACGACTGTTCCGGTTAGCTGCAAAGAGATGCCTGTTCCGGTGGCCAGCAAAGAGACGACTGTTCCGGTTAGCTGCAAAGAGATGCCTGTTCCGGTGGCCAGCAAAGAGTGGAATGGGACACCCAATAAGCAGTATTATGAAGTTCACCTCACTTTGGCTAAACCCAAGCCTGTGAAGAACAGAACAGCAAGACCGTTTGGAACTCAGTCATCAGTTACAACAAGCCAAGCACCAGAGAAAAGCCCTGGGGTAGAACTTCCTCCACCCCCAACCTATGCAGAGACCTTGTTCAGTCCTCCTCCAGTTACTAGGGTCAGGTCACCTCCGGCGTATTCAGCCTTGTATCCTAGTGCAGAACAGACGCCTCTCATGCTGCAAGGGCCTCCGCATGGAGAAAGCAAATCAGCACCCCTGAATAAATCAGGAATACTAGAGGAGTCTGTGGCCCGGAGAGCACCTAAAAAACCCATGTTCACCTTTGTTGAAAAGCCAAAGGTGGCTCCTAACCCAGACCTTTTGAATTTAGTGCAGAGAGCGGATATACGGAGGAAGCATAAGGGGCAAGGAGAACCAGTCCCCGAGGAAGAACCATTTGCTCTGGGGGCAGAAGCTTCCAACTTCCAGCATCAGAATGCACTGAAAAGTGGGCCTCACCTAGGCTCTGCAGACAACGCCCCGGAGTGGTCCTCCTGCCTGAAGTCCCCACACATCCAGCCCAAGCCGCAAGTGAAACCCAATCAAAACCTAGCCGAGGCGAAAGGGAAAGGAGCGGAACTGTTTGCCAGACGGCAGTCGAGGATGGAGAAGTATGTCATCGAGTCCCCGGCCCACCCCGACTGGGCAAGGTCACCGTCACCCACCATGTCTCTGCCACCCTCCTGGAAGTATGATTCCAATGTTCACGTGACGCCTGCGGCCTTCAAACACTCGCCCAAGAGCCCAACCCGGTCGGCAAAAACTCCCCCAGCGTCTTTGTACAACAGCAGCATGGCGGAGAGCGAGCTTTCCCGGAAGGAGCTGGAAATCGCAAAGCAGCAGCCGTACCAGCTCCAGTCCTCTCTGTTCATCCTGTCCCCAGCTAAAGAACCGGCGCGGCTGTTGTCAAGAGGGGCACCACCGCCACAGCCCGCCTTTCCCAACCCTCATTCGTACACGAGACACACCTCTTGCCCAACCTCTCCCTTGACGCCGACCCCCGATTTGCGTTCTTCGGCTCTGTCAAGTTCCAGCCGGCCAGCAGCTGGTCCTCTTTCTCCACCCGCCGGGACTGTGCTGATTGCCCAAGACATCAGAACAAGCGCTCCCTTTGCATCCCCTTCCAGGGTGTTGTCACCAAGAGCCAAAGGCGTCTTCCAAGCTCCCAGGCCTTCTTATTCCACCCGGAATGCAGGCATTGAACCCCAGGTGTGGAAACCTTCTTTTTACTTCAAGTAAGGGGGTTAAAGTGTACGTTTTTAGGGTTCCCTCAACTGGCCACGATCATCTCTCGCTGGTGATTGAAGTGCTGAAAACCAAAACCAACCCAACCGAAATAGCTTGGAGGTTTCGAATGCAGAGAATGTGCCCTTCCGTAGCCAGCCCTCCTCTGCCAGCTGTTGGCTCCTGATTGTCCTGGGGATGTTTGATTGGGCACAGGGAGCCGCGTCTGGGCTGTATCTGATGCAGGGCCTGGCCGGGGGAGGAGACGTGCCGTGTAGCCTAAAGTCTACAGAGAAAGCTAGCTGTTTGCTGAGCCCGCCCAGCCGAGGCTGTGTCGTGAGAGCTGGGCAGTTTTGCGGCCTGGGTTCCGGAGGGAGAGGGAAGCAGCGTGTGCGTGTAGCACAACCGCTGTGCTTATCAGGAGCCTGCGTGTGCAGAGCCTAGAGGCTCCTTTCTAGAAGCTTCACAGAAATAGCAGGAACTCGGGTGCCTTTGCTCTCATCTGGCAACCTGACGGCGCATCAGACCTCTGGCTCCGCCTTCTTCTCGCCTTCTGAATTTCCACCTCCACTTTGCAAAGCCTTTTGCGTGTTCTCTCTACAACTTCACTGGCCACCTGGCCTCTCCTCTCCACTGACTCCACCTTACCAAAGGGCTTAGGGCCAGAGGCCTCTCCATCCAACACCTGTTTCTGTCTCCTTTCTTCTCCTGCCCTTATGCTTCTTCTGTTTTCTCCTGTTCTTTGCCTTAACCAGTATCACTCCCGGTCCCCCCAGAGCACAGGGAGAACCAAAGAAAGAGGCCTAGCCTCGGTCTGAGCACTTCTATGCTTTACATTTAGTTGCCTAAATCACCAGTTTCGTGTAGGGATTTTGGTTCGCAAGCATTGCCTTTAATGAGTCCCTCCTAAGCACTCCCAATGCCCAGTAGATTTCATGCTGGGTAGCAGGAATTGGCGCCATATACTAAAATGCAAGAAAAAAAAAGCCCTTTCACAGACACCTTGTCATACAAGAGATTTGTTCACACTCACTGGGACAGGATCTTTCCAGCCCGGTGCAACAAAAGAAGCTGCCATCGGGGGAAGCAAGCTACCTGCAAAATAACATTCAGGAACAGAAATGTAGAGCTGTGCCAAGAACTGGTCTGTTAAAAAGCAGCTGGCGAGAAAGGTCTCCAGTTAACCTGGCACCTTAGACGGTGTCTCTGGCACGCACCGTAACGTACAGCCAGCTTCCGTTAGGCGGTTTGCTAGTAAAATGACCATGGAAAATTCAGAAGCGGGAGCCTTCTTTGTGCTCTTGCTCCAAATGCTCCAGCCTAATTTGTTTTGTCTCTCTGTGATCCTGCTAGTTTGTCTGACATTCATTGGCCAGGCTCGGGGGGCGGTGTGAAATGAGCGAAAAGCTGGAGTCAGCATTCACTGGCAGGGACACTGGTGAGCCAATTGCTGGCCGGGAATTAGCATCAGGAGCAGACAGGGTAATGAAACGTTCCCCTGCAGGGCAAAGTAATGATGTGTTCCTTACGGGCCATGGGAACTGCCAGTACTGCTTACTGGACCCGGTACCGGTTCACTGGCCAGGGCCATGGAGAGCAGTGGTTTTCAAACTATGGGGCATAACCCAGCACAGTCGCACCATGCCAGGCCCTAGGTCACCTTGTTGTAGTGGGGGTGGCTTCCCACCTGTCCTGGCCCTGTGGCCCACGCTGCATCCCAGAAGCAGCCAGCAGTAGGTCTGGCTCCACTCCTGCTGCTGCCCCCACCCTGAGCTCTGGCTCCACGCTCCCATTGGCCAATTCCTGGCCAATGGGAGCTGGGTCTGTGCGGATGAGAGCAGCATGCTGAGCTGCTTTGATCCCTCCACCTGCTGCCGGCCGCTTCCGGAGCACATTGTGGTCCCCGGTGCCCGGAGGGGCCGGAAGCTGCACTAGCACCCCGTTGTGCTGCTGACTGGGAGCCGCTGGAGGTAAGCCCGTGCCCAACCCATGAGTACCTCCCACCTCGCTCCTGGGAGCAGCCACCTCATTCAGGTCCCTACCAGCAGCAGATGAGAGCCTGCCCAGCCTCCCTGCTCTGGTTCAGCGCTGCTTTGACTGGTGCATTAGTCACGGGAGTGGAGCCAAGACCTCCAAAATAGCCTCTGCTCCCCCAGATGGGGAGAAACAGAGTTCTGCTGAGGATACCAGAGTTGTGTTTTGCTGCAGGATACCGGTAAACTCCTCCCGCCCCCCTCCCCCACACTGACATAGAAGAGGTTGGTCCCAGGCAGATTTCCAAGCTCACTAGCCAGAACAGTGACCTGAGGAAGCCCAGACACGCTTGCCAGCAGCACTGGGTCTCTAGCTGCTGCCTCACCGGGGCAAACCTCATTTCCTGGTTAGACGATGGGTTTGTGCAGTGTCACGTTGGGTGAGTGCGGAGGTTCTGGGCCAGTGACTCACAGCACATCCTGAAACAAACGCAGCTGAAGGATCATTCCAGAGAAAGGTGCCTTCCCCGCAGTTTGGAACATGTGCGTCAGCAACATAGCCTATGATCCCAGCTGCTGCATTAACCCAGGGCAGGAGGCTAGTAAAGATTTTGTAGCTCACTTGGTCTCTCCACTTTTGCAAGTTATCTTTCGACTGTGCTTTTATTTCCTCTTGGTCTGTTTACTGCCTCTGAATACACTCACAAATCTGCAATCTGTCTCTGCTCTTTCCTCTTTATTCTTGGCACACTGTGTAGCAAAACACCTGCCTTGAGCTGTCAGGGTTCCTATTTATGATTATATGGTGGCTGTGTGTAGCATCGCCAGCATCGAACCTACTGTGCTAGGAGCTGCACAGATAATGAATCAAAAGATGGTGCCTGCGGCAAGGAGCTTATCTGTTCTAACTCTGTCCTCCTGGGACTTTTCAGCTTAGAAAAAAGGAGGCTAAGGGGGGATAAGATAGAGGTCTATAATAGCATGAGTGGTGTGAAGAAAGTGAATAAGGAAAAGTTACTTGTTCCCATAACACAAGGACTAGGGGGTTACCAAATGAAATTAATAGGTAGCAGGTTTAAAACAAACAAACGGAAGTAGTTCTTCATGCAGTGCATAACCTATGGAACTCCTTGCCAGAGGATGTTGTGAAGCCCAGGACTTCAACAGGGTTCAAAAAAGAGCAAGATAAATTCATGGAGGTTAGGTCCATCAATGGCTGTTAGCCAGGATGGACAGGGATAGTGTCCCTAGCCTCTGTTTGTCTGAAGCTGGGAATGGGAAACAGGAGGAATCACTTGCTGCTTCCCTGTTCTGTTCATTCCCTCTGGGGCACCTGACATTGGCCACTGTCAGCAGGCAGGAGAATGGGCTAGATGGAGCTTCGGTCTAACCCAGTGTGGCCGTTCTTATGTTCTCCATCACCGCCCCCGCGCAGGCAGCAGATGGTGGAGGGGAGGAGGCTGATGCTAAGCCATGCTTAGGTATTGGCTTTGCTGGTGCTCTAAGCATGGAGAAGCATAGTAGGTCCTTTACTTTAAGGAAGCTATCCCTGATGTTGTGGGCCTTGACAAACGTGACAGAAACTGGTGGTAATCCCCTAGAATGGAGGGCTGCAGCTGCCCCCCTCCCCCGGAGGGGCTCAAGACCACTGCCCATGGTGAGCGGCTGAGGAGATTGCTCCTTGTCTCTGCTGCATACGCCCACCTCAAATCCTGGCCTGGATGCCCCGGCTGAGGGAGGGCCTGCCCCAGCGTGCCCCTCGGGAGTTTCCCGTGGCTGAGGAGAATTTTTATTTTGGGTTTTGGTGACTTTTTTCTGTCTGCCCTCTGCGGGCTCTGTGACATCAGTCCAGCACCTGCAGGGGGCGCCCAGGTGCCAGGCATAGCGCCTCTCTGCTGAGCTCGCTGGCTAGTCTAGTGGGGATCCTTTTGGGGCCGGGGGCCGCTGACCCACCGAAAAATCAGTCGGGGGCCACACACAAGTGAGAAGCAAAAAACCTCCCAGGTCCTCACTGGAGCACACAAAATCTACTAGCCTGGGCCTCCATAGGCTCTGGGGTGTGAGGGGAATGTGGTTCTAGTAGATTTTGTGTGCTCCAGCCCCATGGGGGGTGACAGAGGGGCTGGCATGCCAGCGCAGGCTCCCCAGTGCTGGGCTGGTGGGGAACCCCGAGCCTCGGGGGCTTGATCCAGGCAAGCTGGGGGCTGCATCTGGCCCCCGGGCCTTCGGTTCCCCATCCCTCACAAGGTGCCTGACAAATGCTGTCTGGGGTGCTGCTGAGCCAGGCGTGGGAGGTGTTGCAGCCCCATTCCCTGGTGCCCTCTGCAGCTCCCAGCATGACGAGGGGACTTCCCCAGAGCTGCAGCATTTCTGGCAAAGGGAATTGCACCCCCCCACACACACACTGTCCAACCCTGAGCCATTTCGGTGCTTGGCCTAGAGGCTAGGCATCCCTGGTAGAGGCGAGGTTCTGTGCTGCCGGGAACAGCAGCAGATGGCAAGCAGTGCCGGGGGGTGGGGGGGAAGGGGGAGAAAGGAGAGGAGGATTGGCAGGACCAGCAGGGAGAGTGACCCCAGGGTTCCTCTTTAGCTCCCACATGTCACAGCCCAACATTAAACTGTCCCTGGTGGCTATGCCCTGCTGCCGTGGGGGGATGAGTCTTGGCTGTGATGATGTACCATGCGGATGATGTGCTGCTAGACCAGCCGTGGGCAGCACCCGGGCAGAGAATGGATGTCAAATGCCTTTTCCGTCAGAACTTCTGTGCCCCCATATTCAGCGATGAATTTAATGCTCTGATCTCAGCAAAACCCCAAGAAATAGTCTTACTTGGCAAGTAAACCACATGGTTTAATGCATTAAAGCGATAGAAAACATGACCTAGGAGGGAAGGCTGAAAGAGCTGGGGTTTTTTAGTTCGGAAAAGAGAAGACTGAGAGGGGACATGAGAGCAGCTTTCACATTCCTAAGAGGGAGGCAGGAGGAAAAATTATTCTTAATGTCTGAGGACAGGACAAGAAGCAATGGACTTAAATTGCAGCAAGGGGGGTTTAGGTTGGAGATAAGGAAAAACTTCCTACCTGTCCGGGTGGTGAAACACTGGAATAAATTGTCTAGGGAGGTTGTGGAATCTCCATCACTGGAGATATTGAAGAGCAGGTTAGACAGACACTTGTCAGGGACGGTCTAGACGGTGCTGGGTCCCGCCGTGAGTGCCGGGGACTGGACTTGATGACCTCTCAAGGTCACCTCCAGTGCTAGTGTTCTAACGACTCGGAGCATGTCCCGTGCTGAGGGCAGAGGCACTAGGAAGCATGAGTGCGGGGAAGCCAGGCCTTGTACAGCTCTGCAGAAGGAACAGGACCGAAGGAGGTTCAGTGGGGACCGAACCCCATGATCACTGGTCAATGGACGGCCTCTCTTGGGCTGAGGCTCAGTCGTGGGACCCAGGAGCTCCTGGGGAGCAAGGTCAATCCACGGCAAAGGCCTTGCCCCTACTTGTTTCCTCCCGCTTTACCAGACCAAGGAAATATTGTCCCGTCCACCCCCTGTGCTCCAAGCCCCACCCCATTCTGCTTCCCATCCCCTGATTGCACCCAGGATGCTGGGCTTCTGCCTGCCTCTCTCTGGCCTTACCTCCCTTCAACCAGCCTGCGTGAGCGGGCGCTCTCCCGGTGTCAATGAGGCCTCTATGCTGCTAGCTGCATGCGTGCTTGGCATGCGATGAGGCATGAGCAGGACAAGAGCAGCCATCTTGCTCCCCCCCCCCCCC
>JANRFK010006688.1:31993472-32017138 GCA_030068395.1 Apalone spinifera
TGTTTCTTGGAGAGAGAGAGAGACATGCTTGTCCCTCCCTGTAGCTGCAGAGGATTCACCCAAAGAGACAAAGGAGGGCAAAACCCCAAAATTCCTTTGTCCCAGTTTGAAAGTCCTACCTGCATTCCTATTGGCCACTCCACCTGGGTAGGTGTAGTTAACCCCTTAATCCCCAGGCTGCTGGCTAACCCTCATAATCATGACACACCTGGGAATCCCCATGCACAGGTAGGCCAATGGGCTGTCTCCCGCCACTCCCTGCCTCTCACAGGGGCTCACGCTGGATGCTGCAGAGACAAACACTCCTGGAACAGCCAGTTGCAGTGCAGGGGAAGTTTGTTCCTGCGCCCAGAGGGTGATCAGCTTATACTCTGAAGCGTGACGTGTCTTACAATGTTCCCTTGCTAGTGCCACTACAGAGGTGAAACTTATCCATTGCTGTGAGTTAGACTGGGAGTGAGAGGTATTTGCTTCCATAATATCCTGCAGCAGAAAGTTCCACAGGTTGCCGCAAGTGTAGCATTTCCTTTCAACTGTTTGACGTTTGCTGCCTGCTGGTGCCATGCAGTGACTCTAGCTCTTGGCTAATGGGGTGGGGTGAATGGGAGCTCGCGCCGACCTCTCCAGCGAGCCAGTTGGCTGGGCTCTGGAAGTGCAATGGCAAACCCATACTCCACTGCCTGGTGATGCTAGAAATGGGGCGTGGAACACAAACCCATGCTGAGATCTTACCAAGCCAGGATCATGCAGGACTGTGGGTGGGGAGGCTTCCAGTTCATCCTTGCAAGCTGTGAGCAGTGGACTCTTCCTTCAGGAAGTAGCATGTCCTCTGATGTCTGGGGTGGGATCCAGGTGGAAGTGAAAGCCAAGACAAAGCTCCCAGTGGTTGCAAAGGGGCCAGGATTCCCCCCTGGCTCACCAAGTCCTTCCCTGGTTCTATGCTATGGCTCTAGCCAAGGTCGCTTGCTAGCAATGCTGCTGCACCTGCAGGGGCTTAACGTCCCAGCAAACTTGCCGAAGGGGAGCCCAGCATTTCCAGACCGCGCTGCCTCTGTCCTCTCTGCCCAAAGGAGCAGGGTTACAACTCCCTGCTCTACGGAGCTTAAAATAGATCCTGGCTACGTGGGCGCTCAGGGAGCAGCGAGGAGCACAAGGGTCTCCACAGTGAAAACCACAAAGCAGAGCAAGGTGCTGCTAACTTGGCCTGCTGCCCCATTCACGCACCACAGGAGTGTGGGGAGGGGAGGAGGATGGTAAACCTAACCCTGCCTCAGTGCAGCAGCATGGACTAGATAAGCTCTGAGGTCTCTTCTAGCTCAACCCTTTGATGAATCGGTGATGCTACGGGGGTGGTCTAGGGGGAGGGGGATGAGACAGGGACTATTTCTTCCTCTTTAGAGAAGTGCCCAGTTAGAACTTCTTGGGGGGGGGGGGTGACTTGCAAACAAAGCAAAAGTGACTGATTTGAGCTGCCTCTTGGTTTCAGGAGGGTCCACATTAAAAGGCATAGATGACCCAGGCAACCTGAGCTATCCAACTAATGCTAGATCCCTATTCTGCCCTTCTTCTAAGCACTGGTTTGGTACTGTGACTTAGCCATAAGGTGCAACATTTTCACTGGCCTATAAAACTCACTCCTGCGCGGGGTGAATTCCGACACTCCAGCAAAACTCAGCACAAAGGAGCAGACGTTTATGAATCACCAGGGCAGGTGCCGGCTCAGCAAACAGTCACCGGGTCTCAGGGAGCGGAGATCAGAAAGCTTGGTATACAGCACGCTGCAACTGTGATTTGCGCATTTTGAACAGCCTCTGTCCCACAAGTCAGCCCCTCACAATGCCTGGTGGAGTTGCCCAGGGCACTGCATTATGTGGCTCAGCCATAAAACCAGCAACAGGGGGGCAGAAGGAAGAGCAAAGCGATGTCAGCTGGCGAGCTGCCTCAGGAGATGACACCAGCAGGCAGGCGCAGGCTCTCACACCGGCCATGCGGAATTGTGTGGCGGGTTGGAGAGTCGCTAGTCCAAGGAGAGTGGAGAGACAGGGGAGGAGAGCACGGGAGGACCTGAAAGGGGTCACCTGGAACAGCTCTGTAGCCTGGAGGGTTGGTCCTGAAGCGAATGGGAGATGTCTGCAGTGAAGCGGGGGTGATGTGGTTGCATGATACAATCCCTAAGATCATAAAGCAGAGGGGAACCCCCCTTTTTCCAGCTGCACTCTCTCTGGGCTTGTGCCTATTTTCCAAAAGGGAGCCAAGCTGGGTGCCAGGATGACAGTTTGCATAAAGCCATCGCACGAATCTCAAAACTCCACCGGGTGGCAGTTCTTCCCGGGGACGGGGCAACTGGCAACTGGGGATAATGTGCCCATAGCAGCAAGGGTCTGCCCTGCCGTGCAAGTCCTCTTGGGATCCTGCTTCTTTTCCAGGCGGGAAGATGTTCCCAATTGTGCATTGGGACCCCACCAGAGAAAGAAAAAGGCAGGCGGCGGCCGTCCTGAGGGAGACGGCAGGAGATGGTAAGAGACGATTTGTCTTACGGGGTAGCCCCAGAAATGTGGTTCCCATTAAGGATGGGAATCCATGTAGGCCATGGGTTCCCAAACTGGGGGGCGTGAAGAAATTCCGGGGGGGGGGGGCATGCGACAACCCAGCCCTCCCATCAATTCCCCCCCACCCTCCAGCTGTGCTGCTATTTTTGTTTTCAGGCAGTTCCTTTTTTTTTTTTTCCCTCAACAAGTTTTGCTGCTATTGGGGGACGGGGGGGGCGTGAGTGTTTCTCAAAAATCAAAAAGGGGGCGTGATGCCGAAAAGTTTGGGAACCACTGATGTAGGCTGATCCACTTCAAAGGAAGTCGCTGGCAAAATCCCCCCTGCACTTCAGGGATATTAATGCTACCAGCCTCTTCTTGGACTATATCCTTGGACTTTTCAAACCAATGAAAAGTATATTGCCAATTAGCCCCTACACTGGATCCTAGAGGTTATTCTGAGCCCTTCTCGGCCTTGGGGCCCCTGACTGTCCTCCCTTTTCATTCCCCCCACAAGGCCTCCTGGCCCCCACCTCTTTGGCTGGATGAGGCTCCCATCAGTGTGGTTCCTCCCCCAGCCTGACGGGCCCTGCAGAGCTCGGCGAGACGTTGGTTGCTCCTCGGAGCTGAATCAGCCAGGCTATCTCCTGGCCTCTCCCCTGAGCAAGGTTCTGTTGGCTCCCCTGCATGGCAGCCCCATGTCCAGTCACTCGCAGTCCTCTGCGGGCCCCTTGCTCAGAGAGTCATTGCCCATAGCAACCCCCGTGCGTTCACTGCCCTGCTCTGTGTGTGTGCTCAGTCCTCCAGCTGGACTTGGGGAAGAAGGTCAGTGTCCCCCAGGATCTGATGGTGGAGGAGCTGTCTCTGCAGTCCAACAGGGGGTCCCAGCTGTTCCAAAAGAGGCAGAAGCGGGTGCAGAAGTTCATCTTGGAGCACCCCATGGGCTACGGAGCCGTGAGTCACTGCATCATGATGGGAGCTAACACTGTTGGGTCAGCATGATGGTCCCATCCTGGCTCACAGACCAGGGACTGAGCCAGGGACCTCCAGTGATAAGAACCGGAGCTGCCCCAGCTTGAGCTGAAGCTCCAGATATTCGGGGTGGAGGGGTCAGTAAAAAAGCCATTCTCTAGATTGGCTCAGAGCGGGAGCTTTAACACACACACACACCAGAGGTTATGCCAGCACCCTGTCTTACCTCCCTGGCCCTTTGCCAGGGTGCACCTTGGGCAGCGATAGGCCACCTGCATCGAGGGCCACATGTAGCCCATTGAGGTTTTACGTGTGGGGCCCAAGACATTTTGGCTAAATCTAGACTACATTTCTCTCTCGAAAGAGGAATGCAAATCAAGGAAATCGAAAATGCAAATTAAGCGCTGATTTACAAATCTCACATTTCATTTGCATAATCGTGTCCGATCGCTTTTTCGAACGAGGTGTTTTCGGAAAAAAAGCAGTGTAGACGTGGTTCTTTCGGAAAAAAAACCAGTTTTTCGAAAGAATCCTTATTCCTGAAAAAATAAGGTTTACAGGGTTCTTTCAAAAAAGGGTTTCGCCAATAGACTGCTTTTTTTTTTCTTTGAAAAAACCTTTTTCGAAAAAGTGATCGGACGCAATTATGCAAATGAAGACCGAGATTTGTAAATCAGCGCTTCCTTTGCATTTTCGATTTCCTTCATTTGCAGTCCTCTTTCGAGAGAGGAATGTAGTCTAGATATAGCCTTTGTTACTGTTGCCCACACACAAGGTTGCCAGATTCTGCTGGTTTCCATCGGCGTAGTTTTTTTCCTACTGGTATTACTGAAGTGACATTCATGTGAACCAAGGGCCCATGAAATGAGGCGGGTGCCGGTTGCACACAACAGTGACTGGGAGAGCCGGGCGGGCCCTCTACATCCAATCCCAGCACTGCTACGGTTCAGTCAGCCCATCCCACACATTCTAGGGACTCCAGAGCAGTGAGCAAAACTGCCCTAGCCCAGGAGACCGGGTTGGTTATGACACTCTTGTGGCCCACTGAGATAAAGGAGGGACACTCCTTCTTAGCCAAGGATATGGGTAGCCCTGATATAACAGGAAGCCCTGCCCAGCTAGTGTAACCGCACAGTTTAACGAGGAGTGTGTGGCCAAGGCAGCCATCTTTGTTGTGGGCATATGTGCTGTGAGGAGAGCAGGGCTGTCACCCTAGGGCACTGCCGGCTGCTTTGGCAGCGTCAGCGGAACCAATCCCCATAGCAAAGCCAGGAAACCGAGCTCTGCCACCACGGGCGCTGCTGGCCCTTAAGTTGGGAGCACGCTCCTGGCATGGGGGCTCCGTGTGGGGCATGCGCCCCTCAGAGTGACATCACTCTCCCTGCCCCCCACAGGGCTCGAGCAGGATGGCAGCAGGGGGCTCGCATGGCATGGCTGAGGGGGACCTGGCAGGACAACCGGACGTGTGGATGGTGAGTGTCCCCAAGGCCCGGATATCAAAGAGAAGCAGTGGATGATGCTAACCGGTCAGGCCAGAGCTGGGCTACTGAAGTCGCCTCATTGGCAGCTCTAGGACCATCCCCCTGCCTGGCCTCCTGTCACTTTCCTTGCACTCACTGGACACGTTGCAAAGGGCCACGAAGGGCTGGCAGGCTGCTATTACCCCCTGCAGCAGGGTGTGCGGATGCTCCTAGCATCAAGGCACCTAGGAAAGTGGTCCTCTGGGCCCTGCTATGCAGGCTAGCCTAATCCACTGCTGTGATGTTGGAGCCCCCCAGTCCCTCACCGACCCTGCAGCTGGCAGCGCTATTCCATAATGCTGGGTGGGGTGAAGGTGAGTGTATTTCACCTTGATTTCATGTTCTCCTTTCTGGGTGAGGCAGGAGCTCCAGCCTCCCTAAGTCCCCTTCCATGGCTGGAGACCTGGGTTGACCATCCCCCGGGACAGGCAAAGTGACGCAAGGTGGAAGTTTTCCTCCAAGATGCTACTGGTTCATCACAAATTCACCGGGCAAGTGTCTCGGAAAGGACCAAAGACTAGAGAGCGGGGGGCTGGTCGGTCCTGTGCTAGGTTCTCACATCGGGGGGGCTGCAGCAGAGTGGGGCGTTTCTGCACAGCTCCTGGCCTCACCCTGCCTGGCTCTAGCTAGTGCAATAGACTCTTCTCATTCTTGAGCAAAAAAAGTTATCACTAACTAAGTCTCCTTCCCTGCCCTTTACTGCTCCATCTTCTCCGCAAGATCTTATCTCAGCCACCAAGGGCAAAGCGGAGCAGACCTCTCCCAGCACCCTGTTCACAGCCTTCTCCCGCTGCTCTTTCTTCTCCAGTCTGCCGAGGGCAAGGAGAACTATCACCCAGAGCCTCACATGGCAGCAGCAGGCCAACGGGCCCCTCCCAAAGTGCCCAAGAAGACACAGAAAGTCCTGCAGATGAGTAAAGCCCTCAACCCTGATGTCCTGGCTCCAGGTAAGGAGTTGCCCACAGAAAAAGACCACCATGTGCCTGGGGCGAACGCAGGGGTAACATGGACTATGTTAGAACTCATTACCCCACCCATAGCCAATCAGAGAACAGCCACCCCATGTCGAGCCTGGTCGTTCCAGCTGGCCAGGCATTGTCCGCCAAAATGTTTTTTCAATGGAAAAAGTTTGGCTTTTTTTTTTTTAAATAAAAATTATTTTTGTGTGTGGGTAAACAAATTTATTTTTGCCTAATTTTTCCAGGTATTTGTCCAATAGAAAATAACCGGAAATGTTAGCAACAGGACGGAAGAATGCCTAAGAAACATTTTGAGAAAAAGAAAAAAATAGCTTTTATCTGCAGTTTTCATGGGGGGAAAAATCATCCTAACCAGCACTGCTGCTCTCACGGCCCTTCCCCTCAGAGGGGGGAATTCCTGTCCACAGGGACACAGGCCCGGGGAGACCTGATGATCCAAAGCTAGCTGCCTGCTGCCTTGCATGCTGGCTGGAGTAACAAAAGCCTTGTCTCCCAAATGCAGGCTACTCTGGGCCGCTGAAAGAAGTTCCACCAGAAAAGTTCAACTTCACTGTCATCCCCAAGGCCTACTGTTCCCCGTGGCAGGAGTTCCTCAGCAGTGAAGACTACCAGCTGGACAGCAAGAGCCAGCTGCCTGAACTGCCCAGCAAACCCAGCCACCTTGAGTTGAGGAGTTTCAACAGGTAACGGTCACCTGACACATCCGCCACGTGTGCGGGGAGATGCTGGGGAGTCGGCGCTGACCGAGGACTCGGCCTGGGGCGTTGGTCAGGCTTGGAGATGAGAAGGTGGCTGCAGACCTTGCTAAGAGCTGATATTTGCAGTTTTTCTTGCAGACCCATTTTAGCTGTTTTTTATAGCAACAGGAAAAGGCAGGGCTGGGGTTTCTTGCAGCACAAAAATGAGATGGGGCACCCTTGACTTCTCTGCAATGGGACACATGGGAACCCTTGACTTCTTGAAATGACAGCTGCTTCTACCTGTCCCCTGGCTACCCCATTGCGTGGGTGGGTGCTCCTCAGAGGAAGCAGGCACCAGTGATGTTTCAAGAGGGAATACAGTACTTAAGACATGGATGGCAGGTCTTAAAGGTGACCTGCAAAGGGAAGCTAAATATGGCCTCATGCCCTCAAGGAACCCCTGAGCCCTGCCCTGCCACTGGCTTGTCAGGTGGCCTCAGGCAAGTCACTTGACATCACTGTGCCTTATTTCCCCACCGGTTTTGCAGGGCTAAAAGGAGCGCTTCAGTGTTTGTTAGGTGGGCGTTGGGAAGCCTCCTTGCTGGATGCACTGTGCTCAGGAGATGTGAAGCACTAGAGAAGGGCACAGCACTGTAGGAGTCAGGCACTGAGCTGACTTGTCTCTCCTGGTGGGTGCTCCACCCACAATCCGCCCTGAGGCCCTGCCCCTTCCCCATGCTCTGCCTTGACTCTGCCTCTTCCTGCCCCACTCTGTCCCTTCCCCAAAGCTCCACTCCCTCCCTGACCACCAGCCTCTGCCAGAACCAGTGATACAGCTGGGTGCTAAGCACCCTTTTCTTTCCCATGGGTGATCGAGCCCTGGAGCACCCACGGAGGCGGAGCCTATGCTCAGAGCAGTCTACATTCCACGCCCATTGGACCATGGCCAGGTGAAGTGACAGCTCATGTGCTATTCTGGTTTGCAGAAGGCGACAAATAGCTGCAGACACAGCGAGGACACTAAGTCAATCTTTCTGCAAGGTGCTAAAAGGTCACCTGATTCCTCCCAGCCACACGCTGCAGACTGAACTCTCATGATTCTTCTACCCCGGGGCTCCAGCGAAGGGCCCGGCCCCAGGCACTGTGCGCAATAGTTAATCTCACTATTTGTTAAAGCAGGGTTGGGTTTGTAAAGTACTTGCCTGGCAGACAGCCAAGGGAGTCCACATGTTCTGCAGAAAGTAGGGGTGGGGTTCCAGCAGCGGCAATCTCACTTTTCCAGCAGGAGAACAAGTGATCCTGTGTGGAGCTGAACTGAGGTAATGTCTTTTAGCTGAATTATAAACCTGAAACCTAAACGCCGCCTTATTATTGAGGATCCAAAAGCCCTTTTCCCGAGCGTCGGTCTGGTGTCTGCCCTCCCCCCCCCCCCACCAAACTACTATTTGGGTAAATATATCCTGCCTAGCTGAATTCTTGCTAGGGTGTCAGATGGATACGGCCTTCCCCCTCACTTCTGGGACCACGCTGCTGTGTCATTATTCAAACCCTAAGGTGGCTGTATTTGAGTCATGCCAGAAGTAGCTCCCCTGTTCTGTTCTGGAGATGAAATGTGGTGCATAAATATTAGCAAGGGACTTGCCAACCCTTCCCACACCAGGCTAGTAGAGAGCACACCCGCCAGCTAGAAAAAAACAAGACCATGGTGGAAGTGGTGCTGGCAGCTGGAAGCAAAGGGTGGAAAAGCTAAGAGGTTGCTGTTGTGATTTCTTTAGCATGTCTCCTCTCACACACACTCACTTGTTCAAATGTTTTAAATTTTTCCCATCCCCAGCTCCTTCAGGAATACACTGTACAGGGAGCAACAGCATGGGGGAGCTTCTGCAGTCGCATGCTCTTCAGCTCCTAGGATTGGTCATGTTTCTCTGCCCTGGCCCAGTATTTATTTCTAGACAGACATTCAAACAGGGCATGCTTCTAGCTGATAGGCAAGGCTGCCTAGCTTCACTCTGTGTTATGTCCCCTCTGAAATGCTGCTCTTCTATTTAAAGCCCATAACTGATATTTAATACAGCTAGATGCAAATTGAATGCCAGGTCTTTCACCTCCATTCTACCTCCTCGGTGAGGCAGAAAGTGCCAGGAAACCAAATTTACAGCCAGCGGATTTAAACGGAGTTAAAAAAAATCTCTGTTGATCTAAGGCCCTGCTTTTGAAAATCACCACTTTTCATTTGATCTTATCCCCACCCCAAACAAATCCAACCCAAAGCTGATAGAACATGGATGCTGCTTCTGTATTAAGCTGCCCGACCAGAAACCAGAATGAAGATGAAGGCTGAGTATTTCACATTTGTTACAGATCAGTGGAGAGTTCGTTACTCCAACTTCAAGGAGGCTGGTTTATTTACAAAATGCGGAGGGGTGATGAAAGACCCCACAAAGGCTCACTGAGATGGCTGTACCCTATAGGAGCTATAATATAAGGTTTGAGGACGACCTTGCCACATATTCCTTGGGGGTCCAAGCATTTCTGGAACAAACCATCATTCGTGCTTCCCCCAGAAGTGGGGCTCAGACCTGCAATCACTACCTGTTCCTCCCTGGGACATTGCTGAGAGACACAATGCCGCGTTACTCGAGTAACGGGTTAGCCAAAGCATGTGCTTTCTGAAGCAGCCATTTGCAGATACACCCCACAATGCGCCTTTACTGCCACCCCCAAACCAGTGTTCTGCCTTAAATGTTAAGGGCCTAACATTCAGCCCAAGCCTCGCTGCTCCGCTGGACTACGCTTCTGCCCTTGCACAATTTCTCCACTAAAGCCACTGCAGAAACGCTCTTTCATCACCATCCAAGAAAGGCTGCCCCAAGGCCGAAAGCAGGTTGTTTATGCACAGCAGCATTGGTCCTGGTGGCATAAACACAGCTGCATGCCCTTCCAAAAGACTTTGACTGCACATAAGAAGCTTCACATTGCTTTACCGGGGGATCAGGGGGTAGGACTTGCTACCCTAAGACCTTTCCTACGTGGGGGCTCTCATGCTGCCTCTTGTTCAGCACACCTGTGGATGTGGGCAGGGTTGATAAGGACAAGGGGGTTGTAGCAGCTGTGGGGCTGACACCCAGCTCTCCCTTTCCATCTCAGCCAAGGCTGCTGAGCTAGTGAGAGAAGTGACCGGCTCTCTGCAGGACTTTGGATGAGGGCCAGCTGACTGAGGCTCTGTCTAGAGGGGATGACTCTTTTGATCAGTGGAGGGAACCAGACAGAGTAGGCAGGGATTGTGGCTGCTATTCATGACACAGGTTGGCACTGAGGGCTCTTGCTAGGTGACAAGGCTGTTGGATGCTCCAGGAGCAACTAGTCCAAAGTGCTTTTTTCATCCATGTCTATTGAGAGAACCCTTCCCTGGCTAACTTTCTTCCTTTGTGCATGCAGGACTCCTATCCCGTTTGGTGGGATGCTACTCAATGACATGTTCCAGGTGCCTGGGTTGGAGATGGAGGCTCTGATGGACAACCCGAACAGCTTGGAGTTCGTCTGGAACAGACCAAGCTTTAACAGAGCAGCCAAGGGCTGGATAGGGATTATGCCAGAGACAGAAGAGCTGTAACAATCTTACTCCTTTCTCTTACCGCACAGATGCTTTATCTGCTAGGCTCCAACATGCTTTGTTTTAATTTGCTGGTAGAGGTACGCCTTAGCACAGCAGAACAGGGGAGCACCCTGTGAAGGCTCGGTGACCTCAGTATGCCGTCATACAGCCCCCAGCAAGCTCACATCTAGGGCCATTCCTAGACTACCCTCTCACAAGATTCTCTTGGGTGCCTGTTATTGTAGCATGGGACAAATTGACCGGCCAAGTTCTCATTGATAAAACAAAGTGATTCCAGTCAACTTCCACATCCGTCATTATTACACTACGGAACAATCTGACTGGAGCAAAGAGATTGTCCTTTCTCCTGTGTTGTGGCAAACAGCAGAAGAGCCTGTTGTCATCACATCAAGTTGCCCTGCAACTGTTCTGCTGAAACATTTGACACCAGCATTGACAGGCTGCTCTGAGAAATCCCAGCTTAAGGGCAGTGCAGTAGACCTGTAAGGTTGGTTGAGATGCCAAGGGAGAGCAATAAGGCAGGGTGCTAATTGAGGAATCTGGGTGAAATGTTACTAATGGCTCTCTGACATAGAAGGAGAGAGCCTGTTAAAGGAAATTATATAACAGCAGGCGTGGGGGGACTGGCTGCAGAAACACAAACCACATAGAAAGGGAGTGCGTGAAACCATCAATGCTCAAACTGGGAGAAGCAGGAGCCCTGCCATTTTCCCAACTAGGTACTGCTTGGCGGGTTACAATTCCTTTCTCACCCCCAACAGCTCGCTGTATGACTTTACACAGCATTGCTGTTTTAATATTTACACCACTTCATTAAAAATATACATGGAGGGCCTGATTCTGCTCAGATTTTCCTTTTCATTTCAATAATAGTCAGGATCAGATCATGCCGATTTGAGATTCAGTACACCATGTTACCCTTGGTGAATTCCCCAAAACAAAGATTCCATATTTAAGGAATTTTCAGTGTGATCATGCAAATCAATGCTTGATAAAACCATTCCTGTGGTACCACCAGGGGAGAGAGGGCATCCTACATAGAGATGTTTTTATGACCAGGAAGGCCCTCACTCAACACATGCACAAGGGTGTTATGACCACAGCCTTTTGGATGCACACAAGCACAGTCTATAAAACACAGCTAGCCATCAACGAAAGTGCAAAAAAAAGGTGCAGAGCAGAACCCATGTATATGTTACGAACAGTCCCACTCACCAGGGCTAATTGAAAAACTCCAGTTCAACTATGCACCTTCTATATCAGTTCAGTTTTTGCCAAATTCTTATGAAAACCCTAACGTAACCTTGCAAAACTGGTCTTTTTTTTTTTTAATGGTGGGGTTTTTTTGTTTGTGCATCATTGTGGTTAGGCTAGGTAAGTAATTTTGTATCCAGGCTGGTAAATGCGTGATTTTAAAAGGCTGGCTTATTTGTAAATAATGCAACATACAATTACTGTATTTCTAATGCTGCCAATGAGACCATATGGAGGAGAAGCAGCACATCAGATCATTACAGTCTGAGGAACTCATCATGCAATGAAACACTCGTGTGAGGAACTTCCATTCCTCTGCCCATCCCCAGAAGCACAGCTGGCAACTGAACAAGCAGAAGAGCCAGGCTAAGCATTTAAAGGTTTGTGCCTATGAAGTCCTGTCCCGCTCCAAGCCCATCTCCCTCCCCGTTGCCTGTGAGCTGGGGGCCATGTTTACATTCAGCAATCTGATTGGAGAAAATAAATTAGCTATATAATAAAACTTGTCTCAGTTCAGTGTTTGGAAATCAGTGCTTGCAGAATAAGGTACTGATTCAAACCCAGTACAGGCAGGTGCTGTGCCAGCTTCCCCCGCACAGATCTGTCAATGGGTCGCCAAGCTCGGCCTGTGACACGCTATTCTGGGAACTGCTGAACAGCACCGAGCTGTGCTATATTTTGATACTGTGGATCACTACGGACTGAGTGCTAAACCTGAGACCAGCAACACCCATTTGGCCGTTCAACTCGTATGCCAAGTTGAAACCCAAGACTCCAGAAGTGAAAGGCCAGCGCACTACCCAAATGCACCCCCTAGAGTTGTGTTCTCTCCTATGCAAGATCCTCCAAAGTGCCTGCAATGTCAATACTTCCCATTCCACCTCAACAGGAGCCTATCCCTACATTCCACAGGTCAGTGCAATGAACCAGAACTGGGGCTGTACTCTAGCTCTCTCACACCATCCATCATCCTTTGACAGATGGCTCAGCCTAACGAGGTCAGACAATACTCAGATAAATTGTGCCTCTGGAAGCAGGATCCAAACATTTGGAAAATCTGCCCATTTTAATTAAAAAAAACAAAAACAAGTCAATAAGGCTTTGGAACAGGTCTCATCACGTTTCTGTTTAGCAAAACATATCTACAGATCAGTTACATCAAAGCAACACTTTTAGATCTTAAAATCTCCCACCCGGATGCCTAGGCACAGTATTAAATTACAGACTTTATGCAAAGAACAGATGCTCTAGAGTGAATACTAAACACAGAGCTCAAAAAAAAAAAATAAAAAAAAAAGAATGACACACTATCAAAATGAAAAATAGTTTGGTCCACTTCACAGGTTGAGAGCCATTTTACATGAAGGCCACAAAAGCCATAGTTCAGACTGAATGAACTTGCAGTACAACAGCTGCCTCATTTCTGGCAGTTTCAGTAGCAAAGTTCACTCCCCCAAGTGAGGGCAAGAGGGTCCCGGCTGGCCTATCTGAAATAGATGGCTTTTTGAGCATCTGTCCGGGTCACGTCAGATTTGGCAGTAGGGGAATTGTTTGTATTACCTATCATTTAACTGACAGACTATAGGGACTTAGGATTCTCCAGTGTTTCTCACGATCAGAAGAAAAACAAGCACAAAAAAGGAAGGAAAAAGTTATAGTAAGCAGAAGGAGAAATCCTGGAAGTTGTGTGCCTGATGGTTTCCTTCTCTCTCAATATTATCTTGGAGAGTTCTAGCTTAGTGCTAGAGAAACTCATATCTTTTTTCAATAAAGAATCACTAATTATTTGACTCCGGAATGAACATTACTAGCACACTCTCCAGTTAAGTCTGTATAGGCGACCCCAATACATTCCCGGGCATAAACTGCTGAGGCTATCAAACTGGCTAAAAAAAAGGTGTGTTTTTTCCCAGGAGACAAATTTATTTCAAAATGTGCAAAATTGAATACACTGATGGGATTGTAATTCTAGTACAATTCATTCATGGACCCTTTAGATGTTCCTCCCTCCCCCACCCCCTCCCCGCCCATGACAGAAAGTGAACAATTCAGGTTATATGAATGATCAAATTCGCTAGTGGCAACACAACAGAGCTCAGCCTGCCCTGTGCGTGCAAGCAGGAAGCAAGGCTTAGTCTCCAGCTCGCCCACAGCTGAACATATGCCACCATGGTAACCAAAAAAATGACATCTACTCAAACAGCGACCAGGTCAGCGGGATGCTAGGGAGTGTTGTGCTTCCCAGCATGGGCGCCCATCCTCTGGGGGTCTTGAGAAGGGTAGTGGATGGGGCCTGGGGCTCTCATGAAGGGAGGTGGAGGCCCCATGGTGTGGAACATGTGTGGTCCAAAACCTGCAGACACAGAACACAAGTGTGAGATTACCAAGCACCCGATAGAGTCTTTTACTGTTGCCTATTTGTCATTCAAGCCAGATCAGCACAACAGACCTGAGCCACCGAAAGGGTGCCCCCCTCCCAACCTTCCCTATTCCTGAGGCATCCCAATTTACTCCCCTAAACCTTTCTGCCAGCTTCATGGCCAGTCTAGGACATGTTGCTATTCAGTTGCAATTCTGCAAGTGCCTGTTCCCCTGCCACCTATTATGTTACGAACTTCCAAATGTTTTGTATTTCGCGGATGTGTATACCAGACGTATTTGGGTAATGAGACCCAACACACAGCTGGACAAACCCAACACTTCCTGAAGTTCCACGGGGATAAGGCTTCACATTCTGAATATACAAGTAGTCAGATATTGACGCTAACATTCCATCCCTTTAGAGTCACTCTGAGTTAGGAACAACATGGGGCTTGCACAGCTATCAGCTGAGCAGAGTGGGCCTCTGCACAGTTTATGAGATTCTCCTGGGTACTGGATAATTTTGCATAAAACATATTACAGCTCAGGCAGTTCTGGCTCACAAAGGACCACGTTTATAACCCATGCAGTTTCCTAAACACAATTGCACTTAGTAGGTACCACACAAAACTACAGTACAGGGCACCTGCTAGTAGGAAATCTGGCTCTTTAGTAAAGGACATAGTTCTACCTCTCTCCACTGAGGGGGGTGAAGGGGAATTACCTGGAGGTGGAGGAGGAGCAATGCCAGGAGGTGGTGGCAGGGCAATGTTAACCACGGCTGGAGGGCCACTGGGAGGTAGGTTGAAGTAATTTGCAGAAGCCTCTTCTTCCGCAGCGGGAGGTGGAGGAAGAGCTTCAAGACACAAACATCCCTTGGTTATTGGTGAAAGCTATCAGAAAACAGCTGAGGAGTGATGCAAGCAGCTCTCCCGGTTAGCAGCATGTTTCTAACACAGCCACAGGAAAGCAGGGAGCCTCTAGAACTGTCTAACATGCTAGCCACTAGCCACATGTGGCTATTTGGCTGGTTGAGTGTGGCTAGTTGGCTCTCAAAATTATTCACATTTTCAAAACAACGTGGCTAGTTCACTATAGCAGGAGCAGTGGCTTCTGCTTCAGAACTGGTTGGACACCACTGCTCTAGAATCACAGCTGTGATCCCTTCCACAGGCTCTCCCCCTTCCACAATAACGCCACCTTAATCCAACATGGGACAGCCTGCCCCAAGAAATGACCTTGAATGAAGAACACACAACCAGATCTTATGGCACAGAAGGTCTCAATGATTTAAGAGCCTTTATTCTAACCACTGACCCTTTCCAATCACCCTGCAAAAAAAAAAAAAAGTCTCGAGACACCTTGTATTTCCTTCATTGCCCACAAATAGAAAACTCTCCAGCCAGCTCGTGTCAACACAGCTTCACTAACTGCTCTGGAAGTGAAACATGCTGCTGCCCTACTGTCCCCAGATCAGTGGTACAGAGAGCAAAGCTAGAAGGGTAACTCTGTTCTGCCTCATGGCAGCAAGTGAGCTGCTGTTCTGTGCTTTGAGAAGCCAATCACTGGTATGGAAACATTTCCCTTACCTCCAGGGAGTCCTGGGACTGGCTCCAGCTTTATACCAGACTCTGTGGTACCGTCTTTCTCCTTTTCTTTCCCTCTTGCTGCTTGGGACCTGAAAGCCAAGCCAAAAGTATGAGAACTGAAGAGGACGGCAGCAGGGCAGGCAGACCCTCACCAGAGTGCTTTGCAATGTCACCAATCCCAGACCCACCGCTTCAAGCCAAGGATCAAGAACGTACAGAATGTTAACAGCAGGCACTTTGGAAGCTGGCACAAAAGGAGTTAATGCTGCTTTTTCAGACTGCAGCATATCCCAGAATAGCATTTTTCAAAGAGACCCAATGCCAATTACTCCCCAACACCTCACTACCCACCCAAAAGACAGGCAACCCAGTAAATATGTGGGTCTTCTGCACACTTGGCTTCTAAGTCACCAACACTGCATGTTAGCTAAGTAAGGAGTAGTATGCGAATCTGAAGTGCTGAATTAAGAGAAAATTCTCCAAAAACACTATCCAGAAGAAAGCCTCCAAAAAGAAAACAAATGCTTTCCCTCTTCCTCTCTCTCACTCACTCACCTCCCCCACTTGACATTGAGTCTGCGGCCATTGACAATGAGCTTGTTAAAGGACTTCTCAGCAGCCACTTCTGCAGCTTGCCGCGTGGCAAACTGGATGAATGCACACTGCTGCCGCTGTACCACGGTTATCGTCCGGATCTCCCCAAACTGGTAGAAGTGATTTCTGCAAGGAAAGGACAGCAAAATGGGATTCTCCTTCTCTTCTCCATAAAACACACAATAGAAATCTCACATGCTCACACCCACCCTTTCCCCTTGATATCAAATCTGCTGCTAGAGAGGGGAAATGCCCGTCCCAGAACCTTTATCCCAACACTTTATGCAGCAACAGTGGCAAGCTCGAATGAGGGTTTCTGCAGAATTCAGGAATTAGGAAGATGGATGTTGCATGAGGGGATTTCTGGTAGAGGTTGGAGGAGAAGAGAATTTAAACACTGCAATCAAGGTGTTGCTACAACTAAATCTTATTCCCACCTCCAACAGTTCTGTGTTCCTCTAAACAGATACATGAGCCAACTTCTGGTTAGGGATAAGTGACCAACACTGGTCACTCACTTCTGACCTGTAGGGACAAATGATGGGGCTGCATAACCAAGGGGCGAATGGCCCCCTTCACTCTCACTCAGGAATAGCAACCTCAACAAGATGCTTGTAAAAGACGAGCAAACAACTTAGGAAAACCTTAGCAAGTTATTAATTTGCAGTTATCGAGGCACCAAGTTGAAAAGCAAATGCAAACACTGATGTACCAACATACCTCAGGTCAGTCTCGGTGATGGTGTCTCCCAGGCCTCCTACATATAGTGTGGTAATCGTCTTGTCATCAGGTGGGTCCAGACGAGGCATGGTTGAAGCTCGTTTCAGAAGCTTATCAGCCACAGGGTCATTAATACCATAGTAACGATCTTTGATGTTTTGATCAGCCAGAGGATCATCTGGGTCTGTAGGTTTTTCATGTCTAAAGTATGGTCACAGTATTTTGTACCATTACATTGTTAAAACTGCACCAGCCACCTTCCTCCTTAAGAAGCTGAGGACTAACAGCTAAAACTATTACAATAATCACCCCAAAAAGAAACACAATTAGAACCTTAAGAACTCAAATTACTTATGCATTTATTACAGCAATATCTACAATATCATAAATGGTGTAGAGAAAGTGAAAAAGGAAGTATATTTTCCCCCTTCATATAACACAAGCATCAGGCATCACCCAATTAATAGGCAGCCAATTAAAAAACAAACAAAAGGAAATACTACTTCACACAATGCATACTCAACCTATGGAACTTCTTGTCCAAGGATGTTTTGAAGGCCAAAAATATAACGGTTAAAAAAATTAACTGTGTTCATGGAGGATAGGTCCATCAGTGGCCGTTACCAAGATAAAAAGGGATTCAACCCCAGGCTCTAGATGTCCTAAGCCTCTGAAAGAAGTGGGGAGTGGACGACAAGGGATGGATCATTCAGTAATTGCCCTACTTCGTTTATTCCCTCTGAAGCATCTGGCATTGGCCACTATCAAAATACAAGCTACTGGGCTAGATGGATCATAGTCTGATCCAGTATGGCTGTTCTTATGTTATTGTTCCTGCAACATCTGCAAAAATGCTTATGGATACACTGCATTACTTCCATTTTACTGGAGAATTCCCTACGTTGCAAACAGAGGCACTGTACCTCACCATTGTTAACATGTTAGCTTTTCAAAACAAAATAGTACCTGTACGGACACTCTTCTCCTCTCTTGCATTCCCCTTTCACCCAAAAGGAACAGATGTGGGGTCGGTTGCGTTTATAGTAAGGTGTGGTTCGAGCCAGTTTAAGCAACATGTCACTGGTAGACGTAGCTTTCCCTAGTGCACCAACTGGTCTTGTGCCATCTGAGTTCGAAATCTAAGCAGTAGACAAAGAATGCATATTTCATTGCTTGAGGCAGAAAACTAATGCACATAATCAGACCAACCAGGAAGTTTTCAAGATTATCTAGTTCATTCAGCTATAGCCCAAGTAAAATAAACCAACAACGGATTTCTGTTACAAATGTTCCTTACTTCTCTCTCCATGTTCTGGGTATAATACTCTTTATTGACATCAGATTTAGGCATGTCATCCTTAAAAGACAGTCCTGCATCTCGAACCTGAATAGGTAAACCTAAAATTATATTAAAAAAATATTAACCAAAAGAAGGACAAAAAAGGTTGTTATAAACATACACTAAAGCTGTATTTGGAGAAAAAAGTCCTTAAGAGCAATCATATCTGTGCTGATTGTTTTACAATGCATTAATTAATATCCTTTGGATAGTATTACTTTACTTGCCATGAAGGTGAACTGAATGAGACTGAAAGTTCATCTAATTTCATGGTCATTTTTAAAAGCCTCTGCATATTCTATTGAAATGTATTTGATTAGTGAGATTCAGTTAATCACAAATATAATTCCTGCTACATCTAGCATCACTAATGGAACTATTTTTAGTCTCGCTAGCAACAGAAGTGGGCAACATCAAAATTCTAACCCTCTCTACAGTTAAAGTAAGGTCCAGTTGGTATCAAAGTCTAAACACACTTGGAAATTGATAGCAACTCATTAGTCTGAACACAGACAAATACACCACAGCACTAGTGTGTATGGGAAGATTTTAGAATGGATAGAATTATTAGACATAAATTTAGTCTTTAGTGAGCTGGAAAGTTTATGCACAGATGAGAACACCATTCAGCATATAGATATGCCTTCTGGGATATCACAGAAGAAATCGTAGTCAGATTGTATGAGAGAGAAGATGAACCAAACATCGCTAAATAAATACGTATCTCCCTGCCTTCCATGGAGATATATGTTTTAGAGCCAAATTAAAGTTATGCAGAGACAGGAGACAAGCAGAGTTGTCTCAATCTGTACTTGCAGTTGTTGGTAAATGGACTCTGGTTACACACCATATTCAAGGTCAAGCAGGCAGGTCTGACACACATTCTTCAGCTTGCTGCATGTCTGGCATACTTCTGTCTTCTTAAAGCGCATCCGAACACCTGGGCACCAGCGAAACACTGTGAAGGGCCTGGCACAAATCTGAGACAAAGACATCAGTGAACTGTATCACTAACTGCAGCCAGAAATGCCACTAGCATTCAAATTCTCATGGAAACTCAACTACTACTAGAGGCTAGGGATGTAAAATCCCATTTAATGAGCTAATTGGTTAAACGTTAAGCTTAACGCCCAAGGCAGGGGCTGCTCCAGCCCAGCCACTCTAATCCCGTGGGGAGAGAAAAGGGGGAAAGGGCTGCTGGTTCCCAACCCTTGCAGGCTGGAAGTCGGCAGCCTCACACTGGGTGGAAGCAGTGGGAGGGGGGCAGGAGGAGAGTTGGCTGACTTGCGCCAAGTAGCAACCAGCAGTTCCCCCCACACCCTGCGGGGCTGCCAATTCCCAGCCCACGTGGGGCTGGAGCAGCCCTCAACCCAGCCCCAATGTTGAGAGTGATGCTCAAAAAACGCAATGGGCTGCCTCATTTTGACAGCAGAAGGTGGTTTTGGCTGGACTTTCTTGCAATGATTTGAATACTCAAGAAACTCTCTCAGAGCATAAGGCAAAGAGAATTTCTACATTGCTCAAGTAATTTCCAGGATATACACATCCTAGGACAGCAGGTGGCCTGGCCCATTTGGCGAGAGGGAAGGAGCTTGGATAACTAGCTTATTAGACGACTCTAATATATATTACAAAAAAAACATAGGTAAAATTAAAACCCAAACTTAGGTTTTGTATAAACAGAAGGTGACTTTATAAAGTCAGTGTTCTAACTGAACTGTTTCATTAGATATTAATTATGTTTAATTAAAAAATTATTTCTTGTGATGTTTGAAACCTCAAAGCGCTGTTCTTTTGTTACAGACTGAATGAAAATTACTAGAAGAAGTGAACATGCACAAACTGATTTTTTAAAGTGAATAACCAGATTAAATAGTGAAATAAACCTAAACATTTTTTTCAGATTTAACAATTAAAGGACCAGTGCTGAAAAGATGCACGTTCACTCACATGAGGCACCACTTACTTTCATGGATAAATCACGAGTAGAGTTATTTATTATTTGTATTCGGTAGCGCCTACAAGCCTTAGTCACAGACTAGGACTCCATTGTGCTAGGGGCTGCAGAGAAACAACAATAAAGACAGTCCCTGCCCCCAAGGAACTGCAATCTAAGGCCTGGTCTATACTAAACCGGACAGGTTGGTTTAAGGTATGCAACTCCAGCTATGCAAAATGCAAACGTTCCTATCAGCTTCCCTCAGCGTTGGATTTAGGAGTCTACATTAGACCTGCTAAATCAAATGCTAGAAGATCAGAGGGTCGATCTTTTCACTAGAGTAGACACGTCCTAAGTGTAAGACAAGAGGCTACAGATGAATACAGAGAGATGGGAAGGTATATAAGGAAACAATGCAACAATATTGGTCAGCACGATAGGCACTGAGCACACCAGAAGCTTAACTGTTGTCAAGTTTTTGAAGGCATCATGGCATCACATGCTCAAGAGTTTAGATTGTTAGTTGATATTTTCAGCATTATATCTTAATCCACAATGGAAACTTATGAGCTTGTCCAAAAGTCATTTCTTCCAATGAAGACAAACATACCTTGCATTCTTTTCCATATTTCTCCTTGGTCTGGAATAAAATCAAATGAGAGTTACTATAAAAAACTCCCACGAGATATTAATCAAAACTATGATCTCCCACATTACATCTCTTCCACCCAACTATCCACATGCTGTACCACCACAGCTACTGCATGTTTTCTCTTTGCGCTGGTTGCATTTGGAGATATCCGCCCCATGGCTTTCACTTAATATTGAGAGCCCTTGGAAGGTAAGTGGGAGAAAAATCACTTTTAACCAGTTCCCTTTAATTTTTGCCACATATGCAGCAGGTGTGAGGCCGAGGAGTTGGCAGTGTGAGAGGGGGCTCAGGGCTGGGGAAGATGGTTGAGGCCAGGTGGGGTGAGGACTCCAGCCAGGGATGAAGGATTCAAGGCTGGGGCAAAGGGTTCAGGTGCGGAGAGGCATGGGGCTGAAGGCCCCAACTGGAGGTGCAGAGACTGGGATGGGACCAGGGATAAGGAATGCAGGTTGCCTTGGGACTATGGTGGAAAGAGCGAGGACACCCCTCAGCTCTCTCTCCCAGTCACAACACCTCTCCACCAGTGGTTGGAGACACAGACTGAGGCTCCTCTCCCCCAGCTGCAGCAGGTCCAGGACTGGGGGAAGAGGTATCTCTGTCCACCGTAGGCCTGAGCACCTGCACAGAACTTAATAGGGAACTTGGAGCCAAACCCTTCCAATTTTTATGATGGCAGAATATTCAGTAGATTATCTTTCAAAGAAACCCTCAGCTTCAACTTTTTAATATCTGTTTTTGAATGACAAAATGTCCAGAGATCCCTAACACACAAACATAAATCCTCTATCCACCTTTGAAACATAGAGCGTATTTGCATTAAAAATTAATATAGCTTATTAGCATTCAACAGAGACTAAAGCATACTTAGGGAGAGGAGAGCAAAAATGTGGATGTTTAGAACGAAAATATGCTACATGATTGTAGCTGGTGCTAGGAAAGGTAAAACAAAATGGTTGGGTGACAGGTACACAGTCCGGCACTGATAATTATATATTGGGGTAAAAGAACAAAGATTTAAAGGGCGTTCAAGCAACCTTCCTGAAATAATATCAAAGCCCTTTTCAAAGCACATTTTAAAAACTGGGAAAGTCGTTTAATCTTTCAGTACCTCAGTTTCGATAAAAGAAGAGTATCAAAGTTGTGATGGAAAACACATTTGTGATATGGATCTTTTATACTTTTAACCATTGGACAAGCTATCTTGATTTCAGCTCAAATTTTTGATTGATTTATTTTGATCATGGTGTCAATGCCTTTGGTCAACCCCAAACTCTAGACCTCCTTCCCCATAAGCGCATGTTTTACTGTCAAGAAGCAGTACATAGAAGCCTGCATGAATTTTGGCATCTCCCACTTGCCTCATTTGTCCAAACTGATTTTTTCATCGCCTAAACCAGTGCTAGTCTCATCGTACATGTTAAAGGACAATGATGTGAAACAGTCACATACCATTCGGATATATGGATTTTCTCCAAGGCATGTCTGACACAGAATAGGGAAGTCCTGTATAAAGGGGGAAAAAAAAAAAACAGTCAGAACAAACTCACTAGCTCACTTCACATTATGTCCCTAATCAACAACAACCCCTTTGCAGTCTGCTTCTCTCAGATCAAAGGACTAGAACCTACTAATTCAAAGCTCTGACCAGTGTTCCCTGTAAGCTGAGCCTTTGGGCGGCCACGCAGCTGATTAGCACACCACCAACAGCCTCCCACAGTTGGCAGCGCGTGTTTTACTAGGGGTGCACCTCTGCCCGTGCCTTGGTGCACATGATGAAATTTATTCCGCACATGGGTGGGAAACTTAGAGGGCGCCTTGGCTCTGACTCCTCAGAGTGGGGGACAAAGCCCCCCCCAAACGTCCCCACCAGCTACTAGATGGAGACTTGTGATGAGACTCCTGCTGCCAGTTATTTTAAGGGAAAAACAAACCCTCTTCCGAATACACGTTCAGCTCCCCGGGTCAGACCCCAGCAGCCCCCGAGCGACCCGTCGCTGACACGGGCCCAGCAGCAGGCGGCCCCCAAGCGGGAAACGGGCCCTGTGGGGCAGACCCCCCCAGGGCCTGCCCTAGACACCCCTGGCGCGGCGGGCGCCTCCGCCCCGTGGCAGGGCGAGCAGCTCGAGGCTCCCTAGGCTGGGCCCTGCCGCACAAAGAGGGTGAAGCCGCCCGGGGGAAGCCTCTCACCCCTCTCCCCCCGGGACCCTGGGGACACCGGCCCCTCAGCCCGGGCCGTACCGCGTCCTCCCAGTTCTGCCGGTTGTAGGTGTTGGAGCCCAGAGACGTCGCCATCTTGGAAGCAGCCCCAGCAGCAGGGACCGGGACCGGAACCGGAAGCCCCGCCACGCACGCCACGCACCGCCCTCCTTCCGCCGGAAGCAGCGAGGCGGTCACGGGGAGGGAGGGGGCGCTGCGCGCCCGGATCACGTGAGGAGCGAGGCGGTGGCGGTTCGGCTGCCAAGATGGCGTCGCTGCTGCAGTCGGAGCGGGTCTCGTACCTGGTGCGCGGCGAGAAGGAGATCCGCGCGCCGCTCTCCCAGCTCTACTTCTGCCGCTACTGCAGCGAGCTCCGCTCCCTGGAGTGCGTCTCCCACGAGGTAACCCCGGCGGCCGGGCCGGGCCGCAGGCTAGCGAGAGGGGCGGGCCCCCGATGCCGATTGGCCGCATCGCCTGCCGCTCAAACCTCCGTTTCTTCCCATTGGCTCGCTCTCTCGGAGGGGGGGTTAGCGGGCGAGCCCTCTCCGATTGGCTCCAGTAGATGTTCGGCCCGGGTTGGCTTGTGGATTGGCTCGCGTCGCTGTCGGTCGGGATGCTTCGTCTCCTGATTGGCCAATGTAGACATCATGGGGGAGGAAGCGACCCCGCCCGTCTGGACTGTAGGGAGGTGGCCTAGCCTGACAGCCCCTGTCCTGCTGGGGGGGG
>JANRFK010006688.1:32017714-32042147 GCA_030068395.1 Apalone spinifera
CACTTCGGTTAGTCTATAAGGTGCCACAGGACCCCTCGCCGCTTCTCCAGTCTTTAGAGTGCCGCAGGACTCCTCATTGTTTTCATAAATAAGTTTGCATCGGCATCTGGGAACCGCTGACTTGCTCTGAGTCCAGATTAAGGATTCAGAGGTACAGTTTTGTAGATTAAAAAAACCAGAAAACCTTCACTTTCATCTGACTAGCCATTTACTCTTCTATTTGAAATCATAGTAGATTTTGCAGGCAGGAATTTGTCATTCAGGCTACGTCTACACTACGATGCCGGAAGAGGCAATGCAAATGAAGCGCGGATTAGTATTTTCTCACACTTTGTTTGCATAATCTCTTCCGATCTGTTTCTGCGCAAGGGGTTTTTTTTTTTCGCAAAAACAAGCAGTGTGGACATTTTGTTTTTGTGCCAAAAGGAAATATCCATTTTGCTTGTTTTTGCGCAAAAACAGATCGGAAGAGATTATGCAAATGAAGCGTGAGAAAATGCTAATCCGTGCTTCATTTGCATTGCCTCTTCTGGCAAACATCGTAGTGTAGATGTAGCCTCAGTGGTGAAAAGGTTCATTCAAGACATAAGATCTTTTCACGCTTAAAGTCTAAATAGTGATCAGCTGAGGTTATGGATGGGTCTCTTACCCTCTGTCCAGAGATTACTAACACTTGAAAAATCTGTACTGATCACCACGTTTGTATCAAACAGAACATGAGAGGTGTTTAGAAGCCTGCACAAGTTATTTTAATTGTGAAACACCCCAAGACTGCTAATTTGAGCACTGTAACTTCTTGACAAATATATTCTGTGGTGGATTTAGTAACAGTCATATGAAAACTGTTCTGATTGTGTTTTATAAAACATTAAAGACATAAGATGTGAAGAAAATGTTGTTTTCTGTATGCAAATTACCATTTTAAAAAAAGTTATGCAATGTGTTGACACATTCTAACCAAAAATAGGATAAATAATTTTAAAATGAGACATTGCCAAAAGTCCTGGGGTCAGCTACTGGTTTAGTTGCATTCTGAAGTATATAAAGTAGAGATAACTGGTAACCTGGTACCTGGGGAGCAACCCCCAGCCTGTGGTCCATCACAGGTGGAGTGCTGCTCCAGCACTGCCAGGCTCCAGTGTGGGGCTGCCAGCTCCTAGCCCTGGAAGAGACCGGAAGTGGCTGGGCTGGAGCTGCCCCCCCCCCCCCCCCCCCCCCCCCCCCCCCGCCCCTGGTTAATCAGTTAAACTTACATTTAATCAGTTAATTATTTAAATGGGATTTTACATCCCTAATGTAAAGATTTGTAAGGCACTTAAAGTGGAAGTAAATAATCTAATGCAAGTAAAACATCTGTTGTTTCAGATGTTTCAGCATTTGTTAATAAGGTAAAAGGGTTAGTAAACTGGCTGTATCTGTTGTGCTGTTTCTGTACAGAGTGACTGGGCTAATCATCCCATATTCAGAAGGGAAAATAGGAAAAATCTGTTTTGGCAATCCCAAAACGTGAAGCTGTTTCACAGATAGACAGAACTGAAATTAAGAACTGATAACTTGTCAATAAAAGGATGCATAAGGAGACATCATTTCCCCATAGATTTAGAAAATGAGTTCTCTAAGATACATACCAGCTATAAAACACTTCCCACATTATTCATTGCTGACCAGTGCAGTTGCAATGGCCAAATAAAGTTATGTGATGTGATATGAAAATAGAGTATTCATATAGTAGGGAAAAGATGTTTGAAAGGCAGCAGTACTCTTTCTGTTGACTTAATTATTCAAGTTCAGAAATGGATCACTGTTATCTTGAGGCTCTTGTAATCTTTAGCATATCAGAGCCCAATTAAGCTTAGTCTGTTTCTTATGTAGTAGCATTTAATCCTTCTTGACAAGTCCTTTTTCTGATGTAAAAGGCACTAAAGATAAATTTCCTTGCCTAGCCAGACTGAAAAATTTCAAGCATGAGAAGTCTGTTACATCTTCCCCGACTTCACATTGCTGTTGTCTTCCACACAACATTTTTAAGTAATGCAGCAAAGCGTTTCAGCTGCTGCTGGTGTCCTGTACGTAAATACACGCATTCTTGACTTCTTTGTCTGTTGTTCACTAGGTGGACTCCCACTATTGTCCCAGTTGCCTGGAAAACATGCCGTCAGCTGAGGCGAAGCTGAAGAAGAATAGGTATGGTTGGTTGCTGCAGCACTGCAATGTCTCTTCCTTCAAATCTCTTCTTTTTAAAGCTCCTTATTTTGAGCCATCTTTTTCTCTATCATTAATAATCCCCTAACCCCATCTGTGTACTCTTTGGCCCCATCACCAAAATATCCAAGTTTCTCAGTCTCCCTCTCCTGAACTGTTATCCTTAAGTTTTTGTTTTATTGATATTGTGATCCCTTGTGGAGAGAGAAGTACCGAAGTGTGAGGTATAATTTTTGCACTATAATAAATATTTTGTTTACCTGCTGTCACCTTTACATGTTGCAAATAAGTTTGAGGAATAAATGTACATGCCTAGTGTGTTTTTCATTGTTTCTAGCTAATTCTGTCCATCCTTTGGTTGACTTTATGCAATCCTCTTCCTTCCCTTATTTAATCTATATGAGCACAATATTTTCTAAAGATGCTGTGTGAGACCAAAAAGGCACCTTTAAAATCAATTTTGCTGTTCTTTAAGAATGTTTTTCTAAGATTTTTATGTAACATGACAGATATCCTAGCTCATGACTTTCCCATGTCTTTGACAGGTGTGCTAACTGTTTTGACTGCCCATGCTGCATGCACACACTTTCCACCAGGGCAACAAGCATTCCTGCTCCACTTCCTGATGACCCAGCCAAGACTACAATGAAGAAAGCATATTACCTGGCCTGTGGATTTTGCCGCTGGACTTCCAGAGATGTAGGCATGGCAGATAAGTCTGTTGGTAAGTAACTCAGTATTAAAGACATGTCAATGAATAATGGTGAAACAGAATATTTGTTCAGAGATACTAAATAAGAAAAATCACTCCCAGATCTGTTATGCATGTAACCCCAGTAAAACTTAATCACTGGATAGCCCCATCTTCCTGGTAAAGAGTGATCTTGCCATTTAGGAAGTCTGTGAATGGAGAAGTGTTAAGATTAGTTAGGTAATGGTACTCTCAAATAACGTCACTTGCCTAATAAAAGATCCATTTAATTAGGAGCTCTTTTTTTTCTTAATCAGAGCACTTCTCTGTATAACAAACTACACCACCATAATTTCAGAATCTTAAGTAGATCATCTTGATAGCACTGATGTGTGATGTACTTTATTATAATTCCATCACTACAGTAAACTGATAGTTCTGGCACTTCTACTAAGAAGATGAATATTTTGAAGCCTTTTTAGAGTCAGTATTTGAATTTAGCTTTTTCAGTTTTATATATTCAGTCCCTTGTCCAGCAGGGAGTATAGTAAATATAGAATCTGCTCAATCTTACTGATTGGATCAGACTGTTATGCCTCAACTCTGCAGATACCTGTGCCTGTCCAAAGCTCTTGTGACTGTAGTTCAGAATGAGTGCAGGATTGGGACCTTCAGTTGCAAATTTTAAAGGGCAGGTTTTTGGATCTCTTAGTCTTGCCATCTAACAAGAATTTAAACTATTTTATATTCCATAGGGTTTGGCTGCCATGTAACTAAATCATTACCACTCTCTTCCTAGTGCACGAGATTTACTTACTTTTGTATCATTTAATCTTTTGTGTTTCACTTCATGATTAAAGAACTGTAAATAATTGTTTTAATACTATATAGTTCGACTAATAGCAATTTCAATAATACTGTGAGAGGTCAAAATCATCTTATTCTTTAGTGACCTTGTGTAAACAAATCTGGGACTCATTTATGGGATAGTTTAAAAAATGTAATCAGAGGCTCTTGTTCACACTGAGACATTTTCAGGGATACTTTGGGAAGAGGTGGAAACTAACTTACATTAATCCATCTGAAAGGATGTTATGATGGCCAGTTTGATTTCTGAAGTAATTACATCTTCTATTTACTGTGCAAAAAGCAGTAGTTGGTGCTCCCTTTTCTATGGGGAATGTGGTTCTGTATAAGCAGATGTTTATATAGCATTTTAAACCACTGATCAAGTAAGCTACTTCTCCATGAAGCTTCATATGAACAGAGTTCCAAATAGAGGGACCTAATGGATCTTTTCAAGATTTCTGCATAGCATTTCATAGCATCTGTGCTGCTGGTGATCACATCCCCTAGTATGGTGGTTGCTGCCACCCTGTGCCAGGCCCATCCCCAAGGCTTTGTCCCGCAGAGGAGGGGCTTAGGGAAGGGGTGCAATGGGGGGGGGGGGAGAGGGACTTGGGAGATGGGTATGGACACCCCATTCCCCCCTCAGGTAGTAGGGATTCCAAAAATGCTCAGGTTGTAGCTGGCCTGCGGGCCGTAAGATGAGACCCCTGAATAAAATGCTTATTTATCATGAAAAAATTGGAAATTTGCAACTTCTCATCTTCAGTGTTATCTTGGAAAACACTGATGTTGAGCCTCCTTTCCTTCTGAGGACTGTTGGCTTTTTGTTTTCTTTCAGCTAGTGGTGGTTGGCAGGAGCCAGAGAATTCACATACACAGAGGGTAAGTAAAGGAGAGAGGTAACGCTGACATCTTAAGGGGAGTGGCGTAGGACAGAAAGACTCTGGTCTTGTTTTTAGAACAATGAATATCGTCATCTCAGTTACCCTTGAGAAACCATCTGTTACATGTAGTCATGGGGTCAGCATGTTGGCTGAATTCAGAGAAGGATGCTCTTTTGGAAGCTGTCAGATCCTGCAGTGGGTGTGTATAGTACCTCTTGTTCTGAACGATCCCAAAGTTCTGTGCAGACTACATTGTTGAAATGCCACCAGCTAGCACAAGGAACTTGTGGTAAGGGATATATTAGGGCCAAACCACTACCCTTATGAAGAGTGTCATGAATATATAACATAAGAGATGCAAAACCTGTAGATGCATCTCCACTGCCACAACAATCAATGCCTCAGCACAACACACCTTTCACAATCCATGTGTTCTGTACATACCTATCAACTGTGGGTGAACAGTTTTCACAAAACGATCACTCGTATCTAACCTCTCAGTCCTCATCCGCAAAGGAAGCCTGCACCACACCTTTAAAATATGAGAGCTTAAATTCACAACTTCACGGGACACTACATATCATCTTAATAAAGACACTGGTAGTTTGGCTTATTATAGCAACGTGTGACCCACAAAATCTCCTTTTCAGTCCTATGACTGCAGAGATGTTAACAGGCCACTTCACTCTGAATGATTTCTTATAATATGTGTTAACTATTGATGGTAACAATCTGTTCCACCTTGTGTTTAGCTGCGCTGCTCTCTGAGTAGTGTCCTAGAGCTGAAGAAGTGCCCTGTATAAGGTCAAAAGCTTGCCTCTTACCAAGAGAAGTTGGCCCAATAAAATATTTGTACCTCACCCACCTTATTTCTCTAATGTTCCGGGACCAACAGCTACAATGACACTGCAATCATGAGTATTTAACAACATAGGTCAGACGTGACTTTACTTTCTTGGGCTTCATAGGAAAGTGACTCGCAGAAACTGTGCCAAAGAATTTAATCCACCTTGGAAGGCTGAATTAACCCTGGCAGGAGTGCGTTTATTTTAATTAACATGTAGATTGTTAACATGTTTATTGTCTGTGTGAACAGAACGTGTTTCCTGGTTATCCCCTCTTCCGGGCTTGGAGTTCTCCTGGTCCCCAACGTATAATACATCTTACTCTCCTCGTCCTCTGTTAAACTGAGAAGGAGGCTGCCAACTGTTCTTCACCAAATTGTTCTGGCCAGGCAGTATTCTCCCTGATTTTTGCAGTGTGTGCAGGCTATTGGATGCAACCCATGGCAAAGTCTCAATTACTGCGGTAGCAAGGAAGTGAACTTTGGGTAATGCAATATGATAGACTTGGTCTTGAGATGAGCCTTGTTAGAAAACCAATGAAACATCTGTTCCTGTTGCCCATTTCCTCAAGTGTGTTTCCTTCAGAATAAACCAGTGTTGGCAATGGAAGAAAATACTTTGTGGGAAGGAAAATTCGGTGGGTGGATGAATGAATGCTCTTGTCTTGTCTGGCACAGTGTTTCACGCAGTACGTAACTGGTCCTATTTTCCCCCTTCAGATTAATAAACTAGTAGAGTATTACCAGCAGCTGGCTCAGAGAGAGAAGATAGAGCGGGACCGTAAGAAGCTAGTGCGACGCCGAAACTACATGCCATTAGCCTTTTCGGTGAGCTGGGACGGTGCTGCTCCTACAGTGAAGCATAGGAGCAGGGCTTCCTAAATGCCTCAGTTTTGAAGATTAGATGGAGAATAGGCCTGCCAGAAAAAGGGAGGAGCTCTATCAAGAAGGAATTGAAATAACCTATACTTAGGCATTCAGAATAATGTGGGGGGGGATCAATAATCTTCCCTCCATGCATTTTACTAGTTTCCACCCTCCCCACTTTATAATCCCTGAAGGATCTCGAAATCTACTGCACAGATGGTGCATAAAGTGATCAGCTCAGCTGGCTCTGCAATGCAGCTGCTTCTCATGTTGAGGTGATTGCATTATCTCTGCACCTGTGTGTTTTTTAAAGGATAGGAAGTATCTTTCTGTATAGAAACTATATAGAGGGAGAGTAGACAGAACATAAATGCTAAAGTTGGAATTTAGCCAGGATACCAGAGTAATTCTTCTCTGTATGGTTCATGTACTAAGGTTCATGAGATATTTGCCAACTGTCTTTCTAATGCAGGATTGACATGTATTATCTGCTAAAAGTCTTAACTGAAGTTGGGCTTAAGAATTTATTAAAACCCGAATCGTGCATTTATTGCAACTGCTAGAGAGAAGCTTACTTTGTTTAGCAGAATTTGCTTGCTACCTTTCGGTTAACTCTGTAACCAGCCTGCTCTGTGCATTTGCTCTTGTCTTATGGCTGCATTTTTTGTCTCCGTTGCTAACTGCTGCTTTTTTGGGCCCTCTTCACAGCAACACACAATACATGTAGTGGTAAGTCTCTTCCCGGGTTCTGCTAGTCTTAACTCTTGTAGTGCAAGTAGAAACCACTCATGTTAACAATAGTGTTTCTGAAGACTGGCATAGTTTCTTTTTAACATTACTTTGAGGTTCGTTATAAAACTTGTATGTTAGTAACTTAGGTTTTTTTCTTTGTCCTTCAGACATGCACATTTGAAAAATAGCACTTTCTGACGCATTGATAAGAAACAGTCCCTGCATAGGCTAACATGGCTGTCCCGTATGAGTGTCAATAATAACTTCCTACCAATTAGCCCAACCCATCAGATGAAAACCTCTCATTTTAGCTCCAGGGGAAGCAAATTCTTGCCAAATAGGATGAGCCTTGCAGCATTTCTCTGAAGTCCGGTTCTTTAGGCCTCCGTGGGTCCTCCACCTTTCACATCCCCTCTCCAGCTGAGATCTAGTAAGTCAATGAGCACCTCAGCTGTTCTGGCCCGTGTTGCCATGTCTCGAGAGAGGTAGCCAGGTCCCGTGTCATGCAGAACTTTAATCTGTATTTCACTTTCTCCTGCTACTTCTGATGGCAGTGCAGAGTGTCAGTCTGTAACATGCTCGCTTTTACCCACTTCTTTAAAGCAAATGAGCTGCCACATTCTACGCTAACTGTAGCTGAGTTGACTTCAAGAGTACAGCCAAGTTCAGCATGTTGAAGTTGTTCAGTTAAGTAAAGAATTAAAGCTTGACAGTCTTTGACAATATACTTCTGCCCCCTCCCCCAAGTTATTTATATTTTACTAATAAGATGTAGCAGAGAAAACGTACAAACTGAGGAAACTCTTTCAGTTTGCTTTCATTTGCTTGGCACCCTATGCTCGTCGCGCTGTCGCAGGCTCAGGTTTGCTGGAGGCTGTGTCCTGACGTCTAGCAGATCTGGAGTTGATGGCACTGTTTCCCTCCTTGTAGGACAAATACGGCCTTGGAACCAGACTCCAGCGTCAGAGGCCTGGGGCGCCCATCAGTGCTCTTGCTGGACTCTCGTGAGTTTTCAGGGTTTGGTCCTTTGTAGGTGGGAGGGATGAAGGGGATAAACAGGGAAATAAAGAAATAGCTTCAGAGAGACGGATGAGTTATCTGATGTTATTGCAGAAGGGCTTCATCTCTGGAGTAGATGGAGAGATGTTAAATGCCAGGCAGAGGGAGTGGGATCTCTACTGACTCTCCAGGCTGTCACTCATCCAGGAACTTACTCTGCTGCAGGCCTGCCATCAGCGGGTGTAAAGGGGACAACTGCCGTGGGGCCTAGTGATTCAAAAGGGCCTGAGGCTTCCAGCCACAACTACTGTGGCACCTGAAGCCCCTGGGTCTTTTAAATTGCGCTGGAGCTCCAGCCAGCACTGAAGGGTTGGCAGGGGGAGGTTAGCCCCAGCCCCGCCCCTTCCAGGCGTGCGGAGGACCCCCCACACGTTCCTTGCCCGAGGGCCTGGCAATTCTGTTGGTTGCCCTGCCATTCCTTTATACTGCAGAGATCTCTGAATAGAAGCTAATGAAATGCAGTGATTGCATACTAGGGATGTTAAATATCGGTTAATTGAATAGTCAAGTAACCTCATGAATTCTTATTGGTTAGTCGACTATTCTGTAGTCCCCGGGGGCGGGGCCAGCAGCCAGTGCGCTCCGGCCTCACTCCCGAGGAGCTTCCTGACACCCCATGCTGCCTCCTCTGTATTTGAGGCAGCAGCGCAGGGTGCCAGGCAGAAGCTAGTCCACAAGGGGAGCCAGTTTTAAAACCAGCTCCTCTCACCGACCAGCTGCCTGTTGCCCCGTGCTGCTGCCTCCAGTATAGAGGCAGCACTGCAAGGTGGCAGCAACCCCCTCTGGAGGGTGGGTGTCTGAGCTCCTGGACCCGGCACATGTCGGAACTGTGCCAGGCTGCCTGCCCACCTAGCTCCTAATATACTTTAAATGCAGAGCTGCAGCAGGGGTAGGTCCTGGACCTGTCGCAAGCCAGAACTGAGCAGGGCTGCTGGCCAGCCTGCTAAAAAATGACTGGCGGGGGCAGAGGGAATGCATTTCATACAATGGCATGAGATAAGAGAGAGTCTCAGCTGCAATGCTGATTTTTTTGTAGTGTAATCAGACAGTTTATTATGGTGTAATATTTTCAGTTGTTAAATGTGTACCGTGTTCAGTGACTCGCTAATTTGTCTTCACTTTCCTCGCATCAGCCTGAAAGAAGGAGAGGACCAAAAGGAGATAAAGATTGAGCCTGCTGATGCTGTAGAAGAAGTGGAACCGCTTCCTGAGGATTATTACACAAGACCCATAAATCTAACCGAGGGTAATGGCAGAACATTCCATTTTGTTTCATGTGCAGCTCTTCACCAGCTAACCACCGAGAACAGCCTGGACATTATCTGTGTTAAATGATCCTGAGGGGGGTTGTATTGTTTACCTGGCTTTAAAAATTGAATTGTTGGAGGTGGTACAATGGTGCAACTAGTGAAGAATGATGAAACCTTGCTTGAGGTCAGACTTCATTGTCTAATAAGAAAAGTTGAAGTGAGAGTCTGAAAAGTCAGGACTGTCCTCTTGCATATTTGTGATTGCATTTTGTTAATGATTGGAATTTTTTTGGAAAACTGGCGACATTTGGAGGAGGAAAAGAGCTGACGTCCTTGTTAGTAATAACAGGAAATGAGGGAAATAGCTATGCTAAGAAGACCTGGATGCTGAACTTTATAATAACAATGCTGCATTATTTTTACATCACTTTTAAATAGTTCATTTACACTCTTGGGTTGGTTAGCTGGATTTCACCTTGACTGGGAAGTCTTTGTGAATTGGCTGAGGAACTGTCAGAGCACAACAGTCTAGCTTTTCTATTTTGAACACACTGCTGTGCTATTTACACTTTATACCAAGTGTCCATCCTCTCTTCTTTCAAATCCATAACAGAAAATGTGTGTCAAGTCTGTAGAGCTTTAGGAGTAAACTTTCTTGGCAATCTGGTGCATGAGTCTGAACTGGGCAAAGTCCTTGTATCAGAGACTACTTCTGTCTTATACACAGCACTGCTCCACTGCTTTGATAATGAAAAAGCTGAGGAAACTGTGTTTGCTCTGGGATAGTAGAATTTTTCAAGGCTGTGATCAAGTGCTGTTTCCTATTCATGCTTAATAAATGTAGACTAGTCACTAAGGGTGTGTCTAGACTACAGACTTTTGTCGACAAAACTATACCTGTGTCTACACTGCCGCTGAGTTCTGTCAACATAACGTCGACAGAACTCAGTAGTTTTGTCGACGGCTGTAAACCTCATTCTACGAGGAATAACGCCTTTTGTCGACAGAGTTCTGTCGACAGAAGGCGTTATTGCTTCTACACTGTCCTTTGCGTCTACACTGTCATGTCGACAAAGCAGTTTGCTTTGTCGACAGAACTGGATGTAGTCTAGACGCTCTTTGTCAACAGAAGCTTTGTCAACAGTATCTGTCGACAAAACTTCTGTCGACAAAAGCCTGTAGTCTAGACGTACCCAAAGTGGCTTTAGAAATCTGATCCCCAGTTTTATGGCAGGCTGTAGTTGATCATACCTATGTCTATAATGCCAGGACCTTGCTCTTTCTTTGTGTAACTCTCCTATCTTTACATTCATGTGCTACTGGGGCTGTTCATATTTTTGGTCAGGGCAATTGCGGAATTACCGGAAGAGTGCTGTAAAGTTTCTTCAGTGTAGAAAAATATCTGGTGATCTCAAACACACCACAGGATTGAATGAGACTCTGGCTTATCAGCAGTTGAGAATTGAAGTTGCATTTTTGCTTTTATATATGTACACAGTGACAACCGTGCACCAGCGTCTTCTACAGCCTGACTTCCAGCCAATCTGCGCTTCCCAGCTCTACCCGCGCCATAAGCACCTTCTGATCAAACGCTCGCTGCGCTGTCGGGTAAGTAACTGGATACATAGAGAACATTTCCCTCCACTTTGAAATCCTAAACTGTGGGAGAGGGGCACTGGATAACTAACTCGCAACTGCATATTGTCTCTGAAAGCTCCAGCCTGCAATAAATGGTAAAGGTTCACGAAATAAGCAAATGCCCAACAACCAACTAGATCAGGTCCTGGTGAATCATAGTAAGACCACTGCACTTGTGGGGCAGCATGAGGCAATGGCTGGAGCTGGGGTGGGCAAGACGCTGTCCGTGAGCTGGATCTGGCCAACCAAGCTGTTTGATTCGACCCGCCCTGCCTCTCCCCTGCCCCCAGACCAATGAAAACCTGAGGACTGGAGGGGAGCGCAAAGTCTCCTCCTGCCGCCAGGGGCATGTCATATCTAGAGCTGGCAGTTCTGTCTAGGAGCCGCGTGCCCCTAGTAGGGCTGGGGGATGGGGTCAAAGACTTTACGTGCTCCCCTATCCCGAGCTAATCAGGGTCTGTGGGCGGAGGAACATGCAATGTTTCCTGACCCCGCCTCTTCTGCCCAAGGCCCCACTCCTTTCTGGGGCGACCACTTACAAAATATGTGAAGTGGTCCCCCTTTAAAAATTATTGACCACCCCTGAGCTGGAGACTAAGGACCAGATTTTAGAACATGTTTCAGTGCTTAAAGGCACTTCTAGTGATGGCTTGCTTAGGCACATCTGAAAATCCTACTAGGCATCTGTTTGCATCTTTATGAACTTAAATATCTTTGAAAACATGGTTTTATATGTCTTAACTAGCTGTGTGATGGCGTTAGAGCACACTGCTTGGGAGTACCTCATATGGCTGGTGTTATAAAACAACCTTTTGTTTAAAAAAAAAAAAAAAACAACTAGAAAGCCAAACGTAGTTAACAAATGGAGTGCTGGTGAGCACTGATATGACTCTGTGCGAAACACTGATTCTCTTTGAATATGGCCTGCAGGAAGATGTTTCAAACAGTGTCCCAACAGAAAGGTAGAGGGCTGAGCACAGGCATAGAAATCAGAAAGCCTTGAATTCGTCTCCTGGTTCAACTGTTGATTCACGATAAGGCCTTGGGCAACACACCTGCCTTTCGATCTGGCACCGGGAGATAATCTTTATCTAACTTCCAGACAAGTGGAGGATTAATTAGTTAATATTTGTAGAGCACGTTGAAGTGTATCGAAGTGCTGTGTATTATCAACAACCGATAGAGTACAGTTACATTTCATCTGAAGGGAGGGCTTGCAGGACTTCTAGTGCAGACTTGTGATGCGATTGTAACCTTGCATTGTGTAGTTCAGTGATGTGCAGACTGAGGCGCTCAAGCCACAAGTGGCTCTTTAATGTGTCATGTGGCTCTTGGCAGCATGAGATATTAAAACCCTGTGCAACTGTAACCTGCGCATCTGGTGGGTGTAGGTCACTGTCTCATGTAGTGGTGCTTAGACCGCTTACAGTGAGACATAAGAACAAGGGAGCTCTATAGCCTAAGCTGAGATCTAGCTGGTTTTATAGTTCAGGTTGTAGAGGTTCCTACACTAAGCTCCAGAGGTTCCAAGTTCAGATCCGCCCAGTGGTGGTTACACAACTTAATTATTAACCAGTCTAAGTTACTAACCAATCAAATGTTTTTATTAACTACAATTGATTAATAATACTTGGCCAGTCATTTTGCTGTGAGAATAGCATGTAGGTATGTATATCATGAAATGTTTCCCCGTCATACTAAGTGTGACACTATAGTGCAGTAGTAAATGAAACAATGATTTCACACAACTGTGGCTCTTTTGAGGTAATGATGATCACTGATTTGTCTCCTCAACCACTGAGGTCGGAATATCACTAATGTAGTTGCGTGTCCCTTCTGTTTTTTTGGAGTGGGGAGAGAATTCAAGTTCTTAGATTTTCAGGATAGAAATGGACCTTTTCAGTTTATCAGAATTTCGACCAGCCTGGACCAGATTCACTAGATCCTTAGGCTGGCAGAATTAGTAACTGGAACATCCAAATTATGGCACTTGCAGTTCTTATGCTTCACAGTGAGGCTGTACACTGTGCTTGTTTTGGCCATGTGTAAAATATCTTTTCTTCTGTTTTAGAAATGTGAACATAATCTGAGTAAACCAGAATTCAATCCAACATCAATCAAATTCAAAATCCAACTGGTTGCTGTGTAAGTATGCTGGGGATGGAGGCTGCGTGAGAGGAGCAGTATCTTACTGTGTATTAACATCTAGTTAAAACCCTGTCTTCTTTTAGGCCTAGCAATGATCTTGATGTCAAAATCAGAAAAAAACTGGGAGTGTAAAAAGTAACCCAGTAACTGACGCTAGCTGTGGACACATGGTGGACATGCAGTGTTTCCTTGAATAACCCAGGAAAAAAATGTAGGTTGTCTGCAGTGTCTGGAGAGAGTGTTGCCAAAGATTAAGTTGATCTACAAGCACCATCTATGAAAAATGGTGGCACACATGGTTATCTTTTCATGCCACCTAGATGACATCTCAAGGCTGAGGCATCATGGAAATGAACACAAAAGCCGTCCTCATAAACAGGTTTCAGGTAGAATCCATAGCTTTCAGGGACAATTACAACTTCCTTGTGGGGTTTTTTTTTAAATTCCCTGGAGGGTTCATGGGATGCTACAACAATTAACTAGTTAAAAGTTAGCACCTAACCAGTTAACCCTTTTAACTTCAGGGCTGCCATCTAGCCCCACCGCAGCTGTGGAGTCTTGCCATAGCCTTGAGATCCTGCTGTAGCTAGGGGGTCCCGCCACCTGGCCTGCGGCCCTCCGTGGCTGGGGCTGCTCCACCCCGGCGCAGCTGACCACCCCTGAAGTTCACCCACGAGGGCCAGTTAACCAGTAAACATACCTGTAAGCCTCATGCATATCGGTTAACTCTTTAGTATCTCTAGAGGGTATGTATTCTGAGGTTATTCTCAATGCGGTATCAGTAGGGGCTCTCTTGGAACTTGGCTGTACGGTACCTCTTTAAAGCATGTGATCTTAATGTTAATTAACTCCCTTTAAAATGTTGCAGAACAACATTAAGTTACAAAATCATCTAACTGCACATCCACTAATATGATTTATACCATCGAATACCAGCAATGCCCCACTGCAATGTATCTTGGCCAATCTGGACAGTCTCTACGGGAAAGAATTAATGAACACGAATCAGAAATCCGAAAAGGCAATACACAAAAATCTGTTGGAGAACACTTTAATCTTCCTGGACACTCATTAATGGAGCTCCAAGTCACTGTTTCTTTTCAGATCAATTTAACAAGCCAAATACACAGAGAAGGGTTGGAACTTAACTTCATTTACAAGTTTCATTCTTATGCAAATGGTATGAACCGGGGATATCCCATGGCTCCCACATTATCTTCCACATCTTAATGACTTAACCAACCAAACAATGAAGGTGCTAATGATTCTTATCAGCCTCTTATAACTACAGTAAAACTCCAATAGTCCGGCATCCAATAGTCCGGCACTCCTGATAGTTCGGCATCAAAATGGCAAGAGCCTAGTGAGTGAGCTTCGGCAAAAAATGAATCACAAGGTAACAGCAGCAGCAACTGAACTGAGCAAAAAGGGTAAAAAAGGCTTAAAAAAACTAAAACATTACAGTATACTGTATACAGTATGTACAATAAAAAGGGTTAAGAACACTTTATATACAGTATATAATGTATACAGTATATATATAACCTGCTTATATTACCTCCTGATAGTCCGGCATATCTGATAATCCGGCACCACCTAAATCCCATAGGTTCCGGATTATCGGAAGTCTACTGTATTTAGTCTTGAAGGTGCTACTAGACTGTTTTGGTTTGTTTGTTTTGTTTTAGTTTTTCCTGTTACAGACTAACTTGGCTGCCTCTCCGAAGCATATCTACTCACTCTCTCTTTTTTTTTTTCTTTTCTCTCTCCCCTCCCCCTTTTTTTCCTCCTTTTTTTCCTTCTCTTTCCCCCCCTCTCCGTTTATTTATTGTTGGATCTGGACTTCTAACACTCCTGTCTTCTGAAGAAGTGGGTTGTGCCCACGAAAGCTCATGATTCCATCTACATGTTTTGTTAGTCTTTAAGGTGCCACTAGGTTATTTGTTGTTTTTTAAGTTTTAACATTAAGTTCTTTGAAATTCCACTTTCCCCCTTTAACGTACCAAATGAAAGGCAATTCGCTAAGCGTTTAAACATCTTGAAAAAAGGCGTTAGCTCTTGGTTACAAAAATAAGAATGCCCTTGCTCTCTGTAGGGCACTGGCCGTTGCCTGTTCTGTATAACCCCTTTGCAGCATATGATTTTAAACCACTGAAGTTTATGGCCTCACCATGTCCGATGAGGATCTTCCCCTATAGGTGGGCTCTTGGCAGAGCTGAGAGCCAGCTCACATTTGTGTCTTTCATTTGCAGCAACTACATCCCTGAGGTGAGGATTATGTCCATTCCCAACCTGCGCTACATGAAGGTCAGTGCTCCTCTTTTCTGACCTCCCTCAGGGTGGACAGTAAAGTGCATGTTGGGCCCTCAGTGTTTTTCAAAAGGTCCTTTGGCAGGATGAGGGACTAGGCTTGTTGATGGCATTAATTTCCTGTATCTCATAGTTACGTGGAACAGAGTTAAACAGCAGCTACCGCAATTCAGAGAAGGCACCATAACCAAGGGGTGGCAAGATCTGCCCCCTGTGTGCCTTATCTTGGGATGGGATAGGGTGGGAAAGGAGTCTCAAATGAGTGGACTGTGGTATGTTCCGATAGTGGTGAATGTCACAGATATATTGGTATGTTGGGAACAGGAGTAAATTCCTAGCATACATTTTCACTCTCTAAACTTGTAATAGAGAGCTGGAAGTGCCCCTTATAAGTGTAGCAGGGCATAGCAACCCTGCATCCCATGGATGGTGTAGGTCACAGGAGTAGTCTGTAGATCTTCATGGCGTTAATGTGACATGGTTTTGAAGGCAATATCAGTCAGCTCGTCAAGGGTCAAAGCTGCTTTCTCAGTGTTATTCGTCAACTGTGTGCCCTGCCTTTGTATCTCACCAGGAGAGCCAAGTTCTTCTGACTCTGACCAATCCAGTGGAAAACCTCACCCACGTTACCCTGATGGAGTGTGAGGAGGGAGACCCCGATAACATCAACAGCACTGCGAAGGTAGTGCACCTTCTGGCTGTACAATCTGAAACGCAAAGGCCTATTCCAGCGCATTGAGCTTTCCTATGGGCTGGGTTAAGGTGCACCCAATTTCTCATAAGCTACAGGAGGCATCGTGTACCTCAGTTCAAGCCAGGGCTCGCACTCATTTGGTGGGAGATTCAAATATTAAACCTACTAGTACTTTAATATCACCATTATATGATTTTGAGAACAGTTGTAAAACACCTTCAACATGTTCATGATCAGGGTCTGTAACGCAGAAGAGGTAACTTTCTAATCCAAGAGAACAGTGTGTTTGGGACCATTTGATAAGGAGGAAACAGAAAGGGTGGAGGAAAACCAGAGGACTCTCTTCTTCTCCCTCTGTGGTAGGGACGTTAAATATCAGTTAATTGAATAGTCGATTAACCTCGTGAATTCTTATCAGTTACCCAACTATTCTATAGTCCTCAGGGGTAAGGCCAGCAGCCAGTGCGCTCCGGCCCTACTTCCGAGTTGCCCCTGCCACTCCACACTGCTGCCTCTGTATCAGAAGCAGCAGCACGGGGTACCAGGTGGGAGCTGGTCCATGAGGGGAGCCAGTTTAAAAACCAGATCCCCTTGCGGACTGGCCACCTGTATCAGAGGCAGCAGTGCAGGGTGGCAGCAGCCCCTGTCCAGGGTGAGGAGTCTGAGCTCCTGGACCTGGCATGAGCCAGAAGAACTGAGCCGGGCTGCCTGCCCACCCAGTTCCTAATACACTTTACATGCAAAGCTGTAGCAGGCTAGATCCTGGACCCGTCGCAAGCGAGGACTGCTGGCTAGCTGCTAAAAAATGTACTGGCAGGGATGCGGGGGGAATGCGTGTACTCTATAGCATTAACCTATAAGCTTTTGCTTACTGGTTAATCGACTATACTGTTACATCCCTACTCCATGGTGCCCCCTGGCTTGATGAGCATTCAGAAGGGAATGCCTGGCTGATGCTAGATGTGCAGGCGTTGGGATGTGTTTGAGCACTGCCCTTCTCCATGTCCATGTCTTGCAGGTGGTGGTTCCTCCCAAGGAGCTAATCCTAGCTGGCAAAGATGCTGCAGCAGAATATGATGAGTTGGCAGAACCTCAGGACTTTCAAGATGACCCCGAGTGAGTTTTCCATCTTTCATTTGTGTGGGATATCTTGGCACGTGGAACTTGCTTATATTCTGCCACTTCCTCTTCTGTTTCTCAGCACGTCGGCTTTTGTCCAGCTTGAGCAAAGCGGAATGTCTGGTTTTCCTGTCTGCAGTATGGGTTGTCCTGAACCCATTCCCGTCTCGATAGGTTGTGCGTTGTCATGGCACCTTTCAGATTGAAAGCAGCTGTGCCAGCTGCCGGCTCTCTAAAGAGTGCTAGCTTTCCAAGCAGCATGTACACCACTAAAAATCACATCGCTGTGATTTGGTGGTAGAATAACCCTGAGATCTACCCAGCCCTTGGCTGCTCTAATACTCTGCTTATTTCTTCGCAGCATTGTGGCCTTCAGAAAGGCCAACAAGGTGGGAGTTTTCATCAAGGTCGCTCCACAGAAAGAAGAGGGCGAAGTGACCGTGAGCTTTAAGATGAAGCACGAGTTTAAAAATCTTGCCGCTCCAATCCGCCCCAGTGAGGAGGGCGATCAGAGTTCTGAGATCATCTGGCTCACCCATCACGTGGAGCTCAGCCTTGGCCCGTTGCTCCCATAATGGCTTCCAACAGCTGGGTCCAAAAAGTGGCCACGGGATTGACTCTTTTGCCGTGACAGAATGCAGCCTGTTGAAATGGTTTGGGAAACCTCCTTTGTGATGTAGACACGTGCCACGCATTCCAGCCAAGAAAGGAGGAGGAGGTTGCATGGGCGCAGGGAAGGGAAATAAGCTGTTGGATGATTTGGTCTGCTCTCTCTAATGCCCACTGTGTGAGTCTGTGGCTTTCTCACACCACCACATGCTTGTTTAACTTACCGCACAAAGTTCAGCACAGAGAAGGCCATCACTAGACCTGTGTTAGCCCTTGCTGAGATCACATTAGCGTTGCCAACAAAAATGCCCAAACCCTTACGCCGACTTTCCTCTTCTCCAGATCAGTCCCATGAAGCCAATATTAAATACTCTGCAGAACAAACCCTTTCTCTGATACTTGTAGCCTGCAATTAATGAGCAAACATTCCAGAGCTCTTTTCTCTTCTGTTACAGAAGCCATCTGTTGCAGCAGCATGATACGCTCTTCTCTTCTTTCCGGCTCCTATTAGACTCTCGTTAGTTACAATTTTTCTTTAGCCCCAGGCACTCACAGATGTAACTGTTTGGGGGTTATCCCCCTTGACTAAAAAGAATGCTTTGCTCTGTAGACCCGGTTTGGGAGGCAATGGATCTTAAGAATGTATGTGCCTCTTGAGATGAAATGCAGCATATTGTAGCTCATGTGGGCTTGGTTAACAATTTATATCATCTTAAATCTGTGTTGGATCATGGAGGTTATAATGCAAGGCACTCTAGGATGGGGGGTGGTCAGTAGGTCACTGAAGAGAAAATGCTGCTGCTTCACATTTTATTGAGACTAGGACACCACTGAGTGCAATTTTTGCATCCAGTAAGTTATTTTTAATGGCAAAATCAACCAAAGAATGACAGCTCAGATCGTGATAGACACACAACTTTTAAGGGTTCAGGATCAAGCTCAGTGTGTTTACCAGTGACTTGGAAAAAAATAGCTGTAGGTTTCTGGAGCAGGAAAAACCGTGAAGATCAGCTTATCTAGCCTCTGCACTTGAAGTATATACTTACCATAACATAAGCATAACTTATGTGCTGTCATGAGGCTTATTTTGGCCCTTAGTCAGACCTAAAAGCAGTTACAAACAGCTGTCCGTGATTCTGGTTGTAATGTGCCACCATTACCACTAACTACAGTGTTACAGTGCAAACAGCACAGGAGTTCTCTTCCTCCAAAGATCCGTTTTTTCAGTTGCTCTTTGTTAAAAGCAGTTTATGAAACCTCTCCCTGACTGACCCACAAAGGCAGGCTACAAAAATCTTTATCTTGGGGCTTTGACACACAACCTGGAGATGACCAAGTGGCCATCAAGCCCTTCCAGATGTGCTCTGTGTGGTTCGATAAGGAACATGTCTACTGTAGATGACTCTGCTGTTCTGTAGTGTAAGATGTGTGACATCTGGGAAAGGAGAAAAATGCGTCGTTTTATTTTAGTGAAATAATAGTGCAGTGACTAGATGGGGGCACCGTGGCATGCAGGAACTTCTACCCTTTTTGTGTCCGGAGGCAGTCAAATGGACCTGCATCCTGTGGGACAACCTTTGGGAAGGAGCTGCATCTTGTCTGCTCGTGAGTGCAATGGGTATGTCAGCAGAGAGGGGCTTAATGTTTACAAAATTGCATAGATGATACACAGATGTACAGCATGAGCTTGTGTAGCCAGTATTTATTCATAAATGTGTAGTGTTAATAAGTGTCTGCTACTGTTATGTAACCAAATAACAACACATAAGCTTGGGTTGAGTTTTCTTCAGTAGCCAAAGTAACTGGCAAACGATCAACACTAACTATCAAAGCCACCTTTTCCAAGCTCATTTTTGGCTGGCTGGCTGATACTTTCAAACTGAAGTTGTGAAAACGAGTTCACCACTTATAGCTGAGTTTAAAGCTCAGATGGTGCTCTACTGAGCTACACAAAAAAGGCTCTTTAGCATCTGGTTAATGCTACAGGAAAACCAGATTTGTTTTGGTGCTTGAAAAGTGAAGGGCACAGTGGCTTTGAATGGCTTAACTAATCTAGTGAATTTATTTTCCCTTAAAAGCTTATAGAGATAAGAATAACTTTAGCTGTTTTCCATGGATAGTTCTGCAAAAACATCTCACTTGTTCCCTGGGGAACAATGGAAGCATTCTGCCTTTATCAATGTTAACTCCATTAATGACAGATTGTGTTGCCTTATAGTTTAATTTATGTAGTGAACTTGAAATAAATAAAGCAGATGAAGCTGATATTTTTTTTATCTTGTGCAATAGTAGTACTGAAAGTGCAGTATGAACACTAATACTCAAGGCATGTATCAGATAGGGATTGTTCCACCAGTTTACACAAGGGCTAAATTCCTACCAAAGGGGTAATTGACTTCTCAAAGGCTGCAAGAGTGTCAGCAGCAGGGCTGGAAACAGGTGCTGCAGCCTGCAAATCCCATGCTCGCGACTGGAGTATGCTACCTCTCTGCTGTTTGTAACGGAGTTCAGTATTTTCTCAAATGAACTATTCCCAAACCAGACCAAAAGGTGAAATTGTCAGTATGGGTTACCCCTTTGCCACTCCTAATCTGCACCTCTTTGCTATCCATTAAGTATAAATCTCTCTCACCGGTAGGTAACCTCTTAAATCCTGGATTTCAGCAACTTAGCCCTCCAGTTTCAGTTTAGCTATGGACTCCAAATAGGATTTACAGATGACAAGCTGTACTGGGTTTTAAATGTCCTCCGCTTCAGAGGGAGCTGTCTGTGTACATGCTGTACAACGGATTGCAAGAGATCACCAGCACAAAGCACTTATAATTCTATCAAACCAGGAGCGTAAGAGCATTTAGAAATGAGTGGTCCTGCGGCCCCTTAAAGACAAACAGAAATATATAGGATCATGAGCTTTGTGCGTAAAACCCACTTTACCGGATGAGTTGGAGTGGCAATAACAATCCAAGATGTATATAGAACAGAAAAAGCAGTTAATTGTAGAACCTGTCTTAATGCAGTTAATTAAAGTGGGCTCCCATTCTAATTTTCACATAAAAAACGAAGAATGTCAAAGGCAGGGGAAATTGGCTTTGTAATGTGATAACCAGTTAATGTTTTTATTCAAGCTCAGGGTAACAGTGTCACAATTGTAAATGAATTCTAGTTCAGCAGTCTCTGTAACTGGGTAGTGAAATTCCTTTGTAGAAGAGTGGCTATTTTTAAATCCATGATTGAGGGTCTGAGGAGGTTAAAATGTTCCCCTACAGGTTTGTGTGTGTTACTATCCCTGTTGTCTGATTTGTGTCCATTTATCCTTTGGTGCAGAAACTGTCTGGTTTGGCCAATGTACATGGCAGAGAGGCATTGCTGGCACTTGATGGCATATATCGTATTAGAGGATGTGCAGTTGTATGAGTCCGTGATGTTGTGGCTTGTGTGGTGAGAAACAAGTTTATGATGGACAGGAGCAGAGTTAAGATGGTTCTTTAATGCTTTTATTTCCAAAATTTGCCTCTACAGAAGCTAAACGGATCGAGGCCTATTCGTTAAACTGACAGACAGCGTCAACCTTAGCCCCAGTTGGCTGAAGAATTTGGCTGGAAATACTTTTTTTTCCTTAAGTATGAGGGAAAAATTGAGGTTGCCCCACTTTGACCTTGAACGTAAGAACACAAGAATGTCCATCCTCCGTGACATAGGCACCGACTCTGGGTGCTCCAGGCTGGGGTACACAGCACTGCCTCTCCCTGGCTGGCAGCCGTGGGGACTTGGGAGAAGGGTTAGAGTGGAGGCAGGGTGACAATGCGGTGGTTGGGGCACAAGCGCACACACATACCCCAGCTAGAGGGCAAGTTGGTGCTTATGCTGTGTCAGATCAATGGTCCACATAGCCCAACTCTTGTGACAGGCAGGAGCTGGATGCTTCAGAAGGAATGACCTGAACAGGGCAGTAATTAAGTAATCCATCTCCTGCCATTCAGTCCCAGCATCTGGCAGTCTGAGGCTTAGCGACACCCACCACATGGGGTTGTATCCCTGCCCCTCTTGGCTAACAGCCATTAATGGACCTATCCTCCATGAACTTATCTAGTTCTTTTTTTTTTTAACCCAGTTATACTTTTGGCCTTTACAACATCCCCTGGCAAGGAGTTCCATAGGTTGACTGCACTGTTTGAAGAAGCACTTCCCTATGTTTATTTTAAACCCGCTGCCTGTTAATTTCTTTGGGTGACCCCTGGTGGTTGTGTTATGTGAAGGGATAAATAACACTTCCTTCACTTTCTCCACACCACTCACGATTTTGTACACTTGTATCATTCTTCCCCCACTCCCTGCTCTTTGGTAATCTTTTCCAAGATGAGTAATCCCGAATCCCGGTCTTTTTAATCTCTTTGTATGGAAGCTGTACCATACCCCTAGTCATTTTTTGTTCATTTTTCTGACTGCTCCTGCACATTGAGAGGATGCTTTCAGAGAGTGACTCCAAAGATCTCTCTTGAGTGCTAATGGTGAATTTCATAGAATACTAGGACTGGAAGGGACCTTGAGAGGTCATCGAGTCCAGTCCCCTGCCCTCCTGGCAGGACCAAGTACTGACTAGACCATCCCTGATAGACATTTATCTAACCTACTCTTAAATATCTCCAGAGATGGGGATTCCACAACCTCCCTGGGCAATTTATTCCAGTGTTTGACCACCCTGACAGTTGGGGTCTAAATTAGGACAGTTCCTATCATTTTGTATGTGCCATTGGGATTATGTTTTCCAACATGCGTTTAGCGACATTGAACGTTGTGCTATTTTGTTGCCCAGTTCTCTAGGATCCATTGGTAATTGAGGCACAACAGAAATCCATCACTGAAATGTGTGTGGGACCTTAGCAAAAAATAAGATTCGTGGGTGCCCGGCTGCTAGGCAGCAGTTGTCTATCAAATGCGGTTCTCTAGGCTATCCTGGCAGAATTAATGGGGGTGCACGGCAGAGGGAATAAACAAAGATCTCCATGTTAGTAGCAGCTTCTTTGAAAACAAAAGACCCCTGGGTACCATGTAGCACTCACAAGAAACAAAATCAAAATGGAGGGTTTTTTCATTCACTTAAAAAAATTACTTGTGGGTGTTGTTTTATTTCCCCTTTTTAATGCTGGTTTGTGGCGCCAGGCTGACAGCCCTGGAAACTTATGTCCTTTGTTTACTCCGAGAATAGTAACAGTCCAGACAGAGAATATAAACATCCCAATACCCTGCCTCAACATTGTATCTCTTTTGAGGATGAGAGGCTCAGGGGCCTGGCCCTTTCAACCCTTATCTGCTCTGTTAAGAAATGACAAGTGGACTCAGTATGGTCTTGTTTTGGTATGTGGATGTAGGCTCTGCAGCAGTGAGGGGAAACCGAGGCTAATGAGTAGGCCTGCTGAGTTTCATAGTCATTTCGGCCTCCTGGGGCAGGGTAGTTTTGCTCACTGCCTTGCGTCCCTAGCATTTGCGGGCAGTGCTGACTGAACCGCAGCAGCACTGTGGTTGGATGCAAAAGGAGCCCCTGACTCTCACAACGTAGTTTGCAATCCGCACCCACCTCACTTCACGTGCCCGGGCTTTACGTTTGTGTCATGTCAGTAATGCTGGTAGGAAAAAAATTACCCTGACGGAAATCAGAGGAAACTGGAAATTCTGCACAAGGGCAATGGTCACAAAACGTCTCATAAGCCACATGTAGAACCCAATAGGCCTCCCACTGCTGCTCTGGAGTGAGACCGTAACTCCGTCAGCCCCCTAAACTACCACCAGATGGCAGTTTTGGGGCACCAATTTCCCAGACTTCAGCAACTGCATGATTGCCGAGCCACTGAGCCATCTCGTGAGAGATCCCCTTTAACTAATCAGTGCTCAAACAAACGTGGTGTCTCCATCTGATAACCACCAAACAGCAAAAACTGGAATCTTTTCAATTGCACGGAGCCCTCGGGGTTGCAGAATCTCCCTGCCTTTTACTGTAAGTGCCTTTAAACCCTTCCCCACCGACTTTCACAATTGCTCAAAACTGTGATGAGTGTAAAGAGTTATGGTCAAGTGACTGGCAAATAGCTCTCTGCTGTAGCTGTGTTAGAAGCAGCTCTGTGCTACAAAAGTGGCAGGGCAGGAGTTTGCTGTTAGCATGTTGCTGTCATTTCCAGCACCAGGAAATGCAGAGGTTTTGACTCAGCAGAGCTTGAACCTTCTGCTTCTAAAATATGTGACTGACAGGTGAGTTAGGTTTTAAAAGAGAGCCCTTGGTTGCAGGCTGAAAAGGGCGAATGCTATGAATTTTGTGATGAATGCTCTCAGGAGCTCTGAAGCTGGAGCACATACTTTAATGTGATTTGATGGCGGTGAAGGGTTAATCAACCCTGCTTATTTACAAAAAAAGCAAACATGATTCTGGGATGCATTAACAGGTGTGTTGTCAGCAAGACACAAGAAGTCATTCTTCCGCTCTACTCTCTGCTGATTAGGTCTCAGTTGGAGTATTGTGTCCAGTTCTGGGCACCGCATTTCAGG
>JANRFK010006688.1:32046888-32058874 GCA_030068395.1 Apalone spinifera
CCCCCCGCTGCACCGCTGACCAGGAGCTGCTCAAGGCAAGCCCCTCCTGCGCCAGCCCTGCCCCCCCAAAGCTGGAGCCCCCTCCTAGACCCCAAAGCTCCTCCTCAGCCCCACCCCAGAGCCCACACTCCGGTCACATGATGTTGGGTCGTGGCATCAACGATTTTCTTCAACTGGGTTATGAGAAAAAAAAGTGTGAAAACCGCTGAGCCAACAGGATGTGGGAAGCTGCCCTCGGCCGTCTCCCTCTGGAGTCCTGCCCTCCCCGCAGCCCAAGCGGGAGGAGAGACGTATCGTTCCTACGTGCAGGCGGCTTGCTCCCTGAAGACATTTAAGGTCTTATAAGCTGGGCTGAGATTCGGTGCCCAGGAGAGCGAAGGCCTGGCAGCGTGCCTGGAGTCAGGCACGGTGTGCAAGTGCCCCATTGTGGTAATGACCTTCAGTCTAACCTGCCCCGCCCTCTGTTGATTCCAGACTTTTCACCTCTGTCAGCACCTCTCCTGCTATTCCAGTGCAGAGCAGAGCGCTGAGTTGTGCCTGTCGTGATGTGGATAAACATCCAGTGGGGACTAAACAAAGGCCACCAACATTCATTGCTTTAGCCGGCCGCAGCCTCAGATCAGAGCTCAGCTCTTCGAAGATGATAGCACAGGGATTTACTCTGCTCAGGGCCTCTTAACCCCACCTTTGCAGAATTAAGCCTGGCCACACTGGAGCCTAAATGGACTGCGTGTGCTGAGGAGCACAGGAAATTGCACCTGCCAAGGGCCCGTCTCGATGTCTGCCGGTCCATTTGCACATATAGTCCCTCGGCTGCAGGCATGGCCCACAGTAGGTGCTCAGCATTTTGGCAACGAGCTTCTTTCTGCAAAATTGGGGCTTGCTCCGCTATGGGCTTCATTCAGCAAATCACAAAACTGCGATAGGCAGGTAGGGGAGGAGGCGGTTCAGACACAAATCAGTGCCCTTGAATCTTGGTTGTGAGCCCCCCAGCAGTGCCAGGGGAGAAGGACGAGGTGACCCTGTAGGCCTCCTCCACCTTTAACCTCTGTATGTCTACACAAAACTTATGTCCTCAACCGAAAATCGACAAAAGAAAACTTGCCAGAGGGTGTTCACACTTGCTTTCTCTGTCAACAGATTATGTCCACACTGGGGGGCACCCCGATAGACAGAATGAGCAGTGTTACTGTGGGCAGGTATCCCAAGTGCCGTGTTGTGTGATCCCTGTGCATGTTGGGATTCCCCCTCAGTTCTCCCACAGCATCCTCAGCTGCAGGGAGCAGAATCAGGTGTAGTTCTGGGAGCTCTCCGTGCTGAGGATTGTCAAAGCAACACAGCGTCTGTCCCCCTCCCTCTGCACCAGCAGTCTGCCGGCTGCTCTGTTCCTAGTGCAGCACAGAACAGGAGAATTCCAGTGGTTTGTTCTTTGTTTGTTCCCTCAATCGGAGCAGCTCACTCAGCTGTCAGACCCTTCCCTGGAGCTTTGAAAGGGGAGGGGTGCATGCCTGCAAGGCAGCAGAGCTCACAAAACACTGAGCACAGCCATCAGGGCAGGCATTGTGGGACACTGGTGGAAGCCAGTTTTGTTCAAACAAACAGCAGAGTCTAGACTGGCTATGTCTAGACTACGGAGTTTTTCCTGGATACCAGAAGTATCTCGGAAAAAGTCCGCCGTGTCTAGGGAACGCGTCTGCTCTTCCGAAATTTTTTTTGGAAGAGCAGGTGAGCTCTTTCGGAAGCCCTGTGTTCCTCATTTTATGAGGAAGAAGGGCTTTTCTGAAAGCGGAGGTTTTTCCGAAATTTGGCCTAGTGTAGACAGGCCAAATTTCGGAAAAGCCTCTTCCGTAAAAAGAATAGGAAAAAGGTGGCAGGATAGACGTAGCCACTGGCTCTTTGTCGACTATAAAGGAAGGGGAAAAGAGAAAGCGTCTGGTAGAGGTGGAAGTTTTTTGTCACCACAATTGGGTGTTTTTCCTGACACAAGTTGCGTTGCAGTGTGAACGCACTCTCTGTTTTGTCGGCAAAAGGCGGATTTTTAGCAACAAAACTTGGTAGTGGAGATGAGGGCTAAGTGCTGGTGCATTCTTCACTCTTCGTAGCACTGATGAGACGTGGGGTAGCAGAGGAGGAATGTGCTGTAATTACCAGGTTTGGTGGTTGCATATGGAGAGCTTGTGTTTCAAGAAATCCCTTCCAGGCTCTGCTGTGGGCACAGCCTGTCCCTTGAGTTTGCATGGGCCGTTGAGACTTGACGTCCTGGTTCCTTCCGCCCTGCCCTTGCTGGCAGTGTGATGACAAGCTCTTGTCTTGTGGAAATACTTGCTGAGCAGCATCCGAGAGAAAGAACCTGAGTAACGTGGCCTGGAGGGCACCAGCCAGGGCGCCGCGAGAGGGTTTGTGCCAGTGGGGGCGCAGGCAGCATTTGCAGTGCTGGGGATGGAGAAAACAGCCAGGATCCATTCAGAGCTCGGGGCAAATGTCATTCCCTCCTGCCTGTTCCCTGCGATGACCAGAGGCGGACGTCCATTAGCACAGGCACCCAAGAGCGAGATCGGCGTGTGCATTTTATCCACACACCTCAAACAGAGCAAGATGTCAGGGCAGACCTGGGATGGACTCTGAGTGCTCCGCCCCTCTCCCCCTCCCATTCTAACCTAGGAACCAGGATGCCACTGGTCAATTCCCTGCTCTGCCACAGATTTGCTGTGTGGCCTTGGGTGAGTCACTTAGCTGCTTGGTGCCACCGTTTCTAATCAGACAAAGGGGAATTGTAGCACTGCCCCACCTCCCAGGGGTGTCTGAAGAAGTGTTCTGCATGGAAAGGAGAATTCGAGCGGTGTCTCTGGGCCATCTGAGGGGGACAAGGCACATCCCTGGGACTGCAAAAGAGGAAGTATTTTTTCTCAGAGGTTGATGCCTGCTAAGAATGCCCATCACCATAGCCTCTAAGCGCCTCGTTGGGTCTCCCCGGGGACCACTCACAGGAATGAGGATTTCAGGATCCGCCCCTACGGGGGTGCACCAAATGCCTCCCTCAGGGTCGCTAGAACTGCACCAGGTCGTCTCTGCTGAGCATAGCCCCTGCTACCCTGGAGGAGTAATGCCAGTCGAGCCATACCAGCGAATTCTTGCCGAGAGAGGCCTGAACCTGCTGATGCCATCAGGAAGCCTCTCCCCACTTACATGGAAGCGCACGGCTCTACCTGACTCACGTGCCGGTTTCAGCCAGGCCTCCCTTCCAGCCACCTCCGTCAGAAACGGAGTGATGCAGGCTCGCCCAGGAAATGTGTTTGCTCAGGGCTGGAGAAAGATACCTGGTCACTCATTACCCCCAGTTCCATGGGGAAGGATGTGGTGCCCTGGAGCGGGTGACTCAGTCCTCTGCCGGAAGACCAGTCTAACAGCCTTCTTAACACCGACAAACCTCACCTACACCCCTCCGCATTTAACTGCCGACGGCTCTGTTCCTCTGTCACACCTGGAGTGTTCAAAGCAGATGGGTCAGATAAAACCAGAGACAGGTCTTTGGCATAAGAACGGCCACAGTGGGCCGGACGAAAGGTCCATTTAGCCCAATGTCCTGTCTGCCAACAGCGGCCAAGACCAGGTGCCCCAGAGGGAGTGAACACAACAGGAAATCATCAAGCGATCCCTCCCCTGTTGCCCATTTCCAGCCCCTGACAAACAGAGGCTAGGGACACCATTCCTGCCCATGCTGGCTAATAAGTATTGATGGACCTACCTTCCATGAATTTATCTGGTTCTTTTTGGCGTGGCAGGTTCTGTTTAAACAAAGGCTCTCACTGCCGTTCCCCCTGGCCCTCCCTTTTAGGGAGGAAGTGCTCTCCAGTGGTTAGAACTCTAACCTAGGAACCTGGATGCCTCTGTTCAATTCCCTTCTCTGCCACAGACTCTCTGTCTGGCCTTGGGTGAGTCATTTAGCGGCTGGGTGCTTCCGTTTCCCATCAGTCAAAGGGGAATCGTCGCACTGCCCCACCTCTTGGGTGTCTGAGGATAAAAGCATTAAATGTGTGTGAGGTGCCCAGACGTACCAAATGATGAGGACCAGATAAGAACCAGAGAGAGAGAGAGATTGTCCAGCTGCTCCGCTAATCTCTGGGAAGATGCTACCACTGGGACCCTGAGAAAGGTGCTCTGCAGTAGAGAGGAGGAGGCTCTGCAGGCTAGCGCACCCTGGGGTTGGGTGGAGAGCCGAGAAAGAGGAGCAGCGCAGCGTGGGGGTGGATGGAAGATCAGAGAGCACAGCTCGTCAGTCTTAACCTCCTGGTGTCATTTCACGATTTTCTGGTAATCAGACAATTAACTTAATGACTCAGAAAGCCATGATGAGGGGAAGAGAGAGGCCTCAGGGAAGCAGACTCCGGTGGAAGATGCGACGGCATGAACCCACAGCCCGGTGTTCTCAGAATCCAGCAGAGAAGCAAGGAAACTGGATCTCCGTGAGAGCGCATTCGTTCCTAATTCCCATGGGCATCCCCAGGGCAAACAGGCCTGACACGGGCAGCCAGAAGCCTGAATTTACATCTGTGATTTTTCAAAAGCGCCTAAAGGAGTTAGGTACCTAACTTCCATTGAGTATATGAGGGGTTTGAGCATCTAACTCCCCTTGTCTCATTTGAAACTCCCACTTGTAAAACAGCATAAGTTCCTCCCTGCTGTGGTAATCAGACCTGACTTTCTCTTTTGCAGGGTTTTTGTAGCCAGGTTGGTCCTAGGATATTAGCGAGACCAGGCGGCTGAGGTTTACTGGACCAGCCTCTGTTGATGAACGAGACGAGCTTTCGAGCAACATCTTCTTTTCACTAATTTCAAAGGTTTCCGCTCCTCAGCAACCACACACCGTCTGGTTGGCTGGAGCGGCTGGCACAGCTGCTTTGTGCTCTCAAATCGAATCATCATAAATAATTAACCATTAATATTTTTACTACGGCGCTTCTCCAAGCATGGCCTACCCTGGGCCCCCCTCGCAGCAGCTGTGCAAGGGCCGCTGAGCAGTGGGTAAAGGGAGCGCCATACATTGATTATATACACGTCCGGGTATCGTAGCCAAAGGACTTAACTGCCACACAGCAAGGCCGTGGAAAAGAAATAGAGCGCCTGGCACCCAGCCCCCTTCTCCAAGCATTAAACCAAGCGTCTTTGTTTGAACTGGGAGCTCATGAGTTTACATCCAGCCCATGTCTTCCTTGTGCAGATCTCTGCCAAAGGAAAACAAGATGCCAAGGCTAATGTGCTAAAGTTTTTAAAAGTTTCAAACTGAACAAGGGCTGCCAAATGCATGACAGCCATGCCAGACAAGCGCCAGGCAGGGAGCGTAGGGAAAAATCTTCCCCGAAAGGCCGTGTAGCCTGCATGCAGCCTGCCTCTACCATTGTTGATAATAAAGAGAGCAAAGAAGCTGGCTGAAGCCTTAATGTGGTCTGAAATACCGGGGAGGAAGTTTGCCTGGGTTAGGAAAGTCCAGGAGTGAGAAGGGTTGGCCATTCTCTAGTGCAGGGGTTCCCAAACTTTTTGACATGGGGACCAGTAAATCCATTCATGAGCTTTTGGAGGACCAGTAACATTCATTTGCATATTTATTAAATGGAGATTGCCTATCTCCTAGAACTGGAAGGGACCTTGAATCCAGTCCCCTGCCTTCACAGCAGGACTAAGTACCACACCTGACAAATTTTTGCTCCAAATCCCTAAACAGCTTCCACCAGGATTGAACTCACAACCTTGGGTTTAGCAGGCCACTGCTCAAACCACTGAGCTATCCCTCCCCCCCATCATTAAGAAAATGATGAATACACAAACAAGTTGTTTCTGGTCCTCCCAAAGCCCCCAGTGCCAGCATTAGCAAAGGTTTTGATACGGTCACCCACAATATTCTTACCAGCAACCTAAGGGAATATGGATTGGATAAATGGACTGTAAGATGGATAGAAAGCTGGCTAGACCAGGGTTTCCCAAACTTTTCACTTTAGTTGGAACCCGTTTTTTTTCAGTACTGTATTTTGCAGCCCAAAAATATAAATGCATATTAAAAAAAGAATTAAAAATGAATACATGCTCACTGTTTCACCCGGCTGCATCCTCCGCCCAGTCCGGGCCAGGGGTTGGGGGACCTGGTGCCGCACAGGCACTCCGGGAGTCTGGAACACCCCAGCAGCCGTGCTGAGGCCCGGTATTTTTTTCCTGTGGACCGATACTGGGCCGTGGCCCATCGCTTGGGAAACGTTGCTCTAGTGGGAGGACCTGTGATTACCGTAACACCTCTCCCACCAGCCCTGGGGAGAGGGAATGCGGAGGGGTGCTTGAGGGGAAGGAGGGAGCCGGAGACAGGCTGGGGGGAACGGTGGAGAAGGGGGAGGGAACAGGCATAGGGCGAGAGATGAGGGAGGAGGATGGGATTTATAACTGTACGGAGTCCCAGGGTCCTTTCTGGGCAGCGGGAGCTGGATGTGTCCATCCTGCTTTATCCTTACCGCTTTCTTTCTGTGGCAGAGAGGAACGGGATGGAAGGTCTGAGCAGCCCCAGTCCCTCCGGATTTCCCATCCCCAAGCACGTCCTGGACATCTGGGTCATCGTGCTGATCATCCTCGCCACCATCCTCGTCATGACGTCCCTGGTGCTGTGTCCGGCCACGGCTGTCATCATCCACAGGGTGCGGACTCACCCCATCCGCAACGGGGTCGTGTGAGAACGGAGCCTGGGGCCTGGCTGGCTTCCCTCAGGCTCTGCTGGAGAACAGACACTGGGCCACACAGGCAGCTCCCAGCGGTGTTCAACAGCACCTTGGAGGGGCAAGGACCAAACTGCCGACCAGGACGTGGCGGGAAGCACAGGCCGGATGCTCCTGGGACCAGAACTCCCTGTGCGCCACTTAAATGCACCCAAGGGAGCTGGGTTAGTCACAAAGCGTTGTCTGGAGCCTGGCGGGGCTACTCGGGGGCCCAGAATGCTCCTGCCTGGGCTTCACATCATGCGTGCCGATCAAAATGGCCCCCTCGGATTTACCCGCTGAGCTACTCGGAAAGGGCAGGCCCAGGCGCCGCAAGGGACGTGTTCGCACACTGAGAGGTGGTCGCTTGGAACGTTTCACGCTGTGCCATTCTCCCTCGCCACGAGGGCCGGCTGGTGACCGCCTCGTGGCTGGGGTCTCCTGCCTGCCCTCCCTCACCCTGAATGAGGTTGGCACTGAGGAAGACCAAGAAAGTGGGGTTCAGTGAAAGTAATTTATTTGGCGGGGGTGGGAGGGGATCGGCGTCTGGCTTTGCAAGGCCTTGGGACCGTAGCAGCATCATTAGCACAGTGAAAGGGCCCATGGGGTAACTAACAGAAATGCACGAGGTGTTGGGTTCAGACGGGGCCCTTTGGCTAACAACTCTTGGGAGTGACATGGCATCATCCCACCCAGCCACAGTTTCCCTTCCTCCTCCCCCTCCCCCCCTTCTGGGCCTGTCGCCTTGTGATTTCTTAATGTCGTGGTAAGGAAAGGGCCAGATGGGTGTCCACCGAGTAGGCCCTGCCTGGCTCGGTCTCAGATTGCAGCGAGGCTTCACCCTGCTCTCGAGAGGCCCTGGTGCTATGCTTAAAAGAAGCACCCAGGATCTGCAGAGGGTGCATAGTTATCAGGCCCTGGTGGCTCAAGTCAGTCTTACTGGCCAGCCAAGGTGGACTGAGCAAGGAGTCGGGGTTCCTCTGAGGCTTGGCTTGCAGGGCTGAACCCAGCATCCCATGGCAAAAGCCCCCCTTCTTATACATGGAACTTCCCATTGGAGTCTATGGGTTTGCAGTGTCATGCTGCGATCATCCATCCTTAGGAGGTGTTCATCTGTGTTTTCCAGAGTTACCCTGGATTGTCAAGGCTTCCCAGCGTTGTGTCTCAATCTTACTGGGGTCTCTGCCTGTCTCCAAGGTTGTCAATGCTCCTAATTCAGTTCAGCCTCAGACACAATGGCTGTTTCCTCATTAGCGTCAAGATTCCCACTTCTTGATTACCTGGGCATCGATAGTGGCTGCCACACTCATGCACACCCTCCACTCCCACCACACAATTGTACCGGTTCAGACAAGACCAATAGTTACTAGAAGACACGACTTAGTTTGTGATGCAGACAAGGGGTACAACTGAATTTGGAACCCTAACAAGGAGCAAGCCCTTACCGCAAACAGTAGCTAATCATGAGAGACAAAGAGAGCGAAATAGAGGCGGGCAGAACTTATAAGCACGTCATTATACATGAAAGCATTATGCATCGTACTTAATAGTCTTATAACCAATCCTAAAATATACATTTTTGCTCCACTGGTGCCAGAGCTGAGAGGCCTGTTCCGTCTGTGTGGGCTGGTCGGCCCTGGGCCTCTTTCCAGAGATTGCCAGATGGAGGCTGTGGTGATGGTGCTTTGCGTGAGGGGGCCAGCCAGGCGCTGGGAACTGGGCTTAGGAGACACAGACTCCCACCAGCGGCCTGAGGGGACGAGTTTTCAGTCGCTGTAAATCTGTGCTGGATGTGAGCCAGTAATCCCCATGCCGTTAATGGTCCCAAGCTGTGTAGTTCTCCTGCAGCTTCTCTGCTCTTCCTCACCCAAAGATGGAGAGGGAATGGTTTACTGGAATGGGGGAAGGCAGCCCCAAGCCAGCACACAGAGGCAGAACTGCAGTTGGGGGGGGGAGGTAGAAGTGAGCCCCTCAGCGGCCAGTCTGGCTTGCTTACACCCAGTGACCCCTGTAAGCTGAGCACTTGGGCGGCCACCCAGGAAAGAGTCAAGTGCCACCCAGCTGATGACCAGAGCGCCCACAGCTGGCAGCCTGTGTGTCTCCTGGTGGTGCACATTGGCCTTGGTGCACATAATGAAATTTATTCTGCACACAGGTGGAAAAAAATTAGAGGGAATATTAGTTACCTCCTCTGGACATAGGCTATAGACTCAAAGCTAGAAGGTAGCCCAGGTTTATTTTACCTGTAAAAGCCAGCTGAGACTGTGGTTAGAATATTCCTGAATGGGACCTAGGTATGGGAATGGGAAGGGATGCATTGGGGCTAGCAGTGCCCTACACTCTCCCTTCACAATCCATTTCGAGCATCATGTCAGTGGGTTTTGCCAGCATGAGCTTTGTTCTTGGGGTACTTCCGTGCAGCAGAAAAGCTCTGTGCTATGGTACAGTTAGCAACCAGTGCTCAGGAGAGGGAGGCCCAGGGACTGGATAACTTGCAGACCCAGGAGTGGGACGCAGGGGACACTCAGCAGGGTCCGCGGTCGGCGTCCCAAGCCCGGAAGTGGGGAAGGGGCAGGCACTGCAGGCAATCCTCATTGCCCGCTGCTTTCACAGACACTAAAACTCAAACCTTAAGCTACTGCATTTGCACCTTTTGAGGTGATGGGGCGGGAGAGGGGGATGCAACTTAGGAAGGAAAAGCATGAAGTAAATGTATGTTTAGGAGGCGTGTGAGCAAAATCACCATCATGAAAGCTGTGATATTTCACTGATCCATGGAATAAATGGACGCTATTTGACAGGTGGATGTTGCGAAATTCTATCCATGCGAAGGACGTTGCTGGATCCGTCAATCCTTCCCACTGGCAACATTTCCTGCACCCCCGGCCTGCCCTGAGCCATGGCTCTGGTTTTGTTCCTACGTAAGTTGGAGGGCTCCTGCAGGCATGCACTGCCTCTTAGTGCGTGCTCTGTAACATAGTGTGTACGTCCGCAGTGCACCACATTAGAAGAGTGTATAAGTAAACAGAGAGATGGATGTGCCTGATGAGGTAAACAGTGTCAGAGGCAGAACAAATGGTCAAGCTAAAATGCCACCACTGAACTCTCCACAAAAACCAGGCTTACCCGTGGCAGGCAGCATGAGGTTTTATTTCCTCCGTTCAGGCTGATCTGTATAACTCACTGGTGGCTTCTCTCCCCGTACGTCTTGTGATCTCCACGACCATGCCGTGTGAAGCATCGTGTGGCATTTGGTGCAGGCCCTTTGTTTACATCTGGGGTTTTAAACCAAATTTATGCAAGCAAACACCAGACCAGGGCTAAGTAACGAGATGAGTCAGGCTGAGGTGTGGGAAACGTAGAAGCCAGCAGGTTTCTGAGACCACAGAAAAGCAGTGGGAAGCTGTTGTGTTCGCCTGCATCTTGCACTCAGAGGAGACAGGCAAATGCTGATTCAGTGATACAACTCAGAAAAGGGCATTCCATGGCTGATGGTCCTTCTGCTCAGGCTGTGTAGCATTTTCCAGTGCAGCGTGGTACAATGTTGGAGCTGAAGGCACTTGTGGTCTGTGTGGTAGTATACGATGCTCATATCATACCACCAGGCAGAATCAAACCTGGGACCTCTGGAGCTTAGTGCAGGAGCCGCTACAGGTTGAGCTAAAAACCCATGGGCTCCCAGCAAACTCCTCTCTCTGTGGCCATGTCTACACTAGGAGATAGTTTCCACTTTACTAAATTAGACTTCTGGGCACCTGATTTTACAAATTCGACGTTCCATCTCCTGACTATGGGGAAGCACTGAAATCAGTTCCAAGCAGGCCCCGTGAAGGTGGACACACGACCTTGCGCGCAGACCCCAGAAAGCACTGTGGGGAGCTGCAGGAGGCCTGCCGGAGGCCAATTAGTGTGAATGATCAGCACCAGAGTGACCTCACTAACGTTATTTTGGATGTACCACTTCAGGAATACCGTTATTCCGTGCGAAAAGCAGGAGAACAGAGTTCGAATTCTGCGGCCTCTTATTCCGGAATAACAGGCCTGGTAGTATGGACGCATTGCTTACCAATTCGACCTTGAGGGGCTCGTTTCAGACTAAGGTCTAGTGGAGACCAGGCCTGTAAGTGGTCTAGGTGGGACAGTACACTCACCCTGACGGTGTGTGGGTTACACTCAGACCATAGGCATGTGGCTGGTGAGAGGTGCCAGGCAAAAGCGAATCGGGTCCTAAATCCGTGATAGAGACAAGAACAGACTCCTATTTGCTCTGCTCCAGGCACTAATTTGTAGCACCCCCTCTCCACCTGGTTACCGTCTTTAAGGCCAATCTGCTTGCAGGTTTTGATGGACAGGTCTGGGTTCTTCTGGATCCCGCCACCCACTTATCTTTATTTTTTCCTATGGATTTATTTGGCGGTGCCTCCACCCCCCTCACGCCTTCCTGGCAGGGTCACCAGGGCAGCTTGGGAGGAAAATTCTAACCCCCCACGTACTTGCCAGATAGCTGGAGACTCCCAGAAAATAACACAAACACATACACTATATTAAACACAATTATATTAAACAGGAGACATATAACGTAACAGGCTAAAACACTATTTTAGGGTCACCGGTGCCCAGCAACTGTAAGATTAGTGTCCCGTTGGTACGCGTACTTTGTTGGGGCCCTTGATGACTTATGACCACAAATTTCTTCTCTGCAGTGGTTTAGCAGTGGGGCTGACTGGGTCCAGTACAGCCCAAAGGACTCACAAGTGGGAGAAGGTGGTAAATCCCTCCATAGGTTTAATATGCAGCAGGTTATAAAATCCTCAAACAAATTCCCTGACTTACTAACTAAAAGATGGTGCACTCACACACTCCATGAATGAGCCTCAGGTTCAGAGATGACTCACTCACTGCAGGGGGGCTGGTCTCTTCTGGCAGGGAGCCTCTTCAGGCAGGAATCAGGCTGCTACGGTCCCAAAATTTCCCCTCACCACAAAGGGGTGCAAGGCTCAAGGTGCAGGCCACACAACTGCACCAAAATTCAAACTATAATCTCTTACCCCAGCATTCAGACACACACACAGCAGCCCCAAACCAGCAGACAGAGCAGAGCTGACCATGCAGTAACTGGTCTCAGCCAGGGAGCTGGAGAGCCAACTCAGCCTGGCTGGGGAAGCCTCCCAACAAACTCCACAAACTGGGACTCAACAGTAGAGACATAAAACCCAGCTGAGGGATCCTGCCTTCAGGTCCCTAGAGGCTAGTTC
>JANRFK010006688.1:32058974-32070131 GCA_030068395.1 Apalone spinifera
TGGCCAGGTAAGGAAATCTTACTTTTAAAGTCACTGCTCGTGCTGCCCAGCCCGGCTGCCTCGGCTTGCAGTGTGTAGCGGGAGGCAACACGTGGCCAGCTCCCGAGTCTCTGTTCAAAGGATCACGTGGACCAGAGCAGCGTGCCTCCACTCCCACCCCAGACCAGCGCCCCACATAGCGTGGCACCCGGCAAGTGCCCCCTTCTGACTCCCCTTTGCTACACGTCTGCCGCACTCCTCACTCCCCTGCCCCCGCCAGACGCGGCAGGGGATAATTGTCCCCATCAGGCTTCCGTCTGAGGGAAACAGGAAATACCGGACATTGCACATGTCCAATATTTTGGGTTTTTTTTACCGGACTGGAGACCCGAATAACGGACAGTCCAGGCGAAAACCAGACACCTGGCAACCCTAGATTAGACAAAGAAATAACGCTTCATTAAGGACCCAATCCAGTGAGGTGCTGCCGGAATTTTTGTCAGGTTACACAGTTCAGGAACCTCTATGCAATTCACTTCAAATCTTACAGAAAAGCCCCTTTCTTGCCACAGATCCGCCTACCATTTTAGAGACTGACATGATTTATTTTGTGACACGGGCAGGTGGCAAGGGATGGATTTGCTATCATACCTGGTCCATTGGTCATCACCCAAAGGATTAAAATAGACAAAGGAAATTCAGTGCTTTTCTTAACTCAGGAGTGACGGGCCCCGTTCCACAGCAGTGATGTGAAACGAGTAAGGAAGTAAGAGAACCTGTCATCTGGGTCATGCTTCTGATAGTTCCCTTTTGCTTCATCTGCTACTCTGAGAAGCGCCAGATAACGAGAGGGGCTCTCTGACTCAGCCACAATTCCCGTAGTTGCATAAGGAGTCCGTGACACACAGGGCTCAAGTGGCTAGATTCCTGGAGGCTACTCCTCTTGATTACTCACTGGGCATGGCTAATGTATGCATGACTGCATAAGCATTTGCATGTGCAAGGTGGGTATGAGAAGCAATGTGTGCTGGTGTGGGGCGGAGGGCTCAAGGAATTGTTGGGGAAGACACACACAATTAATTAATTGGAAATTTGGAGCTAGGGGGAAAACTGGAGGCTTATCTAGCTTGTATCTGTGTATGTGCTCTCAGGCAGGAACACGAACTCATGCACAGCTGCCAGAATCTCCTTGTTACCATCTTGTTAGTCTTTAAAGTGCTACATAGTCCTGTATTTTGTTTCAGAATCTCCTCAGGCGCTCAATCTGGGCGAGACGTCAGCACTGATGGTCACACGCTCACACTCAGCAGGGAGATGAAGTTAAGACACCGTATATTTTTTTGAATCTCATGATTTCGGGGAGCCTGACTCACCACTCTGCAGCGCTTGACCACTTACCAAAATCTTGGCATGCTCCCTATCAAAAATTATTGCCCACCCCTGTTTGTATGTATATAGAGCCCTGCAAATCTGCAGATTAGCTTAGGAACGAAGCTGAGCATCTTGAAAACACGTGTATTTAGCAGCATGTTGTACGGATGTGAGACACAGGTGATAACGAAAGATTCGAAGAGAAGGATATTGGCGTTCGAGAGGAGTTGTTGTAGAAAGATCCTGAGAACCGGATGGATGCTGAAGGTCACCAGTGAGGAATTACATAGGAAGATGAAGCCAAAAGTGAACCTACTGCAGAAGGTTATACACCGGAAGTTACAGCTATTTGGGCAGACCTGCAGAATGAATGACGAGCGACAAGTTAAGACCCTGGTATTTGGCATAATGGATGGTTTGAATAGGAGACACATTTTGTATCTAAACACCTGCAAATTTGCATGCAGATATCCTCTTTATATCAATGGGTATCTGCATCGGTGGATGTCAATGTGGATGTCCATGGCTCATTGCTCTATGTGTATTTGGTAAACACCGTTCTTTGAGACCCTAGTGTGCTAGTGCAGTTTCGTCACCGTGCGATGTTGTGGAAAGAGCAAAAGGCAGCTATACCCCGTATTGGTCAGTGGGGACCGGAGACAGAGAAACAATATGGCTTGCCTTGGGTCATGCAGGAAGATCTGAGCTGTGATTCCTCAAGTCCCCGGTAAGCTCCTTAAATACTGGATCATCCCCTTTCCTCTTCCTTAGCCAGTGTGGCCACAGCTTCCCCACCTATTGATCCCCCTGAAAAGCACAGAGCTCTCCTGGCAGCTCTAGAGGAAACAGGGCTGTGGCAGATCCAGAACAGCTGACTGCTTGAGGCAACTATTGCTGTGCTGGGATTTGCTCCTCCATCTGCCAGTGAATTGTTAAGGAGAAGACAAAACATGGAACCGCCCCCTGCTCTCCCGCTGTTAATTTAGCACCCTCACCACTGGGCCAGGCTCTCACCAGAGCTAAAAAGAACCCAGTTACTTTCAGGAGCCCCCATGTCTTAGGGCAGAGATGAGGAACCTTTTTTGGGGGCCGCTGACCCACAACAAGATCAGTCGGGGGCTGCACACAAGCGAGAAGCAAAAAACAAACTGATCACTTTCTGCGTTTATCAGGCCTCAATTGCTCTCCTTGGCCTCTGAGGAGAGGACAAGAATCAATGGGCTTAAATTGCGGCAAGGGAGGTTTAGGTTGGACATTAGGAAAAACTTCCCAACTGTCAGGGTGGTTGCTTAGGGAGGTGGAATCAATTGCTTAGGTGGAATCTCCATCACTGGAGATATTTAAGAGCAGGTTAGCATTAGAGAGACATTTATCAGGGTTGATTTAGATGGTGCTGGGTCCTGCTGTGAGGGCAGGGGACTGGACTTGATGACTTCTCGAGGTCCCTTCCAGTGCTAGGGTTTTATGATTAACCCCTCCCAGACGTGGCCCCTGACTGAGAAAGACCCTCCCCACATTCCCCTCACACACCAGAGCCTAGGGGGGCCCAGGCTGGTAGATTTTGTGGCGGAGGCTGAAGTGCCAGCACAGATTTCCTAGTGTTGGGGGGAGCCCTGAGTCACAGGAGCTGGATCCAGGCTAGCCAGGGGCCACATCCGGCCCCCGGGCCTTAGGTTCCCCTCCCCGCCTTAGACTCCATTCTATCATTTCACTGACTCCGTCCCTTTCTCTCCATCCAAACACCAGCCATGTTCTTTCTTAACCCTCCAGCGAATGTCCACGCGCAGCCTGGCAAGCTCTGGCTTACTTCTCGCGCTCCTCGACAGCCCAGGCGATTCCTCGCTGTGACTCAGCACGGACAGGCACGTCATGCAGCCGGAAGAGGACACCGCTGCTGGCAGGCGACTGGGTGAATAGCCTGATGCCCTTACAACCACAAGATGCAAGGACAGCTGGCGTCCCTCACCCATAAGCTACGAGTCCTTTGCCTTCCATTGTGCAGCTAGAACACCAGTTCAGAGGTTAAGTGGCCTTTGCCTAAATCGGATGTTGCCAGTTGTACACATTGTTCCTGGAAAGAAATGGCAGGGCACAGTACAACTTAGCACCATTCCCTCAGACTCTTGGTCTTGGTGACAGCTTGCAGGGGATCACCTTGTACTCCAGACATGTGGACATTCAGGGAAACAGCTTCCCGGCTTCCATGCCCCCAGCTGCAACACCGCACCCCCACTCTGCCTCTGCCCCGGCTTCTGGGTGCAGGAAACTGTGGGGAGGGGAGGCTGCAAATCCAGGCTTTCCTGTCTAGGCCTTGGCTCTTCCTCTCCCAGCCGCCTGTTCACTGCACGGTAACTGATACCCAAGTCCTCAGGTCGGAGGACACCCACAGGCCAGCGCCAGTTAGGGGTACTACCGGAGGGAGTTGAAGTAACACAGAGGGTGGTTGCTGACACCAGCGCCCTGGGGAACAAATTGCAGAGGTGATTGCCGCATGGGCATTGTACCAGGGAAGAAAATGTCTTTGCTGGCCACCAGGGAGCTGAAGAGCGGCAGGCACAACAGGGCCCCTGGCACAGGACAGCTGAGCCATCCCAGGCATTGCTTTTTGCTCCCCGCATGCCAGTCATTTGTTTTAGCTCTCAGGTGGCTGTAACACAGCCTGTACTTTGTCACACGATCCCCAGCTTTCAGCGGCATCGCTCGCTGCCCAGACATCCCTGGATCTGCTCCAGATGCGCACTGTTGCCTCAGGGCAGAATCGGGCTCCCTGGCTTTAGAAAACAAAGGACTTTTTAAATACCATAAAATCACGAGTATAATGCGCACTTTTCCCCCGGTTTTTTTAGCATCAAAGTCAGGGTGCGCATTATCCATAGGAGGGTTTTTTTTTTTAAGTTTTAAACTCACCCTTGACAGGCACGAGCTGGGCGAGAGGAGGGGGTGCAGGCATGCGCTGGGCGGGAGAAAGGGGGAGGCCTGGCAGGCGTGAGCTCCGCGCATGGGCAGCTGGGCGGGGGGCAGGTTTCCTTCCCTTTACTTCCCTCCCGTTCTCCTGTATAATGGGTGCGCATCATATATAGGAGTTTGGTTTTTTCATGATTTTAAGAGTCTAAACTCAGGGTGCTCACTATACATAGGTGCGCATTATACTCAAGATTTTACGGTACTTTAAAAACGTATTATTTGCACGCCAGACGTCCCCTCCTCCGCCTTGCTGGCTTGGCGCAGGGGAAGAATTCAGCCCCCAAACTCTTTGTGCCATCAGGGAGGGGTCCTTCTGGGCTTGAGGCATCTGAAGAGCATCCCAGAAGTTCAGATACTGTTCTGGCAGCCTCTGGCGCAGCAGTGGGCAACCTGGGGCCCCTGGGCCGCCTCTCTGCCCCTTGCCCCTAGGACTCAGCAGATTCGCGGCATTCACGCTTTGGGAGGGACGGACAGGAGCAGGGGACGGGACGTGCTTGGGAGAGGAGGCAGGGAAGAGGCCAGGCAGGGATTTGATATTGTAAAGTAAGTGCAAATGTTTCTTTTTTTGTTATTATTAATTATTATTATTATTATTATTTGAAGCTGATGACAGTTCTATTAATACATGAATGACTAGAGCATGGCTACTTGTTTTGAAATAGCCAGCATGCCACTCATGACTGGATTTAATCTCATCCTTGGGGTCATGGTGAGAGCACGTGGCTGATTTCACTCTTGCGGCGCACTGAGAGGAAGCAGGGCCACTCACGCGGCCCACTCGCCAAGGCTGCCCATCCACCATTTACAAGAATGGAAAAGCCCCTGAAGTCAAACCATGTTTTACCCCCTGATCTATCTGTAGGCCCCACCCCACAGGCGTGGCAGTACCTGACAGTGTTTAATCCACTTATCCTTGCCACACCCCTGTGAGGTAAAGCAACACTACTATCCTCATTTCATAGGTGGAGAAACTGAGGCACTGCAGAGACGAAGGGACTTGCCCAGGGTCACCCGGGAAGCCTGTGACAGAGCAGGAAGTTGAACCACTGCTCTCCTAGTGCCCCGACCCCTGGAGCATACAGCTTCTGACCATACCCTTTTTCTTATGGGAGAATGACTGAGCAGTTGCTCTGTTGTGTGACAGGCAAATGCTGGTCAATGGCGGCTCCGTGCCTCAGTTTCCCCATCTATGCAAGGCTGACAATAAGCCTAACGCCTAGGCAATTCGGGGAGGTTAATTAACATTTGCAAAGTGCTCCAGGAGCCTGAAATGAAAGGCACTGCTGAAGTGTTAATGGTAAACACAGAACAACGAAGAACGGGGAAGGGAGGGTGCAGAAAAGAAAGACTCTTGTGGCAGCCTAGTTTCCAAAGATAACCTTTCCTCCCCTTGCCAGGAGGCGCCGGTGGGTCTCCACGCTGAACAACTAACGTGACAACCTGCCTTGGCTGAACTCAGATGTAAGGAGCGCTGAGAAGACAGACAAAGGAGCAGGGACTGGGATTGCATAGTTGGAAAGGTTCCTAATGGAGCTGGCGTGGAAAAAAGATGCGATTGTTGGCAGGAGGCTTTGCCTTTCTCTGGATGTTTCATCTTGCCCAGCGTGGGGAATTGCTCACCCTTTGGACCGTGTCTTCCTCGGAGACTTCACAGTCTTGTGCTTTGCTGCAGCCTTGAGGCTGGAAAGTGGGTGAGTCCTGGTACACAGGCAGGAATCTATTATTCAGGCAGATCCAGACAGCTCACAACACTCATTAAACCTCTCCTGGGGGCCGATCCCAGAGCAGGGGTGGGGAACCTAAGGCCCAGGGGCTGGATGCAGCTCCCTGCTTGCCTGGATTTGGCCCCCGAGGCTTGGGGCTTCCCCATAGCATTGGGGAGTCTGCATTGGCACTCCAGCCCCCCCCCGCCCTGTTCTTCCCCTGTGGGGCTGGAGCACACAAAGTCTACTAGCCTGGTGTGTGAGTGGAATGTGGGGAGATGTGGGGAGTGTCTTTCTCCTACTCAGTTGGGGGGCACGTCATTGAGAGTTGGTTTTGGTCTTGTTTTGCTTCTCACTTGTGTGGAGCCCCTGACTGATTTTTCTGTGGGTCCGAGGCCCCCGACCCAGAAAAGGTTCCCCACCCCTGTCAGAGAGCTTGTAGGAAGATGAGGGCCTGAAACATAAGCCCAGGTATCGCAGGCTGGTCAGAGGCCTGAGGCCTAGGAGCAACAGTCAAGACTTGGCTCAGATCAAACCAAGTCAAGTTCTGAGCAGGAAGCCAGCTTAGTTAGACTCATAGACTCATAGACTTTAAGGTCAGAAGGGACCATTATGATCATCTAGTCTGACCCCCTGCACAATGCAGGCCACACAATCTCACCCACCCACTCCTAGAATAATCCTCTCACCTATATCTCAGATATTGAAGCCCTCAAATAGTTTGAAGACCCCAAGATGCAGAGAATCCTCCAGCTGTGATCTGTACCCCATGCTACAGAGGAAGGCGAAAAACCTCCAGGGCCTCTGCCAATCTACCCTGGAGGAAAATTCCTTCCCAACCCCAAATAGGCCCCGACCCTAAATAGTTAATCAGAGTTAGCATGAATAAGGTTGAGAGTATCAAACAACAGAGGACGTCAGGTACAGATTGTAAGAACATTTCAGGAGGGTGGTAACAGAACACTTCACTGAAAGATATCTGGGTACCAACCGCCTCCCCAGCAGCCCGACCCAGGTCTGATCGATGGTGATCAAACCTTCCTTGTCCGCGGGAGGGGGACGTAATTAAGCAACAGGAGCGCCTGATATGCCAGGCACTTTGTTTGTACCTGTGTATAAAAGTGAACCCCAAGGAGTTCTCTTTGTCCGACCGAGGGGCAGTAGTGCAATCCATACTATTGAGTGAGTCGGTCCATTGTCCGGGGGTACATATGCAGAGTGGTTCAGCAGCGAGTCTGTTTGCCGACAGACAACTTCCTTTGACAATAAACTTGGCTTGGTGCCTTCGATCCTTAGCTGATTTTGTGGTCTTTGGGGGCCCTCCCGGGGTCTGCTGTGTTGACTAATTGCACACGGTGAACACGATAGACAGGGAGCCACACATGCATGCATGCAGCCGAAGGATTACCATCATGAACGGAACAGAAGACCTGTCAGGATACCACCGGTGATGCCTGCTACAGAGACAACTGTAGGGGAGGAGAAAGCTGCCCTTTAGCTTGAGATAAGGGGGAATCTCTATGCACTCATCGCTATTTGCAGAAGCTAGAATGGGTAGGAGGCAGTGGTGTAACCAGAAGGCCCCACTTGGGTGGCTCCAATTTCAGATGGATGAGCAAAAATGGGAGGGCGGGGGAAGCAGGACAGGAGGGATGAGAGGGGTAAAATCTGGCCCAGCTTCTGAACTGGAGCAGAGGGGAGCAAGCCTCAGCCACACTCCCCAGCTGGAGCTCTGGAGCTGAGAGGGGCGAGTCCTGATGCCCTGGCCCCTTTCTCTGGCTGGTTCGCTGGGCGGGCTGGAGGGGGGTGGGCCAGGGTGGAAAGTGGCTGAGCCATGGCCCACTCAGGCCCACTCATGGTTATGCTGTAATAGGAGGATCTCGAGTTGGAAGCAGGGCTGAAACCAAGCACAAGCAATGCAGGGAGCTCTTTGGCACACAAGCTCTGAGACTCCTTCCTCAGGAGAAAGCCACTTGACACAACACTGCCCCCCACCTCTCACCTCCAGGGACAACCACCAAGAGCCCCTAAAGCAGCTTGCTAGATCCAAGCCCCAGCAGGCTCTCAACAGCAGGCCCTGGACTGAAAAAGGCTCCAATCTGGTTCCTCTCTCCAAAATTGGAGCCCACCAGCTCTCTCCCTGCACTGCCTGCAAAAGTCCAACAGTTTCCCTCCTTTTTTCCAAGGCATCATGGGCGTTGTAGTCCCTAGGGTGAGATTGCAGCACACAGGATCCTCCCAGTAAAAGTCAGAGGCTCCTGTAGTAAAGGGACCCTACACATGCACTTGCCTATGTGTGTTTCTTGGGCATGTGTAAAGCATGTGTTTTCAGATGTGTACACATGCAAAAGCGCAAGCTTCAGTTTGCACGGGTGCATTCGCTCATGTGCAGAAGTGGGCGCATGTATCGGTCGCCCTAGGGTTGAAAGTACAGATCCCTGTCCAGCCTCCTTATCCCAAATCAGTATTTCTTATAACTAGTTAAGATGAACAGAGCCACGCAAATCCATGGATATCTGCTTTATATCCACAGATATCCACACCCGCTGATGTGGATGCGGATATCCCCGGCTCATTTTTGTGGATACGCATGCGGCTGTGGATACACATTTTATAGCCAGAGCCCTGCCACTCTGCGAATATCTGCAGCTCATTTTTGTATCCGCACACACAGGGCTCTAAAGATAAATACGTCTCAGAGCCTAAAGATGGTGCTAGTGGTTTTTAGTACAGCCCATGCGAACAGCAGCATAGCAGAGTCCCTCCAAGTGCGAGCAGTTTTTCAGGCATCCCTAAAAGGACTTTTTCAAGTGATCTGATCTGAGAATACCAGCTACGGAAGGGGGAATGCTGATGTGCATATGGTATGGGGCAGCATGATCTCCAGCGCTGCCAGCCCCAAACCCTCCAAAACCACGAACCAGCCTCACATTCATGAAACAGGCTCAAAAAACTCCCATAGGTTTTTGGAAGCACATTCCACTGTGGGTAATTCTGATTTGTCTTCTTATTTCTGAGCCTGGCGAGGGTGGGAGGGAGGGCGCACTTCTGCTTTCAAGCTTTTCTCCATCAACAGCGGGGGCTGTTCCCATAGGTTTTTAAAAATGAAAGCTGGGGGAGTCTCTCTCCTCCCACACATCCAGAGGCTGGGGCTTTCGGAAAACAAGCCAATAGCACGACCCTCATGATAAAAATCACCAGAACTGGCAACACTGAGGCGCTGTTATTTCAGACACGCCCTGCTTTGACCCCATGAGGCTGCTGACCGGAGACCCCAGAGCAGCTCTGCGTAGAGGAGGAGGGGAGATGGAATGACCACAAGCCTCGGTTTACCTCCCACAAGCCACTTCCTGCCAAACATCTGGAGTAAACAAACCCAGTGCTGATGGAATGAACCTGCTGACTTTTGAGTAAGAGACAAACATGGGCAAAGGTTACATTTTGTCTACAGAGCCCTCATTTGGCATGTAAATACATGGGGCTGGTTGCATGCCTCACAGACCGCTGATCTGGACAAACATGCTGGGTGCTTTGCAAGGACACAGGCGTTACTTTCATGCTGGCAAAAAGGCTTGAATGAAAAGCCCTGTTTAACCAGCAAGCGGATGGGGGAGGCTTTCTGCGCACCAGCCCCTCCCCTAGAGTCTGCCATGGAGGGGTCACCTCTGGGAGGAAGAGGGGAATTCAGGTCTCCCTGCTCATCCTCGTTCTCTCTGCTGAGAATGCCAGTGAAGATGCCCCGGGGTACCAGCTGGGAGGGCGGCTCCGCTTCTCCCGAGCCAAAGCACAGCTCTGAACTTCCAGGCCGAATGACTCTTCCTGACGTTCCAGGGAAACATCAGCTCAAGGCAGAACAAAACGAAAGATTTTCCCAGGGTTCGGGAGGTAGGCGAGTAGTCGACTACCCGATGAGCCTAGGCTTATCGGTTAGTCGAGTCAACTACGTGACTACTCGCATTCCCGCCCCTTTGCTGTCTCTGTAAAAGCCGGTTCCCCCCAGCACTGTCTGCGGTGTGGCCTCCCCCCTCCTGATAGAGATAGCAGTGCAGGGGGGCACAGGCTGCTCCCCATCCCATGGAGGAGCCCCTGCCCACGGCGACTGGGGCTGGCTGTGAACAAAGGCTGCTCCAGCAGCAGCCCGTGAACAGTGGCTGCTGGACCCGGTGCAAGCTGGGACTGAGCAAGCCCAGATCAGTCCCAGCTCACGCCGAATCCAGGAGTTACCCCGGCTGCTGCTCTGCCATTTAAATGTAGTAAGAGCCGGGCGGGTAGGCAGCCTGGCTCTTACTACAGTCACACTGCAGAGCCACAATAGGGGGTAACTCCCGGAGGCTTTCTCCCTTATCGACTAATCATGTAGTCGATAGAATTTCTATCGACTACACGATTCGCTATTTACTCGTTTTCTAACATTCCTACCCAGGTTTCTTCTCCAGGCTCATTCTCTTCAACCAACTTTCATTCGTTCGCATCAGCCTTTGCAGCTGGTGAAGCAAAGCGTTGGAAACGTAAGAAGAAAAGTTTTAAGCATGACCTGTGTTTTAGGGTTGGGCCGATTGGATGGGGACCATGAACTCTTTGGCAGATCCTTGCAGGTTTGGGAAGCATCCCATCAGAGAGGTGAAACAACAGTTGGTGACCAATCGGGTAGCCACTTGTAGCTCAGATAGTGGCTATTGAAAGTCATAGCCAGGGTGAATAGTTGCGAGGAATCCACAGAACTATATTTGCAGAGGCACCAAGGGCGGTGGGTGAATGGCTGGCTTGGGGAGGCAAGCCCAGCCCTGCCCCTTCCAGCCCACAGGCCTTCAGCGCCTCTCCCCCCCTCCCATTATGGCTGCTGGCTCCTGCTGGCTCCTGTCCAATGCTAGCACTCCCCGTGCCAGCCAGGAAGACACATGGCCCAGGCTCCCCCACCCCCTGGCCCGGGAATGCTTTGCAGCACAGCTCCTCCAGGCAGCTGTGTGTTCCCAGCTGGGTAGCCAGGCAGCCCTGCTAGCCTCTGTCTTCCCAGCCAGCCAGGCAGCCACACAACCCCAGCCTTCTTCGCCAGCCACCGTACCGGTCGGCTGGGCAGCCGCACTGCGACCAGGGCCGGATTAAGACCTTTAGAGGCCCTAAGCACTGAAAAGATTATGGT
>JANRFK010006688.1:32103851-32114334 GCA_030068395.1 Apalone spinifera
CCCCCCCCCCCCCGGGGATGACACTTGCCTACAAAGGCAGGGGATGCCTTCTAGTCCACGGGAGATCAGCCTTCGGCTCCCATTGCTTCCCCCCTCCCCACCCGCCTGGGATCCTCTGCTTGCTCCTGTTGGTTTGATGGCACGCTCGCCCACCCTCCCAGTGCCTCCCAGCTAGTAGCTACCGGCACGGCCCGCACCTGCGCTCATCTGGGATCCCCACTCCCTGCAGCAGGAGTAGCAATATCCCCAGAGTGGAGAGAGGGGTCCCCACCCCAGCTCTGTGGCAAAGCTGGCAGTAAAGCACCAGCTGCCATTTCTGTGCTTTGGCCCAAGACTATCCCTCCCCCTTGCAGTGACGTGCTCCTTTCCAGCAGGTACCCAACCCTCGGCGGCAGGGGGGAGCCAGGCTGCGCCACTCTCGACTTCCCCACCGCAGCAGGGTTTGAGGCATTTAGCAAGGCTGCAGGGAGCATGGCAGAATCACTCCTGGTTTTGCTGCAGCTGCATACCCCTCCCTCCAAAACAAGCCTCTTTAAGACAGAAATATTTGCCCCTATTCCAAGTTTGGGCCTGTTTCCCCGCCCCGCAGCCCTCCTGCTACAGAGGGGTGACTGCTGGAGTCATGGGCACCAACCAGTAACACAGGGTAAATGGGGAGAATCAGGCCCTGGAAGTTATTTTTAAACAGCTTACGAAGGGCTAAAGCTGGGGTGGGCAAAAGGGCCTCCGCAGGCCGGATGTGGCCTGCCAAGCGGGTGGATCTGGCCCGCGGAGGCCCTGCTGCTCCCCCGCCCCCAGGCCAATTAGGGTCTGGGGATAGGGGGAAAACACACAAAGTTTCCTCCGCCCTGCCAGGAAGAGACTTTGCACACTCCCCTGCTCCCAAGCACCAACTGGCCTGGGGGCAGAAGGGGGAGTGCGTGAAGTCTCTTCCCACCGCCAGGGGCATAGGTGCCTAGAGGGAATCTGGGGGTGGGGGTAAAGGCGCTCCCCCACCCCCAGACTAATCATGGTTTATGGGTGGGGAAGCAGGGAAGTATCCGGACCCCGCCCCTTCCGCTTGAGGCCCTGCCCCTTCTGGAGCAGCCAAGGGCCACTTCAAAAATGTCTGAAGTGGCCCCCCGGCAAAAAATTATTGCCCACCCCCTGGCTAAGGGATGCTTCGAAGGGAAGTGGGGGGAGGGGGTTCCCAAGAGGGTTTCCAGACACCATCCAGAATCTCACACAGCTCGTCTTGGGCTCTATTCCAAGGGGTTCAGTTCCGCTACAGGGTGGCGAGGGCGCCGTCCAGGGACAGCGCGGGGAAAAGGAAGAGTCTTGGCTACTCCTACCTGCTGCTGGCCGGGGCTCTCCACACCTTCCCCTTTCGTGCCTGTCTTGCTGCTCATCATCATCTTCCGCAGCTCCAGGTTCTCGCACCTTCGCGGCGGGAAGAGCACAACAGACGCGCAGACTGAGATTCGTACACAAACCGGCATTTCAAGACGTTAAAAATCAGGGCAGGACAGACCCTGAATCCCCCCCGGGCAGCCCCATGTGCCTTGCCCAACCAACACCCCTCTGCTCTCACCTTAGTTTCTCCATAGCCTGGTTCCTCTGTTCCAAATCCTTTTCCAGCTTTGCCCGCAGGTCCTCGTTCTCATTGCGCAGCTGCTCACACAGCGTCTGCCAGAGGAACGCCAGTGGCTTTAGGCTCGCGCGTCACACCGCCCCCTTGATTACAGCACCACGGGCAGTCCAGCGATGGAACCCCCTTGGCAGAACAACCAGGGTGGAGCTTCCCCACCCAACACCCTGATGGCCCCAGGGGGCCCGGTGACTAGGTCTCTCCTCCATTAACGCTACTGGAGGGGGAAAGCAAACGGGCACCTATCGGTTTGGCTCAGGGCTTGGGCCACTTCACACATTGTTCACAGGCAGAATGTGACCTCAGTGCCTCCAAGGGTGGTCCTAAGGCGGCCACCCTTGCTAGGGAACGTAGGAACCGAACCAATGGCCCAGCTAACTGGGCAGCCATCTGTCGGTAGCATTAGCCACCAGTGCTTTGGAGGAAGAGGCAAGTTATTCTATGTCCAAGAATGAGCAGTTATACAAGGGTGGGGGTGTATATAAAACCTAGGACTTTGGAAAGGAGTTGAGGAAAGTCAAACCATCAAAGCCCAGAGCAAGTTTCCTACCCGTGCCCACAGGGGACAGACACCACAGGCCTCTCCTCTAGGAGTGGAACAGACGTCCCCTACCTGCAGAATGGACGTCCTCTGCTCGTTCTTGTGCACTTTGGAGGCCAGACGGTTAAACTCCAGGGCCATGCGCCCCAGGTGAGCCAAGACCTGGTTCTTGTCCGGCTCCTCGGCGAAGACGCTTAGGGTGCTCTCCAGCCGCTGCAGGTGCAGCATCAGGTTAGTGTCCTCGTTCTGCAGCTCCACCTCCTGGGAGGGAAATTGCAGGCGGTCAGAGAGGCCACCCTCGCACCTGTGGAGCGTCTGGGCAGGGCAGGAGGCAGCCAGGCACTTGGGCAGCCTCTCTCGGCCAGCAGCACCTGCCAGCAGCATCTGCCAGCAGGCCCCAGCTCGCTGCTGCCCGGTGCAGGTCCCTAACAAAACGCTTGGTTAGAGGGGAGCCCAGGCAGCTTTGCAAGCACTTTGCAGCCCCAGCAGGAAGCTGGCAGCCAAACCTAGAAGCCTCTGAGAACGGGTGCTCATCCTCCCGCTGAGATGCTGAGCGGAGAATGAACGTGCGGCCATTTCACACCCCGTAAAGAGAACCTGAGCATGGCACAGCGCAGGGTGTTTATGAGGGTGCACCCCCGAGTCCTTCCTAGACCTAGCTCTCACGCCTCCCTCCACGCAGGACTCCGAGCCTCCAGCGCCCCCTAGTGGCTCGTCTATAGACAACGGTGCCCTTCTTCAGCCCAATGGTCACAATGAAACCCAAGTGGCTACCAGAGTTCTAGGATCTCCCGCTTCTCTCTCGATCGCCCTTCCCACACAGGCCATGCTGGCAAGCACCAGTCCTATCCTGTCCTCAATGGTCAGCTGGAGCCCAGAACCTCCAGACACTCTGGTCTGAACCAGTCCGGCATTGGGTTTTCCTCACAGGGTCTCCATTCCAGGACAGGTCCCCCCTAGGCCAGGGGACGTACTGTGGGTAGCATTGGGATAATGGAGGAACCTTGGAGGGTAGGAGAGCTCATCCAGATGACGCTGCTGTGGCTGTGGGTGGCAATCGAATGCCAGAATCCAGTGAGACTACTGTGCCTGGATTCACAGAATTATAAAATACTAGATCTGGAAGGGGCCTCGAGAGGTCATCAAATCCAGTCACCTGCCCTCACGGCAGGACCAAGCACCATCTAGACCAATCCTGACAATTTTCTGTCCAACCTGCCCTTAAATATCTCTAGAGATGGGGACTCCACAACCTCCCTAGGCAATTCATTTCAGTGCTTCACCACCCTGACAGGTAGGAAGTTTTTCCTAATGTCCAACCTAAACCTCCCTTGCTGCAGTTCAAGTCCATTGCTTCTTGTCCTCACTTCTTCACCACTGCCCACCACCTTGAAGGACTGGTAAGCAAACGGGCCCCTCTCCCTCCATCTCCCTGGGAAGTGCCAGGAGGTGCCGTGTCTGAGCTCCGCAGGAACAAGTTCAGCTCATGGTACCTGGTGCCGTATGGGAGCCAGACCCCATGGATCCATCCCAGCCTCACCCAGAACTTGTCTCAGTTTCCTCTGTCCTTCAGCACCAGGCCTTTCCCCTCTGCAGCTCTCGGTGTGCGGGCCGGTGTTCCCACAGCCCTCTCTGCTTCTCCAAGCTCAGCTGGGGTCGGCTCCCTCTCTTGCCTCTACCACATCAGTCCTCTCTTCTGCTGGAGTTTGTCTCTGCCTCAGGAGGCCCAAGGCATGTGAGGATCCAGGTCCCACGACAGTGGCTAGCTGAGATTGAACCGGGCTGTATTTAGCATGGCTGGGCACACCTACCGGCGTGCGTCACCCCACACGCCCACTTACGCACATGTTGACAGAGCTCCCGGTTGCACCGTTCAGTGATTGAGCCCTGACTTGCCCTATGTTACTGTGCTTGTTTAACTGCCTGGTAACCCAGGAGACCAAAGACACCTGCTAGAGTCACGTCTCCCAAGAGGGTGGAGGCATCACCCTGTGGGCCGGCCCACCAAGAACGGCACCGCCGGCTCTTCCTGCGCCATGTTTTGTGAGCCTTTCACCTGCCCGCAGCCTGCCCCCGCTCCCCGGGCTGCCTGACTCACTCCCCAGCCTTTGCCCTTTTGCTCCTGCGCCGCAGGGAAAACCCAGAGTTGCAAGAGTCAATGACCACCTCTCGTGCGTGCTGCTGCTGACTCAGAAAGGGGAACGCGAACCTGCAACATCCCAAAGCACAAGCTGTCCCTAACCCCACGACTTTCCAGCCCTGTTTGAAATGCTGCGGAGAAGGGCACCTTGTCCGGGCACGCAGCACCTGGCTCGCACTCAGCTCCGTTGTCCTCAACATGCACCCGGCTGACACGAGTCAGCTGCAGAATCACAGAAGATTGGCAGAGACCTCAGGAGTCATCAAGTCCAGCCCCCTGCCCAAAGCAGGGCCAAGCCCAACTAAATCATCCCAGCCAGGGCTTTAAAACCTCTAGGGATGGAGATTCCATCCCCTCCCTAGGGAACCCATCCCAGTGCTTCCCCACCCTCCAGTAAAAGAGCTTTTCCTAATATCCATCCGAGACTTCCCCCGCTGCGACCTGAGGCCATTGCTCTTTGGGCTGCCATCTGTACAGCCCCCCTGCCAAGGAGAAGAGCAAAGAGAAAACTGGCTAAGAGTAATGCCAAGCAGTAAAGTTACTGGCACATACTCCATTCCCAGCCTCTGCCAGCAGGAGCTGCTATCGATAGGAATGGAGCAGGGATGGTTTGTGTGCGTGTGTGGGGGAGTGCGTAGTCCCTGCCATTCCAGCCCCAGCTAGACAAGGGAGTGACAACGCAACACGCTTCTGACTTTGCATCACCCCGCCTCATGTGTCTTCTCTGCCACACGCACACTTGCCAGCTCCTGGTTTCTCTCTCCGCACACAGCTGGCGCCACTCTCTTAGAACCGGGGGAGTTGTCCCGGTGTGGTGTAAATCAGCTGAGCTGGCACCTCTCACCAGGCAAGCGGACTGAGCATCCACACCCAAAACTGCACTGGATTGACTACACGGCTATCGAGAAAGGCGTGCATGGGGCTGGGCCTCGTTCTCAGCCTCCACTGGGGAGCACAAACCCAGGGACCTGTCCCGAGGGAGCAGTGTATTTCTGGGACCTGTTTATCCAATAAGCCACTCTCTTTACACTCCTCTCCCCCAGGGGCTGTCTGGGCTCAGAGCAAAGTGAGCAGCAACTCGTTCCACCGCAGTGCCGGCACAGTGCCGTCAGGAAGGGAAGGAGCCCCCAATTCAGGCGTGCTCCCCGCCTACCTGCCGCAGGGCAAGGCCAGGCCTCGGGGAATCAAGAGGCAGTCAGTGGGCACTAGGGGGCGCATGCCTCCTTCCTCGGTGGCTCGGCGCCTCCTGGCTCTCTCAGCTCAGTCTGAATCAGCCTGGATGCTGCTCAGCCCTCCCCGTTACCACAGCCTCCCCCAAAGCAACGCCAGCCAGCTCAAAGCAGGACATCAGGGGGAGGGGGGCGGTGGAGGCAGCGCCTGGCAATGCTCTCCCTACACCTGCAGATTTGTTCTAGGGCTCCCGAGAGGGGCGGGGGGCGCTCCTGTCAGGGATACAGCCAAGCTTACTACAGGCAGGCTGAGTACGTGGGCCCAGATGGGCCGCAGCCAGGACCGGGTGGGTGCATACTGAGCAGCCTGCTCGCCATGTCCACTGAGCGCTAGGGTGGTTCTTACAGGGGCTGTTACTAGGTGATCAAGAGCAGTGTTCCCTGTAAGCGGGGCGCTTGCGTGGCCACCCCGGAGAGAGTCGCACGCCGCCCAGCAGAGTGCCCACAGCTAGGTTGTGTGTTTCTACTGGTGGTGCACATTTGCACGTGCCTTGGTGCACATAAAAATGATTCTGCACATGGATGGAACAGATTAGAGGGGACATTATTCAAGAGCATCGTAAATAGGTCAGGGTGGGTGCAAAAATCCCATCGACTGTTCGTGGCCGTAGGGGATGAGTGGGTAAAATAACCCAGTGACTGTTGAGTTGCGCAGAGACCAAACGGGTTACGAAACGTGCGGCACCGGATTGCTCCAACGATTGCCTCACTCAGGACTTTACAGCCCCTTTCTTCAGCCCCGAGGCACTCAGTTTCCCAGGCCAACAGCCTGCCCTCCTGGCTGAATGCCCAGCTGCAGGGAACGCACGGCGCCTGCCCAGAGGGAAGTCGCCAGCACCAGCCTGTTTGCATAAGTGAGCGGGAAGGCCCTTCTGCAGCCGCCGCACGCTTTCCCTATCTGAGCTTTCCAACCGTGTCCTGGGAAACGGGCCAAGGGAAGCAATCGTGCGGTAGGTCCTGTGTAGCTCACCACAGCTCTCGTGCATCATGCCAGGGACTGAAATGGGGTGAGGCAATGGGGTAGTGAGGAGAGTTGGCTGGCTGCTCCTCTGGCCTTGCTACTCTCTTAGACAAGCCCCTGATCATACACTGCCTACCTGACCTCCATTCCCATACAGAGAGAGCAAAGCCCGTCAGCGTGGGGGAAACCAGAACCACCTGCCTTGCCCCCTCTCAGGAGGCCGGGCCACAGACATGCTGTGCCCCTGCTGTGGGCGATTAGAGTTAGCCCAAATGAGCTTCCACTCAGGGCACTGGGCTGGCAGGATAACTCACCGACTTCCTGCTCTCCTGGGAAAACCTCTTGTCCTCACTGGATACAATTTCGAACTCTGATGAGGAACCCTGCAAAGGGAGACAAGGGAGTCAGGCCCTCGTGCAGAGAGGCCAATCCCGCTGTGTTCCATCACAGCAAAGGGAGGGCAAAGAATAAGGGGGTAGCAAGGGAGAGATTTCCCCATTTCATCATCTAGCTTAATGCCATTTGCACTGCAGGTTGAACCTCTCTCGTCCAGCACCCTCGGGACCTGACTGGAGCCGAACCAGAGAATTTGCTGCACCAAGAGAGGTCTCTATTGTCTAGCAGCATGACCAACACTCCCACTGCTCACTGGGCTCTCAGAACACATTTGGGGGTAAATTAGAGCTAAACAACAGCACAGAACACTGAAAGCCAGGTCTGGGGGCTGTAAACCAACTTTATGGGACTGTGAGAAACTTGGCCACACCCATGAAAAGTGGACATTGGGCTCACTAAAATCATACCAGACCACAGATGTTGCCAGACTGGAGAGGTTCAACGTGTCATACAAAACGGGGATTGTTTGGGCCACACCTTCAGCTCTTGAAGCCACTTTATGAGCTGTAAAGATGATCCTCCCAGTTTGGGGACTAGAATCCAGGGATAGGGGCTCCTGGGGCAGATGGGTTTCCGCACAGAAAGCAAGTCCTGTGTCCACAGGGGAGAGAGGTGGAATGGAAGCCCCTGAAGGGCAAACTAATGGGCGTAGATAACTAGCCGGCACTACATTCCAATTCTGCCAAACCCAGCAGCTGTTGCAACTACAGGTTTGTCCAAAGACAGACTCACAGTCCATCCTGTCACTGATGTGGGAGACAAGACAGCCCTTCCGGCAAGTCTGTTTCCTTAACCCTTAGATTTTTTTTTTTTAATTGCCTGCTAATTTCATGGCCTGGGCGGCTAAGGCAATTTCATCAGACTTACAGTGGACGGAGGCTTCTGAGCTTGGGCATCCTGCTGCTTCTCAGCTTCGCCTGGACCCGTGGGGGACAGGTTGGGCTCTGCATCACCTCCTGTAACAGGGAGAGGCCACAGCTGTGAGCATTTCAGAGCCTGGCACGTGGGACAGCAGTGAAGAGGCAGAGACCAGACGGACAAAGAATTCTAGAGAGAACAATGATCTCCAACATCTTGTAACATCAATAGGCTGCAGAAGCAATCAGTGCGGACTTGTTCCCTCTGATCTAACCTGCGGCCACAGAGCAACAGGAACAGCTTCTGGGCCAAGCACCATACTTGTACATCATTCTCCTTTCTCGTTACACTGGCCAGTGGCTACTGTGTGAGTAAGAGGTCCGGGTAATGCCCTCCATGCCGTGCAAATGCAGACTGTGTATTAACTCCCAGGAGTTTGCCTTTGGTCAGCTTTGCCGGGTAAAGCAGCCAGAACTTTCCTGTTCGGATGCGTCACACAGCTATTCTGAAAAATGAGATTCAGGGCTCAGATGCTTTCTTTGCAGCCCATTAAGTCTCATCCGCTGGCCCCCAGGAGCAGACAACAATAACAGCCGTCACACATGCCTCGCCTTCAAGGCGGACATTCATGTACACAGTTTGTAGGGGACAGAGCAGAATTACCCCGCCTCCCAAAACTGCAAGCCTCAGGCAGGTGTGGAACCTGCCCCCCAGCCCACACAACCCCACTGTCCTGATTTATAGTGCGGGAGCGGGGGTGAGAGAGCTCCAAAATAAAGCCACGCCTCTGAGGAATTCCATAAAGATTCCTATTGGTTCTAACATCAGCTCAGCAGAATTTGTGGGAGTCCTGGTATAGGTAAGTCTCTGGCAGCTACAGTCATTTCAAATTGCTCCTTCAATTGCATTTGCTTTAAGCAGCTTCAACTAAAATGGTTCTAGAAACAGGCTTGCCTGCAGGAGGTTTCTCTACATGAGGGTACTGGTTGGCCAAAATTCCCTTCCTTGAAGAACCAATAAGAGTAAGCCCCACTCTTATTAAGCACACCGGGGAAGTCTGATGTCCACAGAAATCAGACAGGGCGTCAGGTTTTCATGGCTTACCTGAACCATGCACGAATTACATCGGCATTCAGCGTCCTGTCCTCAAAAGGGTGAAGCGCTAGGGTGAGTCTTGGCATTTCCAAACCAAAGCATAAAACACCGTCAATCTATCCCCTTTGGCTAGGCTGAGCGTGGCCGTCCCCAAGAAAGCAGACTAGCTGCAGGCAGATCTCAATATACAAAGGGCAGGGTGCAGCCTTTTTGCACACAGGACTCTCGGGTCTGCCAACTGTCTGCATACTCCTTTTAAAATACTGCCACGGGCACTTACATTAACATAGGCACACCAGGGAATGTGAATGGGCAGGCCAGATGTGGCTTGCCAAACCCTGCACTGATCTCAAAAGGTCAAACGGTGTGTGTGCGCACGAGTGTTTTCTTTCATTTACTCTGCAAGAAACAGACTCCAGGGGAGTTAAATTCTGTAGAAGACAGGAGCAGAAAACGCCATTCTAAACCCCAGCCAAGTGTGAATCTGCATGAGTGAGCGAGAAGGCCCTTCTGCAGCCTTCTGCTTCCGATCTTTCCAACCATGTCCTGGGAAACGGGCCAAGGGAAGCAACCATGCGGTAGGTCCCGTGTGTGCACCACAGCTCCCCTGCATCACGCCAGGGACTGAAATGGGGAGATGCGACAGGGAAGTGGGGAGAATTGGCTAGCTGCTTCTCTGGCCTTACTACTCACCTAGACAAACTGGGAATCTGCCCTCTAGCCTTAGCTACTGCCCTGATCAGTCACCTACCCGGCCATTCCCATACCAAAAGAGCAAAGCCGGTCTGTGTAGGGGAAACCAGAACAACCTGTCTTGCCCCCCGTCTCACAAGGTCGGCCGCGGACATGCTGTGCCCCTGCTAAGTGTGACTGCCCTGACTCAGTGGCGAATAGCCATGCCCTCTTGCTGACTCTGGACTGGAAGGGTCTCCCTGGGGGAGCCTCCCACCTTGTACCTGTTATTTCAGCCAGTTTGTCGAAAGAGGAAGACCTCAGCATCTCATTGTCCTTCACGAGGTCCTCCACCTTCTGCCGCAGTTTTGACGCTTCCATCTGAGACTCTTCCAGCAGTTCTCCTGGTGTTTACAACAAACAGAGGAGTTTGCGTTTCCTGGTTGTTACACAGCACCGTCGCTGCCACACCCCCGAGGCCAGTTCCCCACACCAACCTGCACCAATCCCCTCCTCCACTTGCATTTCACAACCACCAGCGACAGAAGAAATGGAAACGTCCCACATGGGCCTTCTTCCCTCAGCAATAATTCTGCCCAAGCACATAACCCCCCCACTGGAAGGTCAGTTGTTGCTTCTTTGCCACAGAGGCACTCGAGCACAGAAACACCAACCACAGCACATTCTGCAGGGCAGATTTTATATTTCATATGGGCTCCCCAGTTTTACACTCTGATCTTCAGCCAGAGAATCTCATCTTGGGCCAGGAATGTTCCTTTTCCAAGGCCTTTCCCCTCCACTGGCTAGTACAAGGTCGAATCTTTTCCCACACTCAAGCATCTCGTAAGGCATCTCAGAACGATGCATTATGGTCCCTCTGTCTCTGAACTCAGAGGGTTTGTCTACACTACCCCCTAGTTCGAACTAGGGAGGCTAACGTAGGCATTTGAAGTTGCAAATCAAG